>SJXQ01012238.1:0-127800 GCA_006408695.1 Aepyceros melampus
GAAGATCATGGCATCTGGTCCCATCACTTCATGGGAAATAGATGGGGAAACAGTGGAAACAGTGTCAGACTTTATTTTGGGGGGCTCCAAAATCACTGCAGATGGTGAGTGCAGCCATGGAATTAAAAGACGCTTACTCCTTGGAAGAAAAGTTATGACCAACCTAGATAGTACATTCAAAAGCAGAGACATTACTTTGCCGACTAAGGTCCATCTAATCAAGGCTATGGTTTTTCCTGTGGTCATGTATGGATGTGAGAGTTGGACTGTGAAGAAGGCTGAGCACCGAAGAATTGATGCTTTTGAACTGTGGTGTTGGAGAAGACTCTTGAGAGTCTTGGACTCTCAAGGAGATCCAACCAGTCCATTCTGAAGGAGATCAACCCTGGGATTTCTTTGGAAGGAATGATGCTAAACCTGAAGCTGCAGTACTTTGGCCACCTTATGCGAAGAGTTGACTCATTGGAAAAGACCCTGATGCTGGGAGGGATTGGGGGCAGGAGGAGAACGGGACGACAGAGGATGAAATGGCTGGATGGCATCATGGACTCAATGGACGTGAGTCTGAGTGAACTCCGGGAGTTGGTGATGGGCAGGGAGGTCTGGCATGCTGCAATTCATGGGGTCACAAAGAGTCAGACACGACTGAGCGAATGAACTGAACTGAACTGAACTGATTCTTAAATTTCATATAAATTTAACTATAAAATTCCTGTCCTTTGTGTCTTTTTCTTGACGTAATTTTCTGAGATTTATTTATGCAGTTGCATGTATTATTGGAGAAGGAAATGGCAACCCACTCCAGTGTTCTTGCCTGGAGAATTCCAGGGGCGGTGGAGCCTGGTTGGCTGCTGTCTATGGGGTTGCACAGAATCAGACGCAACTAAAGCACTGAGCAGCATGTATCAGTAGTTTGTTTTTAATTTTACTGATGTGTAATTTAAAATTATATCAATATACCACAATTTTAAAAATTGATTTTATCTTTGGACATTTTATTTTCAACTTCAGGTTCTTATAAATAAATGTACCATATGTAGTCTCTTAAAAGTCTATCTGTAATCATCAAGCACTCTGTGCTGATAAGTATATGTCTACCAATGAGCATTTTAAATTGTTGAAGCAGTACGTTCATTTTCATTACAATAAGGTAAGGACAAAAATGTATTTAGAGGCATCATGATTTACTATTTTTCTTGAAGTGTCAATTCCATAGTAAGGCAAGAAAATTAAAGATAAAAATATTGGGAAAGTGAAGATGCTCATTGTCAGGAACTAGATTCTCTAGCTGAAACAATAAAACATATAAATGAACAAACAAACCACTAAAATAAACTTCTTGCTTAGAAGATACAGTAACCTCGATTTTAAAAATCATAGTTGACCATAAAAAAGCAGAAAAAGTTGTCAAAGATGGACCAAAAGTAATGACCAGAGCAGATAAGATGGTTTAAATATGTGACTGTCTTCAAAATTAATCTCTAAAATATCAATATACTTAAATATATTAAATTAACTTGATAATATAGAACCTGGCTATTCAGATAAATAACTTTTATTTATTGACATGTTGAATAATTAGCATAAGCTAATTTGAATTCTGCTCTTCCTGATGCCTACAAATATGGATGTTAGTTTCTAGGAAACAAATTTATAGCAAGTACATGATATGTACCTTATCAGCAAAAAGAGACAATTTAAACATTTTAGTATTTCTATAAAGGAATTAATGGAACTAATAGGGTGAGTATAGTGTATATTTTCAGTTGGGGTAATATTGCTTAAACTGACACACTTCTTCAATGCTACCTAAAGAAAGATCTGTTATTTAGTTAGTAGGTCACATCCAACTCTTTGTGATCCCAGGAACGGTAGCCTGTGAGACCCCTCTGTCCATGGGATTTCCCAGGCGGAATAATAGCAGAGGTTCCCATTTCCTCCTCTAGGGGATCTTCCTGACCCAGGGATTGGGCCCACATCTCTTGCATTTTCAAACAGTTATTTAGCACTGAGCCACCTGGGAAGCCCGCAAAGAAAAATCTAGCAGACTCTAAGACCCTTCAAAGAAGTGGACCTCTGAGAGAGCATCCTTTCTTTATTTCTACTCTTCTAGCTAGAGGACAATCAGATCCACAGTGAGCATCCAAAGAAACAATTGCATTTTACTAATGAACACAGTCTTTACATTTCAGTGTTATTTACCTAGATATGAGTCTGTATAAAAACATAATATCGGTTTGCAATATAAAGTAAAAAAGAAAACTTTATAAGAGTCTGTGTTAATGTCTCAGTCCTGTCTGTTCTGAGACCCCATGGATGGTATCCCTTCAGGGTCCTCTGTCCCTGGAATTCTCCAGGCAAGAATTCTGGAGTGGGTAGCCATTCCCTTCTCCAGGCATCTTCCTGATCCAGAGAGCAAACCCACATCTCCTGCATTGCAACTGGATTCTTTATAATCTGAGCCACCAGGGAAGCCTTCTAAGAGTCTGAAGTGCGTGTAAATAGACATAGGATGGTCAGTAAATCTCATTTTAGTATCTCTCAAGAGAAAGTAAAATTGTGCCTTTAACAGTTGCAAGAAAAATTTATAATCAAACATGTGTCTGGAATATGATATGTCCTCTATAAATATTTGGTGATGGATGCTTGTCCTTTAATTCCTTTTTATAATATTCTCAGTAACCCTGATTCAAAATGGTACACAATTCATAACTGTTGAACTTGAGTCTGAAGCAATATTTAGGTTACTGGCCAGTAATTCTAATTTACTCCCTTGCCTGGCAACAAGAAGGGTTTTGTTGTTGCTGTTGTTGTTGTTTTTCATTTCCACGACCCCTAAACTTTTCGGGATGGTTGGAGATGAAACAGGGAAAACAGAAACATTTTCTTTGGGCAAAGCTTTCTCAATTTTCCTATTTGGGGATAATAAAGCATAGTTTTAATTAAGTTTGTAGGCTTACCATCTGTGAGCATCTGGAGTTTCATTCTGTTGCAATGTTGCAAGAGCTACCAATTCCAGCTCTCCTGAAACTATAGGACATGTAGACCAAAGAGCAGGGTAATGACCAGAAGGTAATATTTCCCTTATGGTCACTTTCTATTCCATCTGTGAGTCCATAAAATTGTTGGTATAAAACTTCAAAGCCATTTATACTCAATTATTACTTTCATGGAAAGCTTATAATAAGTCTACTTATCCTTTATTTTTCCTATTAATAACATGCTAAATTTGAAATTTTTCTATTCTTAACTATTCACTTTCAAAATACAGTTTGTTCAGATCATTGTTTACCTACCTGATAAGACAGAAACATTCATTTTATTTACAAATAGGAAAAAAATCTAGTGCTATTTCTATATTAAAAAAAAAGAATTCTAAGATTTGCTACTTTTTTCAAATGAAAATTTAGGAAACAAAAAGGGCTAGTGTATCAACATTTTCAAACTGATAGGATAATTTTGACCAAATAGCCTGATGCCTAATCTTTATAAGGTAACAAAAGAATCACTATATCAAACAGGAAAATCAAATCAGCTGTAGTTTAATCATCCAAAATCTGTGGTCTTGAAATGATGGCATCAAAACTTCATTGTTAAAATGTAACTTTTAATGATTAGTGGTGAAATTTGCCATAGGTAAATAGACATGTATTGAATTTTGGCTTCTATTATAATTATTGCAAAAAAATGATTAGATAACTTTTATTTCTGTAATTGGCAGCAATGTGATGTTGTGGGGAAAAAAAGGCTCTAGACCTAAGCCCCAATCTCAAAGTAATTTCAGTGAATTACATGCACTTTCAGTGGAAAGCTTTTTGAACATCATGTAACCGGCAGAAATCTGTCAGTCAAAGGGGAATTTACATTTTCAAAAGATTGTAAATTATTTTCTTGAGATAAAAAGCCTTTACGTTAAAAGGACAATAATGTATATGTTTTGGGGGAAGGAAATGGCACCCACTCCATTTTTCTTGCCTGGAAAATTCCATGGACAGAGGATCCTGGAAAGCTACAATCCCTGGGGTCACAAAAGAGTCAGATGCAACTCAGTGACTAAACAACAGTATATGTGTTAATTATCTACTTCTGTGCACCAAACCATCTCCTACTTTAAAAGTTGGCTTAAACTAACAGCTATTTTATCATGTATCATGATTTTGAAGGATAGGATATTGCTTAGGAATCAGCTGATTTTTTTTTCTAATGTATCATGCGATGTCAGCTCAGTCTTTCAGTGATAATCAGCAGACAGATGATCTCGTCTAGAAGATCTCAAACAGCTTTGCTCACATGTGTTTGCCTTACTGGTGACGACCAGGAAACAGTCAACCACAAATGTGACTTGGATTCCCCTACAGCATGGCAGCCTCAGGGTAATCAGATACATTTGAGATGGCCCAGGACTCCAGAAAATTGTTTTCAACAGGCCTAGGCAATATCTATAGGTTTTCTGTAACTCGTCCTTAAATGTCTCAGAATATCACATATTCCGCATTCTGTTGATTAAATACACCACTAAGACTAACCCACATTGAAGATGAGTGAAAATAGAAGTATCTTCTGTGGGAGATGTAAGCCAAGAATTTGTGTCCATTTTAAATCTAATATATAGAATATATATATATATATATATATATATATAAACACATGGATGTAAAAGCTAGCACACTTTCACACATTGAATACTGCCGGGGTCCAGTCCCGGTGGATCCAGGGTGATTCGACGGTGGAGACAGAGTCAGCGAGAAAAACACTTATTGAGAAATATAAGATTAGATTAGGAAATAATAGTATAGTAGGAACATTTGGATGGAGCAAAGAAGGCTGAATAACTTGATTTATGTGGAATACCATCACCACCTACGTAGGCCACAGGCGTCTTTCCGTTCTCTCAAAGGAGAGGAGGCACTGAGGCCTCCCCTGTCCGATCTTAGAAGCCCAGGCATAATTAGTAGGCTTGGTGAGGACCCACTCCCCGTAGGGTGATTCGCGGTGGAGACAGAGTCAGCGAGAAAAACACTTATTGAGAAATATAAGATTAGATTAGGAAATAATAGTATAGTAGGAACATTTGGATGGAGCAAAGAAGGCTGAATAACTTGATTTATGTGGAATACCATCACCACCTACGTAGGCCACAGGCGTCTTTCCGTTCTCTCAAAGGAGAGGAGGCACTGAGGCCTCCCCTGTCCGATCTTAGAAGCCCAGGCATAATTAGTAGGCTTGGTGAGGACCCACTCCCCGGATGGGAATTCAGCCAGAAGAGGAAAGAAAGAACGACACGGGGGGGAATCAGCCTTTCCAGAAACTGATCCCCTTTTCTTTATTTTCAGGTTTGCTTATATACCTTCTTTACACATAGGGATGAATACAGAGTCACGTGGGGGTCAGCAGTCCTGACCTTTATCAAAATCTGGTGCTTTACATAAAAAAAGGTCTTAGGGGTTTTACATCATCTTCTGGCCATGAGGCCTGCTGACACTTTATGACCCTTTCTTTCTGATAACCAAAAAACTTATTTTTCCCAAGGGTGTTTTTTCTTAAACCAGGCATCACCCTCCAAATAAAGTTACATTCCTAGAGGGTGAGGGTGTAGTGAGTTACAATCAAGAAAGGAATGTATTTAACCCAAGGTTAACATGATTAATCTTAAAGGTTAATACTTATTTCTCTTATATGCTAGTTATATTCATTATAAGGGCAGGGAATATGGAGATTTAACAGCAAAACATCAGCCCAACAAATGAAATCCTTTCACCAATGTTCCCCTTAAGATCTATTTAGTCTTAAGATAGTGATAAAGTTACATTTTTACATAGCAAGGACACAGTGATTTATAACAAAGTACAGTGATCTATAACAAAGGAGAAAATTCATTAACTCAACAAGTCTAGTATTGCTAACATCAAAACTACTATATTTCTTTTTCTATATTCCAAATACATTGATTAATATATTCCCAGGTGCCTAAGGACATGGAGGCCTGGCGGCAATCATTGACTCAACAGTGAGAAAGCCCTATGCTAATTAAGACCTTCAAAATACCCCAAACTCTCTGTGCTGTTTATGGTTGAGAGGTAGTAAACAATCATGTGCTAGTGGCAGGAGTATGGATAATCCTATCACACAAACTAGTTTGCCAGCAGAGAGGTTTGAACTGAGACACCGTTGTCACGCCCAAGGGCAGGGAATTAGTAGCAATTATTGGCACAACAAATGAAAAACCCTTCACCAATATAATTCCTAATCACACACTATACTAATAAATTCTAACTTCCCAAAAGAGTCTGCCTTTAGTAAGTCTAAAACATCTCTCACTGTTGGGAGGCTGTAAACAATCACATTTGGCCCTATGAACCTATACAGGCAGGCTAGATAACCTTCAGAAGTTCGTAAGCTGAAACACTCTTTTCACGCCCAGGAATTTTATCAACTGGAGCTGCAAGTTAACTTCTTCTCCGAGAGAAATGGTTATGGGGGAGAATCCCCGGAAAGTCAGAAGTGTAGGTGAGAGCATAAAAAAGACTCTGGTTTTGGGGGTAGATGCTCGGGAACAGGGGGTTTTCTGAGGCTTGATCATGCCTTTGCATATGCCAAGCCTCCTTCCTCATGACCTTTGCCATGGGCAGAGTTCCTCATGCTGGCCCCCGGCAGGATACATCTCAATAGCCACAACAATATTAGAAAACAGAACATTGACAAACAACTCTGCAGTTCAGTTCAGTCACTCAGTCGTGTAGACTCTTTATGACCCCATGGACTGCAGCATGCTGGACTTCCCTGTCCATTAACAGCTACCAGAGCTTACTAAAACTCATGTCCATCTAGTCAGCGATGCCATCCAACCATCTCATCCTCTGTCATCCACTTCTCCTCCTACCTTCAACAGTTTGCATCATCAGAGTCTTTTCCAATGAGTCAGTTCTTTGTATCAGGTAGTCAAAGTATTGGAGTTTCAGCTTCAGCATCAGTCGTTCCAATGAATAGTCAGGACTGATCTCCTTTAGGATGGACTGGTTGGATCTCTTTGCAGTCAAGGAACTCTCAAGAGTCTTCTCCAACACCACAGTTCAAAGGCATCAATTCTTCGATGTTCAGCATTCTTTATTGTCCAACTCTCACATCCATACATGACTACCGGAAAAACCATAGCTTTGATTAGCCAGACCTTTGTTGGCAAAGTAATGTATCTGCTTTTTAATATACTGTCTAGGTTAGTCATAGCTTTGCTTCCAAGAAGCAAGTGTCTTTTAATTTCATCGCTGAAGTTACCATCTGCAGTGGTTTGGGAGACCAATAATATAAAGTCTGTCACTGTTTTCATTGTTTCTCCGTGTATTTGCCATGAAGTGACTGGACAAGATGCCATGATCTTAGTTTTCTGAATGTTGAGTTTTAAGCCAACTTTTTCACTCTCCTCTTTCACTTTCATCAAGAAGCTCTTTAGTTCTTCTTTGCTTTCTGCCATAAATGTGGTGTCATCTGCATATCTGAGGTTATTGATATTTCTCCCAGCAATCTTAATTCCAGCCTGTGCTTCTTCCAGCCCAGCATTTCATGTGATATACCCTGCATGTAAGTTAAATAAGTAGGTTGACAAAATACAGCCTTGACGTACTCCTTTCCTAATTGGAAACCAGTCTGTTATTTCATGTCCAGTTCTAACTGTTGCTTCTTGACCTGCATAAAGATTTTTCAGGAGGCAGGTTAGATAGTCTGGTATTCCCATCTCTTGAAGAATTTTCCATAGTTTGTTGTGATCCATACAGTCAAAGGCTTTGGCATAGTCAATATAGCAGAAGTAGATGTTTTTCTGGAACTCTCTTGCTCTTTCAATGATCCAGTGGATATTGGCAATTTGATCTTGGTTCCTCTGCCTTTTCTAAATCCAGCTTGAATTCTGGAAGTTTATTGTGCCCATCTTTACATGAAGTGTTCCCTCAGTTTCTCTAATTTTTTGAAGAGATCTCTAGTCTTTCCAACTCTGTTGTTTTCCTCTATTTCTTTGCATTGATCATAGAGGAAGGCTTTCTTATCTCTCCTTGCTGTTCTTTGGACTCTGTATTCAAATGGGTATATCTTTCCTTTTCTCCTTTGCCTTTTACTTCTCTTCTCTTCATAGCCCTGTGTGGCCTCCTCAAACGACCATTTTGCCTTTTTGGATTTCTTCTTCTTGGGGCTAGTTTTGATCACTGCCTCCTGCACAATGTCATGAACCTCCATCCATATTTCTTAGGCACTCTATCAGATCTAATCCCTTGAGTCTACTTGTCATTTCCACTGTATAATCAATCATAAGAGATTTGATTTAGGTCATTCTTGAATGCTTGAGTGCTTTTCCCTACTTTCTTTATTCTTCCCCCTTTAAGTTATATAAGCCACTCAAGAGTAACCACTATCCTAACCTGTAAAAGCATAGTTTGGTTATTGTGCTTTATAGTGGAATTAGACATACAACTTCTTTTGAATCTATCTCCTTCTGTTCAATATTATGTTTGTGAGAATCCATCTATAATGTAGGATATAGTTTTAGCATTTATTTTCATTGCTGTATAGTATTTTAAAGACCATAACACAAAATTTATCCCTTCTGCTACTGAATAACTAGATATATGCATGGTTCTCTCTTCAGGCTAATCTTTAAAACACAGATATCTTCTCTTTTGCAGACTCTTTTTTTTTTTCTTTCTGGCTCTAGGGAAAGGTTTTTTCCACAACTTCACATGGAACAATAAAAGTGTTTAATATAGAGAGATAAAGTGGACACATCACTTTCATATTTTTTGCCTATATGTTTCAAATACATATTTGTAGTAGATGATGTAAAATATCAACAAGAGATCAAATAAGTATGTTTAAGGAAAAAGGCATTTCCTTTCCCTGCAAAACTTACTTTCAGGTATCACTGACCAAATGCCTTATATGTTTATTCAGGCAAAGTGCTGAACCCAAAGATGTCTCTGCATTGATATTTCAGCCAAGCCTGCCACAAATGAGGAACTGTTGTGTTGGCCAAGAGATTCGTTCAGGTTTTTCTGTAACATCAGAGGAAAAATCCAAATGAACTTTTTGGTCAACCAATGTTTATTGTGAAATGTTCACTTTTGTGCTTTTCATAGCCTTACACAGGTTTTGTCTATTGAATCACTAGCTGCTCCCTACAGCTAGGATGGTTAAAAAAGAAAAGAAAGAAAGAAATTTTACCTTGAGTCCTAGAATAATATATTGCCAGTCCAGTCTCTAACAAGTATAATTTCAAAAGATTGGGGAGAAGTATAACCCTTGAAAAATAAATAAGAAAGACATACTAATCAGCTGTAGAGAAAAGAAACTTCCTCCAGCACAAAACATAGTATAGACAATTTGTTTCAAATTGAGATCAGTGTAGCCTGCACACAAATGACAGGGGATTTTCTGTGCCTTTGCATGGGATCAGTTACTTGCGGATGGGAATGATTCAAGAAAAAAATATGGCAAAACATAAACTTGTTTTAAAATGAAAAGTTCAGATTAAGCATGAGAGAGGAGTGATAGTTTGTTTCACCACTAGTTATCAATAAATGGCTCTAAATGGTGTGACATGTTCCTTAAAGGGATTTTATAGAAATATATGGTATGTACCTTGACTATTTGGTTGGACACTTGACAGTTGTTTCTCTGGACTCTGTACTTTCTCATTTGATTATTTATGCATTTTTCATGCAAAAGGTTGATAATGACTGTTTCATCAGTTTTGTACTTGTGATCGTTTATATTGCATCTAAGGTTAGTCATTTTATCCACATTACATCTTCACTGGCACTTTCTCTCACAAACCAATAAAGCAAAGAATTGGTTTCAGGAATCTTCTAGAAGTTTCCATGCTTTTTAAATGAATAATGCCTAGATAGAAAAAAAATTCCATGGAAGAATTGAGTTCATTAAAAAAAAAAAAAAAACCCCCTGTTGTTTATTACAGTATATTGACAAATAAGTAAAAGTTAAATTACTTAAAAAGGAGCTCAGTTCTTATGTTTATTGTGTATTTTTATTAGTTGTTTACTGAAATTGCCATCCTTGACTTTAATACTTTTGAAAGCTCTCTTTATCAAAATAATTGTTCAAATAAGTAAAAGTTAAATTACTTAAAAAGGAGCTCAGTTCTTATGTTTATTGTGTATTTTTATTAGTTGTTTACTGAAATTGCCATCCTTGACTTTAATACTTTTGAAAGCTCTCTTTATCAAAATAATTGTGATTCACTTTATCACTCTCATAGATTGGATATCTGGGGTTTAAAAGTTCCTACTTCATTATTCTTGGTTGGAAATTGGCCAACCATACCCAATTCTTTTCTGCAATCAGTAGACCTTTGCACATAGCTTATGCTGACTTCTGTTGTACATCTATATTTTAGTTAATCTAAAGAATAAATTACAAAGATCATAAATGACATAGAAAAAGACAAACCATGGGAAAGAGGTTTCATGGAGGAAAATGACTGGGTTTTAGCCAAGCCAGCCCTGTATGGTCTTCAGTACACGTGACAGTGACGCATGTGAAGAATGAAAATTGCCAACTATGGCTCATTACCCTCATCTGGACATGCCACCCTTTAGGACAAGCTTCTATAACGAGGCTAGAATTTCCAAAATGATGGAAACAAAGCTGCTTCCATAAAACTCATTAAAATGGAAACCCTCATTATTAAAGAAATATTTTTATTTGTAAATACCATTCATAAGCAAGCAGTGGTGGTTGGACTCCTGGTAGAGCTCTGATAAGGCATGAAATCTGACCCTCCACACGATGGATGTTTAATGGATTACACACATTTTGGAGACCCGGATGACAGGAAGCATTAAGAGTAATGTGTGTGTGTGTGTGTGTGTGTGTGTGTGCACGTGTGTGCGTGTGTGTGAACCTTTATATCTTCAGACATATTGCTAGGTCTTAGACAAGTTGGAGAGTTTTTTTTAAATGTTTACCCTGTATGCTTCACCTTTATTAAAGACAAGACATGTTGGGTGGACCAAAATTTTCTTTTAATACTATAAATTGGATCCCTTTTCCATGTCCTCATAATGTTCGGTTCCATTTCTTAGTCCATTCCTGTAACTTTGCAAAGTTGGAATGCTAAAGCAAAGCAGCTTACAATGACGGATTATGTTTGCAAGATAAATTGCAAGACAGTGTAAATCAATTCATTTGTGTGCGTGTGTGCGCGTGTGTGAATCTTTATATCTTCAGACATATTGCTAGGTCTTAGACAAGTTGGAGAGTTTTTTTTTAAATGTTTACCCTGTATGCTTCACCTTTATTAAAGACAAAACATGTTGGGTGGACCAAAATTTTCTTTTAATGCTATAAATTGGATCCCTTTCCCATGTCCTCATAATGTTCGGTTCCATTTCTTAGTCCATTCTGTAACTTTGCAAAGTTGGAATGCTAAAGCAAAGCAGCTTACAATGACGGATTATGTTTGCAAGATAAATTGCAAGACAGTGTAAATCAATTCATGTAAAGTTACAACTGTTTTATTTCCTGTCATTTATTAAACAAATGAGCCTATATTCCACTGTTTTTATCCACATAATAAACTTGTATATCACTAGAGATCCCTCTGTGTATGGTAAAAAGGACAGAGTTTCTGGAAAAATATTTGATACAAAATTTATCTCTGATATTTAATAGCTACCTACCCTTGAGCAAGTTTCTTAACCTCTTTGTGTCTTCATTTTCCTCACTGTAAAACAATCTTACTGAATACTTACAGATAGTGCTCAGAAAATTATCTCCCCAAAACAATGATAAGTAGAAAAATCTCCCAGAAGAAGGGATTACTAGCACCTCTCTATAGAAGACACTTCATGCCAGGTAAAATTTTGCCCCCAATGACTTTATTGATAAGCCTAGACTATATCATATTCCTTAAAAAACCAAAAAACCTTCAGCATCACTGCCTCTAGCAAGTTTCCTGACCTCAGTCCATTCCCACTGAACTGACAATCCTTATTTTCATTCGACATTTGTATCTATCTGAGTGCCTTAAGATATTATTCCATGTTTTTCTCTTTACTCTTAGAGCCCATGTGCCCTGCACCATTTAAAAAAAAAAAAAAGCATGATATCATCCCTGATCTCACAAGGCTCCTACCACAGTACTCAACTGCAGACTCTTAACAAACATTTGAAAGAAAGAAGAATGGATCAAAGCCTGAGATTATGATTCAAAATAGATGTGAGGACAAATAGATGACTAAAAAGAGCACAGTGAGCAGAGAGAACTGTTCTCACAGGAGAACAGATTGAACTTATCAGCTGTTCTCCAGACCATCAGTCAAATGTGGTGGCACTTACATGATTTCAGGGAAAAAAAAATGTTTAGTAATATCCCAAAACGCATTTTTGTTTTGTTGGCCAAGTTTGAGTATGTATGTGTATGCCAGGTGTTGCTAAAATGATTTGATAACATTAACCTTATTCAATCATGTTTTGATTCTTGGGAAATAAATTAGGGATAAATCATTAAGAAGAATTTTCAGGAGGATTATTTTAATGGTTTCTCTATGATTTTACTTTATATTTGTGGCCGATAAAGTGATGTGGGCAGTTTAAAGTTTTGTAACATATCCCCTTGGAGGAAATCACGCTACTACATTGTTATGTTAAAAAAAAATAGGGGGGATATGGGCAGTGCTAGATCTCAACAGCTTCTCCCTGAGACACAAGTTGACAACAAAGTTGAAATCCTGTGCAGCTGGGTGTGGCTGGTGATAGAACTAAGTTACAGCTAACAGAATATGGGTTGAAGTGATGTGCCAGGCTATGGACAGCTTCCTGAGCAGTCCTTGATTTCTCCTGTCCTGTCTCCTGCCACCAGCAGTAAGAAATCTTGGGGAATGGTGAGAATATAAGGTGGAAATTGCCAAGGAACCCCGTGACATCACATTCAAGTACGCATCCGAGGATATCTTTCAGACCAGAAGTCTACTTTGGACTTCTGCATGATTGAGAAATCAAATTTCATTTTGCTCAGCTATTGATACCCTAACTAATACAATGACATTCTGCTTAATGAATATTTTAAACTGGTTAATAAAACTTGACACAGTAAATTCTTCAAAATTTAAAGGTTTTTAAAATTAAGAATTGAGTTAGACAAGGCTGTGGTACATGTGATCAGATTGACTAGTTTTCTGTGAGTATGGTTTCAGTGTGTCTGCCCTCTGATGCCTTCTCGCAATATCTACCCTCTTATTTGGGTTTCTCTTACCTTGAACGTGGGGTATCTCTTCAAGGCTACTCCAGCAGAGTGCAGCCGCTGCTCCTTACCTTGGACCAGGGGTATCTCCTCACAGCTGCCCCTCTTGACCTTGAATGTGGAGCAGCTCCTCTCAGTCGCCACCCTGACCTCGGGCATGGGATAGCTCCTCTTGGCCAGGCTTCTGCACAGTCCGTTGCAGCCAGTCATGTATGGATGTGAGAGTTGGACTGTGAAGAAAGCTGAGCACCGAAGAATTGATGCTTTTGAACTGTGGTGTTGGAGAAGACTCTTGAGAGTCCCTTGGACTGCAAGGAGATCCGACCAGTCCATCCTAAAGGAGATCAGTCCTGGGTGTTAATTGGAAGGACTGATGCTAATGCTATCAATACTTTGGCCACCGCATGTAAAGAGTTGACTCATTGGAAAAGACTATGATGCTGGGAGGGGTTGGGGGCAGGAGGAGAAGGGGACGACAGAGAATGAGATGGCTGGATGTCATCACCGACTCAATGGACATGAGTTTGAGGGAACTCCAGGAATTGGTGATGGACAAGGAGGCCTGGCGTGCTGCAATTCATGGGGTCACAAAGAGTTGGACACGACTGAGTGACTGAACTGAACTGAACTGAAAATTAAGAATAAGCTTCAAACATACCCTAAAAACAAAAAATGTATAATGAATCCACATACCATCACTTGGTTTCAACAGTTAGTAACATTATGTCATTTTTCTTTTAAGTTTTCCCTCTCTGTTACAATTGTGTGTGTGTGTGTGTGTGNGACAGAGAATGAGATGGCTGGATGTCATCACCGACTCAATGGACATGAGTTTGAGGGAACTCCAGGAATTGGTGATGGACAAGGAGGCCTGGCGTGCTGCAATTCATGGGGTCACAAAGAGTTGGACACGACTGAGTGACTGAACTGAACTGAACTGAAAATTAAGAATAAGCTTCAAACATACCCTAAAAACAAAAAATGTATAATGAATCCACATACCATCACTTGGTTTCAACAGTTAGTAACATTATGTCATTTTTCTTTTAAGTTTTCCCTCTCTGTTACAATTGTGTGTGTGTGTGTGTGTGTGCATGTGTGTGTGTGTATTTACATGTAAGACACAGAAATCATAAGGCTTTGTTCCAAAATATTTCAGAATGCATCTCTTAAGATAGGGAAATAGGGGAATTAATGGCAAGGATTTTTATATAATTATCTGATATCTAGTCTACACACAAATATTTCATAGTTGTATTTGATAGCTGCTTTTGATAAACTTGGATTCCAGTCAGGATTTAGGAACTGATCATGGCACCCCACTTCAGTACTCTTGCCTGGAGAATCCCATGGATGGAGGAGCCTGGTAGGCTACAGTCCCTGGGGTCGCTAAGAGTCAGACACGACTGTGCAACTTCACTTTCACTTTTCACTTTCATGCAGTGGAGAAGGACATGGCAACCCACTCAAGTATTCTTGCCTGGAGAATCCCAGGGATGGGGGAGCCTGGTGGACTGCCATCTATAGGGTCGCACAGAGTCGGACATGACTGAAGCGACTTAGCAGCAGCAGCAGGAGCAGCATAGCTCTTTAATCTTTTAAACCAGAAATGCACCACCTCCCCTTTGTCTTTATCATTCTTCTCCTTGTGTGTGTATTTCCAGTTGCCAGTGTACAAATTAACACAAACTCAGGGGCTTAAATTTTTATTCTCTTAACATTTCTAGAGATCGGAAGTCCAAAATGAGTCCTCAGGACTAGTCAGGTGGTTCCTTAGAGACATCATGAGATAGTCCATCCCTCACATCTTTCGCTCTGGAGGCTACCAGCTTTCCTTGGATCCTGACACATCCCTCTGAGCGCTGCTCCTCTGGAGCACACTAACTTTTCCTTAGTGTAATAAAAATCCCTCTGCATTGCTATTACAGGGCACTTGTGACACATTTACAGCCCACTCAGATAAACCAGGATTGTCTTCCCATCTCAAATTCTTAATCACATGTGCAAAGTGCTTTTTGCCATATAAGGTAACATTCACATGTTCTGAGGACTCAGGTTTCTTAATGAATCTTAATCTTAATTTCTAGACATCTTGGTGCCCCATTTTCAGCCTTCTACAGTGTATGGTGATACTGATTCCTTGAAAAGATCAGGCTAATTTTCTTCAGATTGCCCCACCTTCTGGATTTGCCTGATTATTACTTCACTGTGTCATTTAACTTGTTCTTCTATGCCCCATATATCTTACATAGTAAAGTTTAGGTCTTCAGGCTTGATGAGATTTAGGTTAAACATTTTTGGCAAAAAATAATTTATAGAAGATGCTGTGACCTTCAAGATTGTATCACACCGGAGGGCATGTACTGTGAGGGTTTTCCTGTTTTCCAGTAATATTAACTTTGATGACACTAAGGTGGCCACTGCCATATGTCTCTGCTATATTTTTCCTTTTGCAATTGTCAAGACAGCTATGGGGTAATATATCGATTCTCTGTGACCATCCTATTTTCTGATCTTTTACTTAGGAATTTTTTATCCTACTGTCTCACTTTGATTTTTCTTCTGTCTTTTTTCGCAAACCTCTTAAAACTTAGCTAATCCCCTCTTTCTTCCTTCACAGATACAGTTCAATCAGGGTAATTTAATCTTTGATGCTAATAGATCTTATAAAGTCCAGGGTCATCTTTTAAACATTAATCCTCTTTGAACACTAATACAGTGACAAAGAAGAAAATTTATATTTAAGAGATCCTGTTACAAAGGTCCCATTTCAAGGAGCTTTGAAACAGTGATCCCTTCTTATATTCTACAGTGGATTTCAAAACAGAGTCTTGGATTAGACCCATGTATAGCTATGACATCACAGGCACATGAAAACAGAAATCGAACTATTGTATTCTGTTCCCTGCATTATAGTAAGAGGTTATCACATTTTGAAAATTGACGCATTTTGATGTTTTGTGTTAGTTGGAATGAAATTGCCTTGATGTGGAAGGTGCTCTCAATGGAGGTATCATACTTGTTTTTCTGTAAAGGGGTCACTTATTCCAGATGGAACTCACTCTGAGAATATGGTCATGATCACCTTTCCATTTGATTCTCATCATCAAAAGATTATAATTATTTGACTGCAGGGGACTGATTGAAATTCCCCAGAAAAATGATCTGGTGTCATTTTCTATATTGCCCATCCCTATAGTCTCTCCCACAGCCAATGATTTAAAAAAAAAAAAACACAAACAAACAAACAAAAAAAAACTCTGTTGCCAAAAATAAGTCAGTGCCTTNTAGAGAATATAATCAATCTGATTTTGGTGTTGACCATCTGGTGATGTCCATGTGTAAAGTCTTCTCTTGTGTTGTTGGATGAGGGTGTTTGCTATATATCCTCAAAGTGCTAGAAGAAACCAAGGACAAAGAATCAGCAAATATAAAGAGCCCTGTCTCTTGACCTGGGCCGTGGTAGGAGGCTTGGCTGTGGCGCTCTGAGCTACAGTCCCTGTCACGTCAACATCCCACTGTCCTGATTACTCTAGATTACAATAAATTTTAGAATACGAAAGTGTATATGATTTTTTAGTGTCCATTCTGCTGAGGCCACTGTGTATGTGAGCCCTGATGTTTAGCTGAGCATCATCAGAACCATTGGAGCATATTGCCTGCTGACTGGGAAAAGAGTCACTCAAGGCAAGAAGACCAGAGATAGCAAAGCAAAGGAGGTGCCTGTTTCCTGAAGTGACAACTGTGCCTGACTAATTGAGTTGCAGTAAACCCAGTTGTCCAGAAAAGTCTTGATGTATTCTGAGTTATATTTTGTGTATGGTGTGAGAGATCAAGCCCTGAGCCTTTGGAGTGGGAGCACTGACTCCAAGACCCTAGACTACCAGAGAAATAACCCTAGTGAGTATCAAATAGTGAAAACTCACACAAAGGAAACCACTTGAATACAAGACTTGACATCACCCAAGCACCAATAGCACCCTGTGCAGAGAGCCTCATCTAGACAACAAACAAGACAAAAATACAAACCCAGTCATCAGCAGACAGTATTACCACCTCACTCAGCCTTGCCCATCAGAGAAAAAACAAACAAACAAAAACTCAGCATATATCTCACCCTATATGAAGCCTACACAAACCACTGGATCAAACTTAGGAGGGCAGAGATCAAAAGGAAGAAAGAATTCAACCTTGAAGTTTGGGAAAAGGAGACCTCAAATACAATATGTTAAAAAAAAATAATGAAAAGGCAGAGAAATACTACACAAATGAAGAAACAAACTAGAAAGACAGAAGTCCAAATAAATGAAGAGGAAATAGGCAAACTACCTGAAAAAGAATTCAGAATAATGAGAGTAAAGATGATCAAAAACCTTGAAAACAAAATGGAGAAAATGCAAGAATCAATTAATAAAGACCTAGAAGCATTAAAGAATTAAACATACAGAGACAAGCAACATAATTACTGAAATTACAAAATACTCTAGAAGAAATTAATAGCAGAATATCTGAAGCAGAAGAACAAATCAGTGAGCTGGAAGATGAAATGGTGGAAATAACTTCAGAGAAGAGAATAAAGTAAAAAGAATGAAAAGAACTGAGGATAGTCTCAGAGACCTTAGGGACAATATCAAATGCACCAACATTTGAATTATAGGGGTCCCAGAAGAAGAGAAAAAGAAATGGTATGAGAAAATTTTTGAAGAGATAATAGTTGAAAATTTCCCAAACATGGAAAATGAAATAGTCAATCAAGTCCAGGAGGCACAAAGAGTCCCATACAGGATAAACACAAGGAGAAACACATGAAGACACATACTAATGAAACTAACAAAGACTAAACACAAAGAAAGAATATTACATGCAGCAAGGGAGAAGCAACAAGTAATACACAAGGGAAACCCCATACACTTAACAGCTGATCTTTCAGCAGAAACTCTGCAGGACAGAAGAGAATGGCAGGACATATTAAAGTACTGAAAGGGAAAAGTCTACAACCAACATTACTGTTCCTGGCAAGGATCTCATTTAAATATTGATGGAGAAATAAAAAGCTTTTCAGACAAGCAAAAGTTAAGAGAATTCAGCAAGACCAAACCAGCTTTACAACAAATGTTAAAGGGGCCTATATAGTCAAGAAGTACAAGAGAAGGAAAAAGATCTACAAAATCACCCCAAACAATTAAGAAAATGACAATAGGAACATATATATATATCAATAATTACTTTAAATGTTAATGGATTAAATGCTTCAACCAAAAGACACAGATTGGCTGAATGGATACAAAAACAAGAACCATATATACACTTTTTGCAAGAAGCCCACTTCAGACCTAAAGACATATATAGACTGAAAGTGAGAGGATGGAAAAATATATTCCCATGCATATGGAAAGGAAAAGAAAGCTGGAGTGGCAATCCTATCAGACAAAATAGACCTTAAAATAAGGAAGGCTACAAGAGAAGAACACTACATAATGATCAAGGGGTCAATTCAAGAGGAAGATGTAACAATTGTAAATATCTATGCACTCAACATAGGAGCACCTCAATACATAACGACAAACACTAACAGACATAAAAGGAGAATTGACAGCAACACAATAATAGTGGGTGACTCTAACACCCCACTCATACCAGTGGACAGAGCATCAAAGCAGAAAATTAACAAGGAAACACAAGTCTTAAATGACATATTAGATGAAACGGATCTTATTGATATCTTCAGGATATTCCAAGCAAATGAAAAAGAATACACCTTCTTCTCAAGTGCACATGAAACATTCTCCAGGATAGACCATTTCTTGGGTCATAAATCAAACCTCAGTAAATTTAAGAGAATTGAAATCATATCAAGCATCTTCTCCAACCACAATGCTATGACACTAGGTATAAATTACATGGAAAATAAACTGTAAGAAACACAAAAACATGGAGATTAAACAACATATTTCTAAATAACCCACAGGTTACTGAAGAAATCAAAAGGGAAATCAAAAAATTTCTAGAAACAAATGAAAATGAAAACACAACAACTCAAAACCTTTGGGATGCAGCAAAAGAGGGAAGTTTATAGCAATACAAACCTACCTGAAGAAACAAGAAAAACATTGAAGAGACAACCTAACTTTACACTTAAAACAACTGGGAAAAGAAGAACAAAAAAACCCCAAAATTAGTAGAAGGAAAGAAATCATAAAGATACAAGAGGAAATAAATTAAAAAGAAATGAAAAAAATATAGTAAAAATTAACAAAACTGAAAGCTTGTTCTTTGAGCAGATAAACAAAACTGACAAACTTTTAGCCAGATTCATCAAGGAAAAAAGAGAGAAGAATCAAATCAACAAAATTAGAAATGAAAAAGGAGACGTTACAAAAATGCAGAAATATAAAGGATTATAAGACACTATTATGAAAAACTATATGGCAATAAAATGGATAACCTGGAAGAAATGGACAGATTCTTAGAAAAGTTCAATTTTCCAAGGATGAACAAGGAACAAATAGAAATTATGAACAATCCAATTACAGTACCGAAATTGAAGCTGTGATCAGTTCAATTCAGTTCAGTCGCTCAGTCGTGTCCGACTCTTTGCAACCCCATGAATGCAGCACGCCAAGCCTCGCTGTCCATCACCAACTCCCAGAGTTCACTCAGACCCTTGTCCATTGACTCAGCGATGCCATCCGGCCATTGCATCCTCTGTTATCCCCTTTTCCTCCTGCCCCCAATCCCTTTCAGCATCAGAGTCTTTTCCAATGAGTCAACTCCTTGCATGAGGTGGCCAGAGTACTGGAGTTTCAGCTTCAGCATCATTCCTTCCAAAGAACACCCAGGACTGATCTCCTTTAGAATGGACTGGTTGGATCTCCTTGCAGTCCAAGGGACTCTCAAGAGTCTTCTCCAACACCACAGTTCAAATGCATCAAGTCTTCAGCGCTCAGCTTTCTTTATAGTCCAACTTTCACATCCATACATGACCACTAGAAAAACCATAGCCTTGACTAGACGGACCTTGGTTGGCAAAGTAATGTCTCTGCTATTGAATATGCTATCTAGGTTGGTCATAACTTTTCTTCCAAGGAGTAAGCATCTTTAATTTCATGGCTGCAGTCACCATCTGCAGTGATTTTGGAGCTCAAAAAAATAAAGTCTGACACTATTTCCACTGTTTCCCCATCTATTCCCCATGAAGTGATGGGACCAGATGCCAGGATCTTCGTTTTCTGAATGTTGAGCTTTAAACCAACTTTTTCACTCTCCTCTTTCACTTTCATCAAGAGGCTTTTTAGTTCCTCTTCACTTTCTGCCTTAAGGGTGGTGTCATCTGCGTATCTGAGGTTACTGATATTTCTCCCGGCAATCTTGATTCCAGCTTGGGCTTTTTTCAGCCCAGCATTTCTCACGATGTACTCTGCATAGAGGTTAAATAAGCAGGGTGACAATATACAGCCTTGCCGTACTCCTTTTCCTATTTGGAACCAGTCTGTTGTTCCATGTCCAGTTATAACTGTTGCTTCCTGACCTGCATACAGGTTTCTCAAGAGGCAGGTCAGGTGGTCTGGTATTCCCATCTCTTTCAGAATTTTCCACAGTTTATTGTGATCCACACAGTCAAAGGCTTTGGCATAGTCAAGAAAGCAGAAATAGATGTTTTTCTGGAACTCTCTTGCTTTTTCCATGATCCAGCAGATGTTGGCAATTTGATCTCTGGTTCCTCTCCCTTTCCTAAAACCAGCTTGAACATCTGGAAGTTCATGGTTCATGTATTGCTGAAATCTGGCTTGGAGAATTTTGAGCATTACTTTACTAGCATGTTAGATGAGTTAAAAATCTCCCAAAAACCCAGGACCAAATGGCTTCACAAGAGAATTCTATCAAACTTTTAGAGAAGAGCTAATGCCTATCCTTCTGAAACTCTTTCAAAAAATTTCAGAGGTGAAGTAAGCCAGAAAGAAAAACATCAATACAGTATACTTACACATATATATGGAATTTAGAATGATGGTAATGATAAACCTGTACGCAAGACAGCAAAAGAGACACAGTTGTATAGAATGGCCTTTTGGACTCTGTGGGAGAGGGAGAGGGTGGGATGGGTTGGCAGAGTGGCAATGTAACATGTGTGATATCATAAGCGAAATGAATTGCCAGTCCAGGTTTGATGCAGGATGCAGGATGCTAGGGACTGATGCACGGGGATAATCCAGAGAGAGGGTGTGGGGCGGGAGGGTGGAGGAGGGGGTCGGGATTGGGAGTTCATGTACACTCATGGCTAATTCATGTCAGTGTGTAACAAAAAAATACAGTATTGTAAAGCAAAACAAACTAAAAAATAAAAATTAATTAATTAGAAAAAAAAAAACTAAGTAAAAAAAAAAAAAATTTCAGAGGAAGGAAAGGAACACTTCCAAACTCATTCTACAAGGCCACAGTCACCGTGATACTGAAACCAGACAAAGAATGCACAAAAAAAGAAAGCTACAGGCCAATATCATTGATGAACATAGAAGCAAAAATCCTCAACTAAATTTTAGCAAACAGAATTCAGCAACACATCAAAAGTTCATACACCCTGATCAAGTTGGGTTTATCCCAGGAATGCAAGGATTCTTTAATATATATGCAAAAATCAATCAATGTGATACACCATATTAACAAGTCGAAAGATAAAAATCATATGATCATCTCAATAAATGCAGAAAAAGCCTTTGAAAAAATTCAGCACCATTTCTGATTAAAACTCTTCAAAAAATGGGCATAGAAGGAATCTACCTCAACAGAGTAAAGGCTATATATGATAATCCTACAGCAAATATTATTCTCATTGGTGAAAAACTGAAAGCATTCCCCCTAAGATCAGGAACAGGACAACAGTGTCCACTTTCACCTCTGTTATTCAACACAATTCTGGAAGTCCTAGCTTCAGCAATCAGAGAAAAAAAAAAAGAAATAAAAGGAATCCAGATCAGAAAAGAAATAAAGCTCTCACTGTTTGCAGATGACATGATACTGTATATGGAAAGCCCTAAAGATAGTATCAGAAAATTACTAGAGCTAATCAGTGAATTTAGCAAAGTTGCAGGATACAAAATCAATACACAGAAATCACTTGCATACTAACAATGAAAAATCAGAAAGAGAAATTAAGGGATAAATCCCATTCACCACTGCAACAAAAATAATTAAATCTCAGAATAAACTTACCTAAGGATGAAGGAGACAAAAGAACTGTGCACAGAAATTTATAAGACACTTAATGAAAAAAATCAAAGATGACATAAACAGATGGAGAGATATTCTGTGTTCCTGGGTAGGAATAACAATATTGTGAAAATGACTATACTATCAAACACAATCTACAGATTTAATGAGATCCTGATCAGATTACCAATGGCATTTTTCACAGAACTAGAACCAAAAATTTCACAATTCATATGGAAACACAAAAGACCCTGAATAGCCAAAGCAGTCTTGAGAAAGAAGGATGGAGCTGCAGGAATCATCCTTCTTGACTTCAGATTATACCAGAAAGCTACAGTCATCAAGATGGTATGGTACTGGCACAAAAACAGAACTATAGACCAATGGAACAAGACAGAAAGCCAGAAATAAACCCATGCACCTATGGGTACCCTATTTTTGACAAAGGGGGAAAGAATATAAAATGAGGCAAAGACAGCCTCTTCAATAAGTGGTGCTGGGAAAACTGGACAGCTATATGTAAAAGAATAAAATTAGAACACTTCCTTAACACTATAAACAAAAAGATAAACTGAAAATGG
The DNA here is from genome assembly GCA_006408695.1 of Aepyceros melampus. Taxonomy (NCBI): domain Eukaryota; kingdom Metazoa; phylum Chordata; class Mammalia; order Artiodactyla; family Bovidae; genus Aepyceros; species Aepyceros melampus. The sequence goes on from SJXQ01012238.1 coordinate 23,032, forward strand.
ATTAAAGACTTAAATGTAAAGTCAGAAACTATAAAACTCTTAGAGGAAAACATAGGCAGAACACTCAACGACATAAACCAAAGCAAGATCCTCTATGACAACCTCCTAGAGTAACAGAAATAAAGACAAAAATACACAAGTGGAACCTGATTAAACTTATAAGCTTTTGCACAATAAAGGAAAAGACAACCCTCAGAATGGGAGAAAATAATAGCAAGTGAAACAACTGACAAAGGATTAATTTCCAAAATATACAAGCAGCTCATACAACTCAATACCAGGAAAACAAACAACCCAATCAAAAAATGGGACAAAGTCCTAAACAGACATTTCTCCAAAGGAGATGTACAGAGAGCTAATGAACACATGAAAAGATGCTCAACATAACTCATTATTACAGAAATGCAAATCAAAACTACAGTGAGATATCATCTCACACCAGTCAGAATGGCCATCATCAAAAAGTCTACAGACAGTAAATACTGGAGAGGGTGTGGAGAAAAGGGAATGCTCTTGCACTGTTGGTGGGAATGTAAATTGATACAGCCACTATGGAAGATGTGTGGAGATTCCTTAAAAAACTAGGAATAAACCACTATATGACCCAATAATCCCACTCCTACGCATATACCCTGAGGAAATCAAAATTGAAAAAGACACTAACATCCCATTGTTCATTGCAGCACTATTTATAATATCTAGAACATGGAAGCAACCCATATGTCCTTCAATAGATGAGTGGATAAAGAAGTTGTGGTATGTATACACAATGGAATATTACTCAGCCATAAAAAGGAACACATTTGAGTCAATTCTGATGAGGTGGATGAACCCAGAACCTATTATACAGAGTGAAATGAGTCAGAAAGAGAAAGATAAATATCATATTCTAACATGTATATACGGAATCTAGAAGAATAGTACAAAAGAACTTATTTACATGGCAGCAGTGGAGAAACAGAGAATAGACTTATGGACCTGGGGAGACGGGAGGAGAGGGTGAGATGTATGGACAGAGTAACACGGAAACTTACATTGCCATATGTAAAATAGATAGCCATGAGAACTTGCTGTATGGCTCAGGAAACTCAAACAAAGGCTCTGTATCAGCGTAGAGGAGTGTGAGGGAGGTTCAAAAAGGAGGGGGTATTTGTATACCTATGGCTGATTCATGTTGAAGTTTGACAGAAAATAACAAAATTCTGTAAAGCAATCATCCTTGAATAAAAAAACATTAAAAAGAAAAAAAAACAGAAAAAAATACATCTTTTACAGGTAGCATATAGTTGAATATGACTTTTATATGTAGTCTGACATTTTTGCTGTTTAGTTGAAATAAATATTTCATTTACATTTTCTAAAAAAATAAAATAAAAATGATGTCAACATACTGAGAATATGTATTAAGAATCAAAAAATGAAAAGAAAGAAACAAAGTGTCACTTCTTCCTCCCACCTCCAGCCTTCAGTTCAGTTCAGTTCAGTCACTCAGTCATGTCTGACTCTTTGCGACCCCATGAATCGCAGCATGCCAAGCCTCCCTGTCCATCACCAACTCCCGGAGTTTACTCAGACTCACGTCCATTGAGTCTGTGATGCCATCCAGCCATCTCATCCTCGGTTGTCCCCTTCTCCTCCTGCCCCCAATGCCTCCTAGCATCAGGGTCTTTTCCAATGAGTCAGCTCTTCGCATGAGGTGGCCAAAGTACTGGAGTTTCAGCTTTAGCATCACTCCTTCCAAAGAAACCCCAGGGTTGATCTCCTTCAGAACGGACTGGTTGGATCTCCTTGCAGTTCAAGGGACCCTCAATAGTCTTCTCCAACACCACAGTTCAAAAGCATCAATTCTTTGGTGCTCAGCCTTCTTCACAGTCCAACTCTCACATCCATACATGACCACAGGAAAAACCATAGCCTTGACTAGATGGACCTTAGTCAGCAAAGTAATGTCTCTGCTTTTGAATATACTATCTAGGTTGGTCATAACTTTTCTTCCAAGGAGTAAGCGTCTTTTAATTTCATGGCTGCAGTCACCATCTGCAGTGATTTTGGAGCCCCAAAAAATAAAGTCTGACACTGTTTCTACTGTTTCCCCATCTATTTCCCATGAAGTGATGGGACCAGATGCCATGATCTTCGTTTTCTGAATGTTGAGCTTTAAGCCAACTTTTCCACTCTCCTCTTTCACTTTCAACAAGAGGCTTTTTAGCTCCTCTTCACTTTCTGCCATAAGGATGGTGTCATCTGCATATCCAAGGTTATTGATCTTTCTCCCGGCAATCTTGATTCCAGCTTGTGTTTCTTCCAGTCCAGCGTTTCTCATGATGTACTCTGCATAGAAGTTAAATAAACAGGGTGACAATATACAGCCTTGATGTACTCCTTTTCCTATTTGGAACCAGTCTGTTGTTCCATGTCCAGTTCTAACTGTTGCTTCCTGATCTGCATACAGATTTCTCAAGAGGCAGGTCAGGTGGTCTGGTATTCCCATCTCTTTCAGAATTGTCCACAGTTTATTGTGATCCACACAGTCAAAGGTTTTGGCATAGTCAATAAAGCAGAAATAGATGTTTTTCTGGAACTCTCTTGCTTTTTCCATGATCCAGCGGATGTTGGCAATTTGATCTCTGGTTCCTCTGCCTTTTCTAAACCCAGCTTGAACATCAGGGAGTTCACGGTTCACATATTGCTGAAGTCTGGCTTGGAGAATTTTGAGCATTACTTTCCTAGCATGTGAGATGAGTGCAATTGTGCGGCTCGTTTCCTTAGTGGTTGGTTTTCATGAAGGTGAGTCTCTGCTGCTCTTTGCTGCCTGAACCTTTCATTCATTAGCTCCTTCCTGGGGGAATGCACAGTGGAGAGAGTGCCTGGGCCCATTCCAGCTTCTGCCATTTTTCTCCTCCATGTCTGCACATCTGTGACCCACTTCCATAGCAGCCCGCTGTGTTTCTTCCATCAGCTTTATCACAATTTGTTAACTTATGTATAGTCTCTGCCTTGGCAGGAACGTCACTGCTCTGACATTTCCTGTTTTCTTCACCAGAGTGCTCAATGTAGAGTATATTATCTGGCTCCAAAAATATCTGTAGAATAAGTTTGTAATTATTTAGTAATTGACACTGAGTCAAACTCTGGGACAAGCTGAACCCACTCAGCCCTGTAACCGTCTTTACTGTAAAATAATGATACCATACAATAGGATTTTGAAAGATAACTATACACTAGAAATATTACTTATTTCACAGCATAAAATAGTTACTTGGTAAATAACAGTTATGGGAGTGTTATTTTTGAAATAACCCTTAACTTCATACCAAACCTTAGCAAAGCGGAACCTGGCTTATGCGAGAAACAAGCCTCAACCTGACCAGGATGTTGGAGGAAATAGTGCTGGATAACAACCAGTATTTAGAAACATTATCCATTTTTTTCTTTTCACAATTGTACTGTAAGCTAACTGATTTTATGCAACTTCTAAGATCTCAGGTGAGAAAAACTGAAGTTCACAGAAGTTAACTGACTTGTGATAGATCACACAAAAATAGCAAACCTGGGTTTTAACCCCAATTTGGAATGAGAGATTCCGAAGTGCCCATTCTTTCTCTTGTGCCTGATTGCCAGTACTGGATCAGAAAAGCAGACTTCTTTATGTATAAACTATCAGAGATATTTTGGGGTGATACTCTGTCAGCTTGTAAGAAAGTGTTTCCGCCTACATCCAGGGCTAATTTATGCACTGGCATTTGTGGCCACGCTGTTCTTGAGTCGGAACACAAGTTGGCTCAATACATCAGCCAGAAGCAGGTCTTCCTCTAATAGCTGATTCCATGACTTGTCACATTTTCGAACCCCTTTGGGTGTTGTGATGGGGGTGGATGGGTATTTCATTTAAAAACATGAAGAAGATTTCTATTTCTAAAACATTAGAAGATTACAGTTTACTGGCAGGTTATATTGACTTTCCCTACTTTTATACCAGATAGAATGACTACATTTACACATTCAGGAAATTGAAGTATCTAAGACTTACACTTAGGAGGAGTAATTTGGCATGTGGATAGGAATGGAAGTGAATCATTTTGAAGACACATCACAGCTATTAGCCTCATGAGAAATGGCCATCACCACAATCACAAACACATTTATGCCATTAGTATGAAGGGGGGAAATGGAACATTTTTCTTCACTAATGCTTTTAACTCTGACTCACAATGCCCATCCTTTTTCTTCTCCCAAGCCACTCTCCAAAGAATGGCTAATTACACTCTATTCTCACTTCCAGCAAGTAAGAATTTATTTTTTGATGTCTTTCCTTAAGGAAATAAAATGCACTTAATTGTGTTTATTTATTAGTAAAAAATAGAGGAATCCTCTAAAAGCAAGAGTTAAATAATAAAACAATTTTAAGAATTGAGTGGGAAGGGGAAATGGGAACCATGAATTAAATTCTTTGTTTTTTCAAATACCAAGTATTAACACCTTAAAAAAAAAAAAAACCTATCAAACAGTTTAGGATTAGTAATAAATCCAGAAATGGAGACTTTGCCTCTTGTTGATCTAACAGTACAACCTTTGACTTTCAATTCTAAGACCTAAGAAGATATCAGGCATAGCTAATACATTCCAATGTGAGAATCTACAGAAATTGCATGTTAATACCTTGTTACTGATTTTTTAATAAAGTGCTGACTACCTACTTCAGGGGCTTAAGGTCACATAGAATACCAGCCGGAACACTTCAATTCTAATCCTAGCTCAGTCTCAGACTTTGTGACTGGACAAATCATGTAATGTTTCCAGGCCTCAGCTCTCTCACCTACACAACAAGAGGACAAAATAAAATAAAGTCCCCTTCTTGTCATCAAATAACAAACTATCATCTGATAATTATTAATATGGGTTTACTTTTTAGTCATTGAAAATATGGAGAAATTATTTCAGTAAATACATTGAACATGTACTTTGCCAAATACTGGGAAAAGTGCAAAGGCAAAATAATGAATATTTCTATTTCATTAGCAATTCTCCATCCCATCTCCAAGCTGGGACCTTTTCATTGTCTCTCTTGGGCATTGGGTATAAATGCCCAAACTGCATAAAATGATTAGAATCAAATGGGACCAAGATGGCAGACAAGACTAGACCTTGATCATCAAACAGCAAGTGAAATGATACACCCAGAGGTGCCATGACAGTTGAAAGGCACTGTCAAAAGACCAAGGAGTGGGCAGTGGCCCAAATCCTGGAAATCTCCGTCCCTTCTCAAAAATAGTTGGAATAATTCTCACACTTATTAATTAGCATATGAAATTACCCAGCCTATGAAAACTAACCATGCCACATTTTGCATGCACTCACCTTCTGCAATAGCCCACACACACTGTGTCTGTGGATTCTCTCTGAATCTGAATAAATCCACTTCTTACCTAACACTTTGTCTCTCACTGAATTATTTCTGCAATGAGGCATCAAGAACCTGAGCTTCATTAGGTTCTGAAACCAGCTACTGTGGGTTTTGGCTGGGTTCAATTCCCAAACTAGGTTTAGGGTGGTTTGAGTCCAAGCACATGAGTTCAAGTCCCAGTTGAGTTCGGTTGCTCGGTCATGACTGACTCTTTGCTCCCATGGACTGCAGCATGCCAGGCTTTCCTGTCCATCACCAGCTCCCAGTGTTTACTAAAACTCATGTTCATTGAGTCGATGATGCCATCCAAACATCTCATCCTCTGTAATCCCCTTCTCCTCCTGCCTTCAACATTTCCCAGCATCAGGGTCTTTTCAGATGAGTCAGTTATTCACATCAAGTGACCCAAGTATTGGAGTTTCAGCTTCAGCATCAGGACTGATTTCCTTCAGGATGGACTGGTTGGATCTCCTTGCAGTGCAAGTGACTCTCAAGGATCAGTTCAAAAGCACCAAATTTTTGGCACTCAGCTTTCTTTATAGTCCAACTCTCACATCCATACATGACTCCTGGAAAAACCATAGCTTTGACTAGATGGACCTTGGTTGGCAAAGTAATATCTCTGCTCTTTAATATGCTGTCTACATCAATCATAACTTTTCTTCCAAGGAGTAAGGGTCTTAATTTCACAGCTGCAGTCACCATCTGCAGTGATTTTGGAGCCCAAAAAAATAAAGTCTGTCACTGTTTCCACTGTCTCCACTTCTATTTGCCATGAAGTGATGGGACCAGATACTATGATCTTAGTTTTCTGAATGTTGAGCTTTAGGCCACCTTTTTCACTCTCCTCTTTCACTTTAATCAAGAGGTTCTTTAGTTCTTCTTAGCTTTCTGCTGTAAGAATGATGTCATATGCATATCTCAGGTTATTGATATTTCTCCTGGCAATCTTGATTCCAGCTTGTGCTCATCCAGCCCAGCGTTTCTCATTATGCACTCTATACAAAAGTTAAATAAGTGGGGTGACAATATACAGCCTTGACATAGTCCTTTCCCACTTTGGAACCAGTCTGTTGTTTCATGTCTAGTTCTAATTGTTGCTTCCTGACATGCATAGATTTCTCAAGAAGCAGGTCAGGTGGTCTGGTATTCCTATCTCTTGAAGAATTTTCCACAGTTTGTTGTGATCCACACAAAGGTTTGGCATAGTCAATAAAGCAGAAGTAGATGTTTTTCTGGAACTCTCTTGCTCTTTTGATGATCCAACGGATGTTGGCATTCTGATCTCTGGTTCCTCTGCCTTTTCTAAATCCAGCTTGAACGTCTGGACATTCAGAGTTCACCTATTGTTGAAGCCTGGCTTGGAGAATTTTGAGAATTACTTTACTAGCATGTAAGGTAAGTGCAATTGTGCTGTAGTTTGAGCATTCTTTGGCATTGCCTGTCTTTGGGATTGGAATGAAAGCTGACCTTTTTCCAGTCCTGTGGGCACTGCTGAGTTTTCCAAATTTGCAGGCAAATTGAGTGCATCACTTTCCCAGCATCATTGTTTAGGATTTGAAATAGTCCAACTGGAATTCCATCACCTCCACTAGCTTTGTTTGTAGTGATGCTTCCTAAGGCCCGCTTGACTTCACATTCCAGGATGTCTGGCTCTAGGTGAGTGATCTCACCATTGTGATTATCTGGGTCATGAAGATCTTTTTTGTATAGTTCTGTGAATTCTTGCCACCTCTTAATAGTTTCTGCTTCTGTTAGGTCCATGCAATTTCTGCCCTTTATTGTGCCCATCTTTGCCTGAAATGGTTCCTTGGTATGTCTAATTTTCTTGAAGAACTCTCTAGTCTTTCCTTTTCTATTGTTTTCCTCTATTTCTTTGCACTGATCACTGAGGAATCCTTTCTTTTCTCTCCTTGCTAATCTTTGGATCTCTGCATTCACATGGGTATAATCTTTCCTTTTCTCCTTTGCTTTTTGCTTCTTTTCTTTTACAGCTATTTTTAAGGCCGCCTCAGACAGCCATTTTGTTTTTGCATTTCTTTTTCTTGGTGATGATCTTGATCACTGCCTCCTGTACAATGTCATAAACCTCCATCCCTAATTTATCAGGCACTCCATCAGATCTATTCCCTTAAATCTATTTCTTACTTCCACTGTATAATCATAAGGGATGTGACTTAGGTCATACCTCTATGGTCTAGTGGCTTTCCCTACTTTCTTCAATTTGAGTCTGAATTTGGCAATAAGGAGTTCATGATCTGAGCCACAGTCAGCTCCCGGTCTTGTTTTTGCTGACTGTATAGAGCTTCTCCATCTTTGGCTGCAAAGAATATAATCAATGTGATTTTGGTGTTGACCATCTGGTGATGTTCATGTGTAGAGTCTTCTCTTGTGTTGTTGAAAGAAGGTATTTGCTATGATGAGTGCATTTTCTTGGCAAAACTCTATTAGTCCCAATCTCAAGTCCCAATCTGAGGTAAACCATTCCATTAGTTCTAGCTAGTTAAGTCTCAGTGAAACCTACAACTGATCACATGGATACTTTTTACTCTAAATAATAGCGCATATGTAGTTTTCCTTATTCTACTGTATCTAGTCATTGACTTGATGGTAGGGTCTGAGTGGCATATAGACACGCATGAGGTTCTGGAAAACTTTAAATAAGGGATAGAGAGTAGTTCCTGGAATTCAGGATTCAAAATGTTTCAAGGTTACTGTTCCTGTTAAAGGACTCAGGAATCTGACATTATTCACCTAAACTCAATTCCCTTTAAAAATTCAAATCCTTTCAAAAGGGAGAAATTGTAGTAACTGCCAATCTTCTGCATTTGCATTTATCAGATGAAATTATCTCACTCGAGATAACATCATAAAAGAATATTGTCAGAGGCTTGATGTCTGCCTGGAAGATAAATGGTTCCCCTGTTAGGTAACAAGGGGAAATAGCCCTTGATAAGGCTCCAATCTACTGTCATTATGTCTAGGGGTGAAACTTCTGGGAACTGAAGGGCCTCCTCACGCTGAAGTTTTCTCCAAGTGGCCACAGGGAGTAAAGGTGTGTAACTTACGAGTGCTCTGCTGAACCCCAAAGTCCAAGTAAATGACTCTCACAAAATGTAACACATGGGACAGAATAAACATTGCCATGGAAACCCCATCCAAACCACAGAGACGGGCAGCCAAGGCAGCCAACAGATGGTAAAGGGAGCAGTGGAAGTGTTGCGCAGTCATCCAAGCCCCTGAATTCAGCTCCCATGGATGCTGTTGTCTCTCCTCTGCAAATCACACAACACTTCCCAGGTTTGAAAAATACAATTTATGTCTCAGCTCTGGACTTATTAGCTGAGAGATATTGGCAGAGCTTCTTCACCACCTTGAGATTCAGACTCCTTATCTATAAAAATGGGTAATCAGATAATCATTGCCTTATCTATGTCACCCATCATTTCCTGGAAAAAAAAATGTGAAAATTCTTTGTCAGGTATAAAGTGAAGTTGCAGTTGTGTCCAACTCTTTGCGATCCCATGGACTTTAGCCTACTACGTTCCTTTTGTCCATGGGATTTTCCAGGCAATAGTACTGGAGTGGATTGCCGTTTCCTTCTCCAGGGGATCTTCCCAACCCAGGGATTGAACCCGGGTCTCCCGCATTGTAGACAGATGCTTTACCGTCTGAGCCACCAGAGAAGTCCCATCTAAGTATAAAGAAACATGTAAATACTAATTGGTAAAAGGAATCTATTTCACTAAAAAGAATAGCAAAGTTATAGTGTTTTTCTTTTTAAGTGTCTAGCAGAATATCTAATATCAAATAAATGCTGTGTCGACTGAAAAAAAAAATATGTGCAATCTAAAAGTTGAGAGTTAGGTTTTATTTAACAGAAAAATTGAGGACTTCAAGCCAAGGACGCAGCACCTCAAGTAACCCTGAGGCAAGAGGGGGAGACAGTTTATGAAGAAGTTTTGCAGCAAAGAGTAGGTAGTCTGAACATCAAAAGATTACTGTTAATTAAAAAACAACAGATATCTCAAGTTAGGAATTCAGCGCTTTTCTATGTGTGGGAAGACGCAAGGGTCTGGGCTCACTGAAATCACTTCTTTGATGTGCACCTCAGCTATCTGGGGCCAGATACTTTCACATCCTGAGTTTCCTCAGGGCTCACTGTAGGGAGTGACACCCATTACTTCCCCCAGCATCCGTGAGTTCATTTTCTAAGTGTGTGAGTCTCTTTCTGTTTTGTAATTAAGTTTGTTTGTATTGCTTCTTTTTAGATTCCACATGTAAAGAATATTTCTCCTTTTCTGTCTGATTCATTCAGTATGACACTGCCTAGGTTTATCCATGCTGCTGCAAATGGCCCTATTTCATTCTTTTTAAAGGCTGAGCAATATTCCTTTGTATATATGTACCACATTTTCTTTATCCATTCATCTGTCGATGGAAATTTAGATTGTTTCCATGTCTTACTATTGTAAACAGTGCTGCAATGAACATTGGGGTGCATGGATTTTTTCAGGCCATTTTTCCTTTGGATATATGCCCAGGACTGGGATTTCAGGGTCATATTGTAGCTCTTTTCAGTTTTTTCAGGAACCTCCATACTGATCTCCATAGTGGTTATACCAATTTACATTCCCACCAACAGAGTACGGGAAAGTTCCCTTCTCTCCACACCCTCTCCAGCATTTTCTTATTTGTGCATATTTTGATGATGGCCTTTCTGACTGGTGTGGATATCTCACTGAGTTTTGATTTGCATTTTCTAGTAACTAGCAACGTTGAACATCTTTTCATGTGCCTTTTGACCATCCATATATCCTCTTTAGGGAAATGTCTATTCAGATCTTCTGCCCATTTATTGAATGCATTGTTTGTTTTGATGCTATTAAGTGTCTTAAGCTACCTGTAAATTTTGGAGACTAATCATATCATTAGTAAATATTTTCTCCCAATATTGGGTTGTCTTTTTGTTTTGTTTATTGTTTCCTTTGCTGTGCAAAAGCTTTTAAATTTAAGTAGTTACCCATTTGTTTATTTTCACTTTTTCTTTTCCATTTTCAGGGAGATGGTTTGAAAAAGATGTTGCTGTGATTTATGTCAGAGATTAAAACAGTACTTTTAGGAGGAAATGTGGACTCCTATTAGAAATCAAAACTAATATGTCAAGTATTAGTTTCAATTCACGAGTCTGAAATTCACGGGGGAGGTTAGGGATATATATGTAACTCAGGGGTCCTCAGCATATTTAAAGCCATGAGTCTGCATCAGACCAATAAGAAAATGTGTATATATTGAGAAAAGAGAAGACCAAGGGTTCATTCCTAGACCTCTCCAACATTTAAGTAAGTCAAGTCACTCAGTCGTGTCCGACTCTTTGTGACCCCATGGACTGCAGCCCACCAGGCTCCTCAGTCCATGAGATTCTCCAAGCAAGAATACTGGAGTGGGTTGCCATTTCCTTCTCCAGGGGATCTTCCCGACCCAGGGATCGAACCCGGGTCTCCCACATTGGAGGCAGATGCTTTAACCTCTGAGCCACCAGGGAAGTCCAACATTTAGAAGTGAAAAAAATACAATAGGTGAAAATATATTTATATAGGTAAAATTTATACAGGTAAAAATAAAATGTAGAATAACAAAAGTGAAAGGGACAAAACTAGGGTTAAATGGAATTATACTGTTGTAAGGCTCTTTTCTCATTTCTAAAGTTTTATTGTTTAAAAGTAAACCAAGATGGGTTAAGGATGCCTATGCTATTCCCTAGAGCAATCACAAAGGCGAAAATAAAACAAAGACATAGCTAAAGAACAGAGAGACAAAGCTGAATACTAAAAACTACTCAATTAATTCAAACATATACAGAAAAGGAGAAACAAAGGAATAAACAGATGGGACATAGAAACAAGTAGCAGGATGGTACCCTTAAAAAGCTAACCAAATTAGTAATCACATTAAATATAAATAGCTTGTGCTGTGCTGTTCTGTGCCTGGTTACTCAGTTGTGTCCGACTCTTTGTGACCCCTCAGACTGAGGCATGAAACCTTTCCCTGTCCTTCACCATCTCCTGGAGTTTGCTCAACTCTTGTCCATTGAGTTGGTGATGCCACCCAACCATATTGTCCCCTCTTGGCCATTTCGCCTCCTGCCACCTAATCTATGACAAAGAATGCAAGACATTTCTCCAAAGACATAAAGTTGACCAAATATATAAAAAGATCCTGTGTCACTAATTAATAGAGAAATGCAAATCAAAACTACAATGAGATATCCCCTCACACTGGTCATAATGGCCATCATCAAAAACTCTACAGATAAACTCTAGGAGGGAGTGGAGAAAAGGGAACTCTACTATACCGTTGATGGGAATGTAAATTGGTGCTCCGCTATGCAGAAGAGTATGGAGCTTCCTTAAAAACTAAAAATAAAGTTTCCATATCATCTAACAATCCTATTCCTGAGTATTAATCCCAAGAAACCAAAACTTGAAAAAAGATATATGCACCCCAATGTTCATTGCAACTATTTACACTAATTAGGATATGGAAGCAAGCTAACTGTCCATCAACAGATGAATGGATAAAGAAGATGTGATACGTATATACAACAGAGTATTACCCAGCCACTAAAAATGGAACAAATAGTGCCATGTGCAGGGACATGGATGGACCTAGAGATTGTCATAAAGAGTGAAGTAAGTCAGAAAGAAATAACACATAATATTGCTTGTATGTGGAATCTAGAAAAATGATAAAGATGAACTTATTTGCAAAGCAGAAACAGAGTCATAGATGTGAAGAGCAAATTTACAGTTACCAAGGTGGGGAGGGGAAAGAGCGAGGAATTGGGAGATTGAGATTGATGTAGATACACTACTATGTATTAATATAAAATAGGTAACTAGCAAGAGCCAACTCTTCAGAACAGGGAACTTTACTCAGTCTGTGGTGACGTAAACTGGAAGGAAATATATATATACACACACACACACACACACACACACCTACACACCTATAGCTGATTCATTTTGCTACACAGCAGAAGCTGACAACAACATTGTAAAATACCTGTGAAAATGGAAGTGAAATTTGCTCAGTCGTGTCAGCTCTTTGCGACCCCATGAGCTATACAGTCCATGGAGTTCTCCAGGCCAGAATACTGGAGTGGGTAGCCTTTCCCTTCTCCAAGGCATCTTCCAAACCCAGGGATCAAACCCAGGTCTCCTGCATTGATGATGGATTCTTTACCAGCTGAGTCACAAGGGAAGCCCAAGAATACTGGAGTGGGTAGCCTCTCCCTTCTCCAGAGGATCTTCCCAACCCAGGAATCAAACTGGGGTCTTCTGCATTGCAGGCAGATTCTTTACCAAAATACCTATAATTCAGTAAGTAAAACTTAATTCAAATAAGAAATGTTAACCTTTGTACTTGCACACGGGGATTTTGGGCTTTCCTTGTGTCTTAACTGGTAAAGAATCCTCTTGTGATATGGGAGACCTGGGTTCAATCCCTGGGTTGGGAAGACCCCCTGGAGAAGGGAAAGGCTACCTGCTCCAGTATTCTGGCCTGGAGAATTCCATGGACTGTATAACCCATGGGGTCGCAAGGAGTCGGACACGACTGAGCGACTTTTACTTTCTTTCACTTTCATAGGAGTCTAAATGTTACTTCAATTTTGGAAAACTGCCAACTTCATATAAAATTAAATATATAGCTACTCAACAATCCCACAAACCCATTCCTACATATTTAGCCAAAGGGAATAAAAACAGATGCCCATACAAAGGGTTCCCCAAGAATGCTCAGAGTGGCTACATTCATCAGAGCCAAATGCCAAAAACAACTCAAATGTCCATCCATATACAAAGAAGAAATAGCATACAGTATAATACTAAACAATAAGAATTAGCTACTCTAACATGCCCCAATATGGATAAACCTAAAGATAGCACTCAAAAGCATATGCCGAGCAAAAGAGGTCAGATTACATACTATATTTTCTATTTATAAGAAGGTCAAAAACAGGCAAAGCTATTTATGATTATAGAAGTCAGGAGAATACTTACTTCAGTAGTCTACAGGAAATTCCCAAGGTGAAGGAAACAGGGTATATACATTTGCAAAAATTCATGCAACTATAAACATAATTTATATACAAAAATTTTCTAACTTTTCCCAAAATATATAGTTTGTATTTTTAAAGGCATAAAGATAAAGTAGAATTTGCAAAGAAACTAAGAGGAAGTAATCAGTGAGGTATGAGATCATTATAGTTAGGATATTATGATGGCCCAGGAGCCAAGGAAAGAAAGTGTTTCAAGGTAGATCTACATTCGGAGTAGATTACAGAAGACAGTGATGGACTGTGACAAGTACTCGTGGCTATGAGCTGATGTGATACAGTAGAAGTCATTGACTGATAAGAACAATTTAGGTGGAGTGGCGGCTTTCAATCTAGCAAAAGTTCAAAAGGGAAATTGGCAAATAGGTATAGATTTTTAAGAAGTTGCTGTAGGGCAGAAGAGAGACATGCGTCGCCACTACAGAGGAAAAGTTAACCAAAAGAAAGGATTCTTTTCTCAGAATGGAGGATTGTAGTATGCACCTCCACTGTTAGAAGTAATCCAATACTTCAATTTTTTGATAATAGAAAAAATTTGGTAATGGAACAAAGACTAAAGGGACCTTTGAGCTATGTGCCTGAGTAAGTAAGCAGAGATAAAATCTAGAGTAATCAAAGGTTAGTAACACAACTTTAAGGTTGCATGCACACATTATGTGTATAAATGTCAGATAAAATAATGAATTGTGCTTAGCATACCGTCTAAACATGTATTTCTCTAGGTAGAGGCTGCTTTTTTGCAAGTTAATCAACTCATGAGCCGTTCTTTTGGATATTTTGTGTAGCACCATACAGTGTGCTCCACGTCTATATTGAGAGTTAAAACATTATATTTTGTTGTGTTCCTCTTTCTCTGATTGGGAAATGATTTATTAACTTTATTCATGATGGCAGAAAGAGCAATTAGCCACATAAAATCCTCAGTAAACTTTTGGAAAATAAAGAAACCCATGGCCCTTTTCCGGGGGATGTTTTTATTTAAAACCTTACTTCTCATGATGCTGTGAAAGGCTCTAAATCCTATTGTAGTCACACTAGTACTAAGGAAATAGCTGAGTGGTTTCAGTACCCCAGTACTTCTCAAAGTGTGATTTTCAGATCTGCAGCAGCAGCACACAGCATCACCTTGGAGGTGGTTATAACTATCAGTTCTTGGCCTTGCCCCAAGTCTATTGAACCAGGAGCTCTAGGTGTGTGGTCTCGTAAGCTGTAGTTTAACAAGCCCTCCAAGTGCTACTGGTGTACAATGAGGTTCAAGTACTGTAACACATATTCTTAACTTTTAATTCCTGGCTAGGAAGATGCAAGGAAACACCTTATTATACTTTGATCATCAATCAGTGATTTTATTAACTTTTATCTTAAACTTTTTCTACACATTTTTTCCTGTTATTGAAACATAACATTACTGATTTATCCTGTGGTCTTTAAATGTGTTTTTCACCCAGACACATGTATGTTAGGAGTTCTTGGTGACTCTTCAAGGTGAAAGGTGGGTGGGTGATGGGTGTGATTTCTCTGCTTCCAAAAGCACAGACAGGACCTTTTTGAAATAATCCAGAACTCACTGACTTTGGAAAGATAATGAGTGATACTGACACGGATGGCTTTATAAGCAGTTCTTAGATGCATTCAGTTCTGGGGGATCCTCTTTGCCCTAGAAGAATTGAGACTGTGATACACTGAGTTTATAATCTGGGAGGCCTGAAAAAGACCAGAGATAGAGAAGCATAATACCGAAGGAGCTCTGACCCTTAAAACTGATTCCACTCCCATGACAATGGTACAGTTTTGTACAGGTTATTTTAGCTTCCCGGATTCCTTTTCATCTCTGAACAATAAAGTTTGATAACTTGCTGTTTACCAGAAGATGATATAGATGACAAAAATTAATTGAGGTTTAAAAGTCCCCTCCCACCTAATCCTTCACAAAAATATCAGTGTGCTATTGGGGGGCAGTTCTCTTTTTCACCCAGACCGAGCATCAGTGGATCTTGTATATCTTTAAGAAAGTCCCTCAACTCTTAAGATTCCATAACTACTTTATAGTTGAAAAAAAAAAAAACCTAGACCCTCCAAGGGATAATAATGGTTTATGATGAAACACACATAATAATTTCAATATCACCACACTCTTCAGTGCTTACTATCTCTATTGGTACAAAGGTATATATGGCAGTGCTCTTTGAGGGGAAAAAAAAAATTTAAGTACAGAGAAGAAAAAAAAAAAGTGAAGTCGCTCAATCATGTCCGACTCTTTGCAACCCCATGGACTGTAGTCTACCAGGCTCCTTCATCCATGGGATTTTCCAGGCAAGAATATTGGAGTGAGTTGCCATTTCCTTCTCCAGGGGATCTTCCCAATCCAGGGATTGAACTCAGGTCTCCTGCATTGTAGGCAGGCACTTTACCTGTAAGAGTTTTGTGTAATCAAAACTGAACAGAACACAGTAAAACTTCACTAACAACAAAATCATAGACAATATGTTTTTTAACAGCTGAAAATTTGTATTTGTGAATTGCAGTACAAATTGGAAAATATTTCCATGGATGAGGAAGAAATTGTCATTTATGTTATTGTTCTATTGTTGTGTATCAACTACCACAGACTTGGCAGCTTAAAATGATATCCATTTGTTACCTCAGAGTTCTGTGGGTCAGGAGTCCAGGTCAGTTCAAATGGGTTCTCAGATTAGAGTCTCACAGGCTGAAATCAAGGTGATGACTGGACTGGGCTCTTAGCTGTAGGATTTGGGAAGAATCCTCTTACAGGTTTGTTCAGCTGTCGGAAGAATCTAGTTGCTTGTAGTTACAGCAATGAGACTCCCGTTTCCTTTCTGGCAGAGCACCTTAAGCCGCTCTCTGCTTCCAAAGGCCACTAGAATGCCTTATCCTGTGCCCTCATCACCTCCAAAAGCCACAGCAATACATTATATCTCTCTTGTACTTGAATCTCTGATTTCTCCTTCTGTCTGCCACAAGTTGGAGAAAATTCTGCTTTGAAGCATTCGCATGATTAATTTAGGTTCAAGGATTTACTGTATGTGGTAATATGTGTCTGTGAGTGCCCAGTCATGCCCAACTCTTTGCAACTCCCTCAATTATAGCCCACCAGGGTCCTCTGTCCATGAAATTTTCCAGGCAAGAATACTGGAGTGGGTTGCCATTTCTTTCTTCAGGGATCTTCCTAACCCAGGGATCGAACTCAGGTCTCTTGCATGTCTCCTGCATTGGCAGGTGGATTCTTTATCACTGCACCACCTGTGGTAATATAATCATAGGATAATCACAGATATTCACAAGTTTCATCTGTACTCAAAGGGAAGGGTCACTAGGGGTTATTCTTAGAATTTTTCCAACCTTGCTGTGCTGTGCTTAGTCACTCTGTTGTGTCCGACTCTTTTGTGACCCCATGTGCCTGCAAGGCACTTCTCTCCAGAGAATTCTGCAGGCAGGAATACTGGAGTGGGTTGGCATGCCCTCCTCCAAGGGATCTTCCCAACCCAGGGATTGAACCCAGGTCTCTCATTGCAGGCAGATTCTTTACCAGCTGAGCCACCAGGGAAGCCCAAGAATACTGGAATGAGATAGCCCATACCTTCTCCAGGGGATCTTCCCAACCCAGGAATCAAACCAGGGTCTCCTGCATTGCAGGCAGATTCTTTACCACCTGAGCTGCCAGGGAAGCCCTCTTCCTACCTTATCAGCCCTTATAAATGAAGGACAAGCCCTAATACAAAAGCTGCGGAGAGAGTTTGGGGAGAGGTGATTCCGTGATCAACGGAAGGGAAGAAGAACAGAGATGAACGGGAGTAGACGAGGGGAGCTCTTTGAAAAAGTATAAAATAGCCATCTTGTCCTCAAGGCACCAGCTTTCACCTCTCTGCTTCAGCTGTCCAGGGCTCTGATGTTCCTTCACTCTTAACTCTATCAAAGACCAAAGAGGAAGATCTGTTACAATTACATATGTCGAATCATAAACATAAGCCAAGGTGTGAGTATTGCTGTGCCTGCTTGCAATCTCATCTCTAATCAGGACATGAAGGTTTCTTCCCATCTTTCAGTTCCGGGATTTGGAAATAAACTAGAGGAGCTCCTGAGGGGCAAGGTAACTTATGTATGCCCCTGAAATTTAACCAGTAAAGGAGATCACCAAGCTGCTTACACAGAAGCCTGGCTCTAAGTATGAACTGGTATCAAAAAACTTTCTTTCCAAACTTGGCAAACCACTTCAGCCTTCTGTTTCTGTTGAACTATATTAAGTTAGAATATTTGGATGGGTATCCAAGTGTACTTTTAATTGCTTCCAAGAGCTCTCAACCAATAGGACACAAATGTCAGGTTGTACTTGGAGAGGAACAAAGCTAAAGCCATGAGGCTAAAGTTTAGGGAAAATGAACTTTTTTGCAACTCCCAGGCTCACTGTTCTGAGCGATGAGCTCATTCTAACATTAGTTAGTCTAGAATTCATCACCTTCCAAATGCTAAAATAAAATCAGGGAAATGTCATCAAGTTGTTAACCATTATTATCTATTAAAGTAGCACTGCCGAAGATGGGGAAATTGCCTAATAAAACCAATCTTTCTTCTTTATATCACCTAGAACTGTCAGGACTCCAATAGATTATAACGGGCCCAACTTAAAACCAATGACCTGCATATTATACATGGAAAATCCCTCTTATCTCAGCAAGTTACCAACACCAGGCTTGTCAATTAGGATAGAAGAATGTCAAGGTTAAATGTTTCTCAAAGCTTCTGATGTCTACCTTTCAAGGTGGAACCACTTGAGATGCTTGTTTATTGACTCTTGGCAAAGGCATTTTTCTATTTCCAGGGAAAAAAAGATGGATTTGATAGAGCTCTTACAGAATATAGCAGTGCAGTGTTATTAGGTTAAATGATTTATAAACTGAAGCATATTAGGGAAAAATAAATCCTTTCTAGAGGCTCCAAAGTGACCCCATTTTAAGGAGTGAAATCTCTGGCAATTTTCCTCTCCAAGTCTGTTACTTTGTCTCAAAACTATGGAGAATAATAGCTCTCAGAAATTATTATATTGAAATTAAATTGAGGTAATATATATTAAAGTATCTGAAAATAACAAATGAATAAATCAAAGATATTATTAGTAATATCATTTTGTTGTTATTGTTTATTCACTAGGTTGTATCTAACTTTTTTTGTAACTCCATGGACTCTGTCCCTGGAGCCCTCCAGGCTCCTCTGTCCATGGGATTTCCCAGGCAAGAATGCTGGAGTGGGTTGCCACTTCTTTCTCGAGAGTATCTTCTCAACCCAGAGATCGCAACCCACCTCTCCTGCACCTCCTGTGCTGGCAGGCAGATTCTTTACCACTGAGCCACCAGGAAGGCCCAGTATTATTTTACACAATTCCATCAATTTATTTAACACATATTTAGTGAAGAGTGATTTTGCATGGGCTTTAGGTAGATGTTGGGAATTTAATGATAAAGAGGACGTCTTTACTCTGAAGGAATCTGCCATCAGGTGGTAAGTAGACAACTGAACAAGAAATTATAATGCAGAGTTATTTTATAGGAGAAATATGAGGTTTAATGGATGTACAAGCAGAGACACCTAATGTGTGATGGTCTGCTAGGTTTGAAAATTCAGGGAAGGCTACCTAAAGGAATGAACTCCAAAATGACATTTTGAATTTCTGCTAATCAGCAGAAATAAACTAAGCCAAATGGTGATGAGAAAATGCTCACAGCAGGGGGCAGGGAGAGTGCAAAATCTTGTGTAAACATGGTGCCTATTGACACCTTAGAATAATTCACAATGGGTAGAACCTTGGGCTGAAAGGAATTTAGCGAGGGTAGCCTTTCTTGTCTCCATCTGGCTATCTTCCTGGGAAGCTTCGGTCGGGAGCAAAGCGGAGAAGCACAGAGGACCCTATAGCCTTTTGCGCTCAAGCTGTCTCCAGAAAATGTTACGTCAGGGGCATCGAGCAGTGCACGTCCTGTCTTTGGCTAGTTGAAATGGGAAATTTTAACGGGTTAAAGAGAAAAATACAGCAGTTTGGGGACTGTAGTTGCTGCTGCTGAGTCACTTCAGTCATGTCCGACTCTGTGCGACCCCAGAGACGGCAGCCCACCAGGCTCCCCCGTCCCTGGGATTCTCCAGGCAAGAACATTGGAGTGGGTTGCCATTTCCTTCTCCAGGGGGACTGTAGTAAAGACCTGAAATATACAAAAGGAACAGTAGAAGGTGGATCACATTTCAAAGTGAAGACCCCTCTGCTGTCATTGCTCATGCCCAGGATACCCTGCCCCTTTCTTCCTTCCAGTGGACTCAAATTTATAGCTGGATATGACTTAAAAGAGGAGTCCTTATTGAAGCTTTCCTCACCTCCAGCAAGCAGAGCTACTCTCCCTTCCAGTCTGTTCCCATAGAAAACTATTATCTTGCTTGAAGTACTTTCATTTTATTATTGTCTATTGATATGAATTCTCCCCCACAAAATGAGCTTACTTAGGAAGAATAAAATCGTTATTTGCTTATATATCTCTGGCATGATTACGAACTTCATCTTTGGTAATATTAATTTAATAACATGCTCTTTGGATCCCCACCTATGGTCAGCACAACACAGTATTAACAGACTTCCCCTTTCTTCCATATTGATCAGATTTCAGAGTTGGAATGAGCACGTTTCCTGACTCAAAAGGCAGGAAGCATGGTGCTCTCCATGACATGACAAATGGGTGGAAGGTTTAAAACTCAGGGATTTTCTATTTGCAGTGAATCTTTGGAAAAGGTGCCAGGATAGGGAATGAGATGAAGAAAGGTGATGGAAGTGGGAGGAAAAGCGGCAGGGCCCACGCTATGGGATGAGAGCGCCTGCTGTGTCAGAGCCCAGCCTAACAGGTGCTACTCGAGATTGAGGAAGGTTTGTCCCCAGGCTGGAAATGACAACGGTGCTTCCAGCAGAGGGAGCAGCCTCCTAGGCACTGGTACCCAGACCTTAGAGCCGTTGGCTTCCCTGAGCAGACAGCTCCCTTTGTCCCTTGGCAGCCAGAGTGGGGTCTCCAATGAAGACACCTGGGAGCTTCTGTGTGAGGTACAGAAATGGCACCAGCTATTTGCCTACATAAGTAGAAAACTTTCTGACATCACGAACTGTAGCCCACCAGTCTCTCTGCCCATGGAATTCTCCAGGCTACAATACTCGATTGGTTGCCATTTCCATCTCCAGGGGATCATCCCCATCCAGCAAATGAACTCAGGTCTCCCTAAGTTCAGTTCACACTGCAGGCAAATTCTTGACCATGTGAGCCACCAACAAGGCCCAGAAAACTCACAGAGAAAGTATTTTTGAGAGCATCTAACATTTCTTTAAATATCTTCCTAATTATTTTCTCTCTTGAATTTGCCCATTCCACTTTTTTCCTCAACAGCTTAGGAAGTACTTTCTGTGTGATAGCCCACGTTATGGGCTTTGTAACAAAAATTTACAGCAAGGAGATCATACCAGTCCATCCTAAAGAAAATCAGTCCTGATATTCATTTGAAGGACTGAGGCTGAAGCTGAAGCTCCAATACTTTGGTCTGCTGATGTGAAGAACTGACTCACTGGAAAAGACCCTGATGCTGGGGAAAATTGAAGATGGGAGGAGAAGGGGACAACAGAGAACCAGATGGTTAGATGGCATCACTGACTCAATGGACTTGAGTTAGAACAGCTCCAGGAGTTGGTGATGGACAGGGAAACGTGGTATGTTGCAGTCCATGGGATCACAAAGAGCTGTACATGACTGAGCCACTGAACAAAAATTTGTATAAAACGGTTAGTCCGCATGTAAAAGAAGACCACAGCTGGCCAGTGCACGTTAGGTCAAGTGGGACAAAAATCATCTGAGAAGAAATTCAAATGACGATCATTTAGTTTAGGGATCCATATCTAAGTCTTAACACTTCAGCTTTGACAAAAATTCAAGTCTAAGACAATGAGCGTTAAAGCAGTCAGACACTGCTTTCCTTAGCTCACACTGCAAGGATTCCAATGATGAGTACTTCATTAGCTAAGAAATTGCTGAAATTGAATGAAAAGGTGGATGCAAATGCTGTGTAAGCCTCCAGACTTCTCTGAAAACAGTATTTATAGTTAAATAAAACAGACCGCAAAGATATGCAGTGGTTACAAAGTACTCACCTCAGTAAGGCAGCTTCTCCGAGTCACAGCTTCCTAGGAACTAAAGTGAATAAATCAAGAAATCCATTGTTTTTTCTTAATGTATTAAATGGGATTTCTCTAAAGAAGCGTTTAGTCTGTACCCTCCTTTAATCACTATATTTTTAAACTCACATATATCATCATTACCACCTACATTTTATCCATAATCACTTACCCTTTAAGCAACAATGAGGTTTTATCACTGTGAGCATTTTTTATTTGAAATTAGTTTTTCAGAACTTTTAACAAAGAGGCAAGAATCATGAAAGTTTTTCAAGCATCACAAGACTTCCTGCTGGGCTTTAAGGGTATGAGTGAAAGTCGCTCAGTCATGTCCAACTCTTTGCGCCCCATAGACTGCAGCCCACCAGGCTCTCCTCTGGCCATGGGATTCTCCAGGCAAGAATACTAGAGTGGGTTGCCGTTCCCTTCTCCAGGGTTAAGAGTATAGTGTTGAAAAAGATGTTGACTGTCGAATGGGGTGTCCTGACTTTGTTCTAAAGGATCTTCTGCCTTCATCTCTGTTGTCCCTATTCTGCTTGAGATCAGTTCCACTCCAACAGCTGTGTCCTCAATGTAGAAGAAACTTCCTCAATCCTAGGAAGAAACCCAGCAAATCAATCAAGAGAGACTAGACTGTTCTAGCCTCTTCAGTCCTTATTACTGCAGGCTTTCACTCATCCGGGGGGGGGGACCCCTTCTTCCAAAGCTCCTGGTCTCCAATCGACCTGCCTCCCTGCTTTCCTTCCCTCTCTTCCATAAACGCACCCCTCTAGTGTGCACGCAGACTGCCTTTACTCCCCTCATATTTGGAGGGCCTTGGTGGCAGTGGGGTACCTTCCCATCTGATTTTGTTTTCCCTGTGTGCTAAGTTGCTTTAGTCATGTCGGACTCTATGCAACCCTGTGGACTACATAGCCTACCTGGTTCCTCTGTCCATGGGATTCTGTAGGCAAGAATACTGGAGTGGGTTGCCATGCCCTTTCCCAGGAGATCTTCCCAACCCAGGGATTGAACCTCCGTCTCTCATGTCTCCTGCATGGGAAGGAAGGTTCTTTACCACTAGCACATCATTTTCACATGCCTCTGTTCTGTTATCTAATGTTTCCGTTTCATGAGGCATTTTGAAGAGACTGAGAAACCTCTTCTGACATTGTGGTCATTTCCCCAATTGGCTTCACCTCTTCCCATTCTTCATCTCCTGTCAACCATTCTCAGAATAACCAGTGTAATGTTTTTAAAAGTAAAATTTGTTATTCTTCTATTTAGCTTCCCCAATAGTTTCTTTTCACTCTTAGATAAATACATACATACATGTATATGTACAAAAGGGTCTTTCTATGGATTTAGATAAAGTCATCATCTAGCCCTTTCTATATTTCAAACCCGTCCCCCTGTTTAGTTCAGTTCGGTCACTCAGTCCTGTCTGAGCCCACGGACTACAGCACACCAGGCTTCCCTGTCCATCACATCTCCTGGAGCTTACTCAAACTCATGTCCATCGAAGCAGTGATGTCATCCAACCATCTCATCCTCTGATGTCCCCTTCTCCTCCTACCCTCAATCTTTCCCAGCACCAAGGTATTTTCCAATGAGTCAGTTCTTCCCATCAGGTGCCAAGATGTTGGAGTTTCAGCTTCATCATCAGTCCTTCCAATGAATATTCAGGACTGAGTTCCTTTAGGATTGATTAGTTTGATTTTCTTGCAGTCCAAGGAACTCTCAAGAGTCTTTTCCAACACCACAGTTCAAAAGCATCAATTCTTCAGCACTCAGCTTTTTTTCTAGTTTAACTCTCACATCCATATATGACTATTAGAAAAGCCATAGATTTGACTATATGGACCTTTATTAGAACTTTCCCTCCATTACTGCATTTTTTTTTCCTTTTAAACATATCAAGGTAGCTCTTGATTCAGATACTTTTTACTTACTATTTCTCTCTTCTTGAAAGTATTCACTGGCTGTATGAGAGGGAAACTGTTCCTCTACCCTCTTAAGTTTTGTGTCTGGGAGTGTTAGTCAGGGCTTCCCTGGTGTCTCAGATGGTAAAGAGTCTGACTGCAGTGCAGGAGATCTGAGTTTGATCCCTGGGTTGAGAAGGTTCCCTGGAGAATGAAATGGCAACCCACTGTCTTCTTGGAAATATTCTCTGGCTGTATAAGAGGGAAAAACTGTTCCTTTACCCTCTTAAGTCCTGTGTCTGGGAATTGTGAATTAAACTAACAAACAATAGATTAACAGAAGAAAAAGCACACAAATTTATAGTTTTAAATTTATGTGTACATAGGATACACAGAAGAGAAGACTAAGTAGTTAGAATCAGAGACTTATACATTATTTTAACAAAGAGCAATAGACTGTGAAGAAGTGAAAACACAAAGGAAAAGGAAATCTGACCTTCTAGAAGAGATAAATTATAAAAAAGTGACTAGGAAATATATGGTAGGTTAGGGTTATTTAATAAAGTATGTTACCCAGAGGTTATTGGTGCGGACTCCATTTGATAAGGCTGTATCCTCTCCAATGATTAACAATCTTTCTCCTTTTCCATGTATAAGTGAAAATTTATATCACCCCGCTGAAAGAAAATTTTGACACCTTTTAGGCAGAAAGGGAGTACGTCAAGGCTGTATATTGTCACCCTGCTTATTTAACTTATATGCAGAGTACATCATGAGAAATGCTGGACTGGAAGAAACACAAGCTGGAATCAAGATTGCTGGGAGAAATATCAATAATTTCAGATATGCAGATGACACCACCCTTATGGCAGAAAGTGAGGAGGAGCTAAAAAGCCTCTTGTTGAAAGTGAAAGAGGAGAGTGGAAAAGTTGGCTTAAAGCTCAACATTCAGAAAACGAAGATCATGGCATCTGGCCCCATCACTTCATGGGAAATAGATGGGGAAACAGTAGAAACAGTGTCAGACTTTGTTTTTTTTTGGCTCCAAAATCACTGCAGATGGTGACTGCAGCCATGAAATTAAAAGGCGCTTACTCCTTGGAAGAAAAGTTATGACCAACCTAGATAGTATATTCAAAAGCAGAGACATTACTTTGCCAACTAAGGTCCGTCTAGTCAAGGCTATGGTTTTTCCTGTGGTCATGTATGGATGTGAGAGTTGGACTGTGAAGAAGGCTGAGCGCAGAAGAATTGATGCTTTTGAACTGTGGTGTTGGAGAAGGTTCTTGAGAGTCCCTTGGACTGCAAGGAGATCCAACCAGTCCATTCTGAAGGAGATCAACCCTGGGATGTCTTTGGAAGGAATGATGCTAAAACTGAAGCTCCAGTACTTTGGGCACCTCATGCGAAGAGTTGACTCATTGGAAAAGACCCTGATGCTGGGAGGGATTGGGGGCAGGAGGAGAAAGGGATGACCGAGGATGAGATGGCTGGATGGCATCACGGACTCATGGACGTGAGTCTGAGTGAACTCCGGGAGTTGGTGATGGACAGGGAGGCCTGGCGTGCTGCGATTCATGGGGTCACAAAGAGTCGAACACGACTGCGCGACTGAACTGACTGAACTAACTGAGGCAGAAAGGGGAAGGGCAGAGAGCTCTCTTGTCTACTCTTTCTCAGTTGTCTTTAGCTGTAAAATGATCTTTACGTCAAAGTGGCATATTTTAGAGTGCTGTATTCTGGTCCCCTTTATCTGCCTCTAGCACTTGGATGGTTTTCTTCTTTCAGTTCAGAATTCAATGTAAATATTGTTTCCTGATCCCCCTGGAGAAGTAGCACTTGCTTCCCTCTGTTTCATGGTTTCCCCTACTCAATTCACAGCAATTTTTACTATTAGTAATTACCTTGCTTATAGAACGTGTGTTCAATCCCCAGTCAAAAAGATACCCTGCAGGAGAGCATGGCAACCCACTTCAGTATTCTTGCCTGGAGAATCCCATGGAAAGAGGAGCTTGGCGGGCTACAGTCCATAGGGTTGCAAAGTGTCAGACACACCTGAAGCTATCTATTTAGCCTGCATGCACATACATCGATTAGTTATGTAATATCTACCTGCTCCCAGCCTGCTGCTGCTGCTAAGTCACTTCAGTCGTGTCCGACTCTGTGTGACCCCATGGACGGCAGCCCACCAGGCTCCCCCGTCCCTGAGATTCTCCAGGCAAGAACACTGGAGTGGGTTGCCATTTCCTTCTCCCATGCGTGAAAGTGAAAAGTGAAAGTGAAGTCACTTAGCCGTGTCCGACTCTTAGCGACCACATGGACTGCAGCCTACCAGGCTCCTCCGTCCCTTGGATTTTCCAGGCAAGAGCACTGGAGTGGGGTGCCATTGCCTTCTCTGCTTGCTCCCACGAGAATACAGAAATTGTATTGTTCGCATCCCTATCCTCCATACTTAAAAAAAAAAAAACCTGGCATGTTATAGGAGTTCAGCAGTCAAATAATAAATGTTCATAGTTTACTTATATTGCTTAGTATACTAACTTCTCAGTTAAATTCTTAGGACCAAATACTGCTCCTCCCACTGTATCATGAAAAGGCATTTTTGTCTTATCCCCTGTTGTTGTTCTTTCATTTTTAGAGTCAACCTTGCTTAGACTATAACAAGGCTTTAACAAGGGACAAAAGGAAGGCCAAAGGACAAAATCTGTGATGACTTTAGCTCCATAGGGGGAAAAATAAAAATGGTCTGTCTTCAGAATTCACTGAACAGATGTCAACTCCATTTGCTACTTCACAAATCATTGTAAAGGATAATTGGATTTCATTGCTCCTCAAACAAGGTGACATGAAGAAAGATGAAACTGCTTTCCAAAGATCGGGTGGGGGGAAGTCATAGCCAAACAGCTGAGGACTGCTGCTGGGGAAATCACTATCAGATTAAGGATCAGGATAGAAAGGCTGCGTTCAGAAGGAAATCTGAGACATCACCCTGGCCTGGCCAGCACATAAAGGGATACTGGGGAAAAGAAAAGAAAAAAAATTATATTTGCTGAGTAATTTGTGTAATTAATATAAACAAAATAAAAGCAATCCTCTGCTTTTGAAAACTGCACTTCATGGTCACGTGTCTGAAAGCTAAATATACGTTTAAAAGGGAAATATACATTTAAAAGAGGATGGTTGGTACAAGTGGAGTTTCTTTTCCGAAACTGCCTATCAGTGTAACAAAAGACATATTTTATCCTCCTAGGGATCCCTCCCTTCTTGTTTCCTAGCAACCTGGCATATAGAAAAGAACCACTGCAAAGGCCAGGGACCTCACCCAGGCACAAATAAGAGTGTTACCCATGGGTGGCCATTCTAATAGCTGAGGGCACCAACCCAACCACAAGTTAGCCCCTACTTCACTGAAGTCTTACCCTGGGCGGTTGTGTAGTACTTCACAATCAGGCTTCGTCTGCTCATCTTTAAAGAACTTATTTTTGCTATGTGAAAGGAATTTTAGTTGTAAAAGTAGTGGGAAAAATATGAACCATGAAAAAGTTGAATACTTAAGTAAAACAAGTTAAAAAGTTAATAAATGGTAATCACTGGCTCTCCAAATAGAAAGCATGGTACATGTATATATCAAATAAACATTAAGTATGATTGCTTGGAACAACTTACTATGTGCAGTGGGTATTTCGATGAACTAAGCATGAGGACTAACTTTTTTTTTTTCTGTTAATTTCAGAAAGCCATTTTCCCAGAAGCATTAATCATGTGTTCTGTTACGCTCATGAGATCTCAGTCTACAGAATAAATGCTCTATATGTGTAGTGCTAGTGGTAAAGAACCCACCTGCCAATGCAGGGGACACAAGAGATGTGGGTTCCGTCCCTGGGTGGGGAAGATCCCCTGGAGGAGGGCATGGCAACCCACTCCAGTATCCTGCCTGGAGAATCCCATGGACGGAGGAGCCTGGTGGGCTACAGTCCAGGGGGTCTCAAAGGGTCAGACAAGACTGAAGCAACTTGGCATGCATGCACACACCTGTGTTCTCATCCAGGAACACTGTCCAAGGATATTTTTGGTAACATGGCTATAGGAGGAAAGGGTTCTAGCATCTAGTGTGTAGAGATGCTATTAAACATCCTGTGATGTATGGAGCAGTCTCCCAAATGAAGAATTATCTTTTCACAATGTTAATGGTGCCCACTTGAGAAATTCAGCTCTAGACTTGAGGAAATGGGTAGGTAATGATGGTGACAATGAAAAAGATAATATTCTTTTGTTAAAAAATAAAAACAAAAAAATTAAGAGAGACTTGAAACAAAATGCCAAAGAACACAACACTATCCATTTGAAAGGAAAAAAAAGACTCAGAAATGCTCATCTTGGCATTATGTTACTCCAGAGAAGTTTTCCACATTCATATGCCAAAAGCAATTACCATATTTCTGATTGCTAATGAGGCTGGCATAGGTTTTAGCGTATCTACAGATGGCACTTTAAATGATAGTTAATTTTTAAGTTAAATTTTAAATTTTGTAAGTTTAAATGTTTAAAGCTATGACATCATCTGTTAATATATTCACACAATAACGGGCCCAGCTCTGTCATATATCAGGGTTGGGCATATGCAAAAACAAAGAGGTTTCCCAAGCCACATGCAAACATCAATCACATTTCTGGAAAGCGCATCCAATATAGAGACTCGTTAAGTTGCAGGAAGATTGTGTCTGAGAACCCCATCCCCTCCCTCCTTCCCTCACACATTTCCCTTATGTGACAAGAACTGTGTGATGTCTTCCATTCTGGTCCTCACACAGGATTTCTAATTAGTTAGGTGATCATGATCCGCCCCATAACCACTGGTGCCTCACTCTATCCATCTGTATAAGGGATAGTTAGAATCATTTTCTGTTACTCTTCAGCAAGGCTCCATGTGAGAATGCCAAAGCTTGGATGCTCTTCCCCTCAAATGTATATTCAGTGCATAGATTTTCAAAGCATTCCTTAAAGCCCATTTATGAGTTCACTAGAAATCATCTGACCACTGGTTAACAACCTCTGTATTAAACCAGGTCCTTACACCATTTCCAATTCTAAGAAAAGTTTCAGCTAGACAATATGAAGGATTAGTAAAGGAAATCTCTTTCACCCATGAGTAGCCTGGCTAATGACTATTGTCAAGTACAAGGCCACCTGGGTCAGCAAAGAACATTCTAAAGTGAGTGGAGATAAGCTATCTCTATTTCAAACAGCAATAAGCAAACTCAAACTTCAAAATTCCATTCTTTAAGACCATTCACGTGAGAATAGAAATGGTATTAGTCTCAGACTAAACTGTAAAAAAAAAAAAAAAAAGAAAAATTAGTAAACAGAAATGAGACCAGAAGGGGAATCTCTCCTACTCTGCAATAATAGGAGAGCATGACAGTAAGGCTCCTGTTTCTCCCCGCCCCCGGCAACAATTCAGTCAATGAATAGCTATGGACATTGTTTTCTATAACCTTCACCAATTCATTTTCCTATCTTTTAATACAAACAGTTTTCCTTCCGTTGCCACGTGGGGACTTGTATACGGCTCATCATGGTTGTTGTGAAGTCCCTAGGTCTGTCTGATTCTCTGAGACCCCACGGACTGCAGCATGCCAGCTTCCTTGTCCTTCACTATCTCCAGGAGTTTGCTCAAATGCATGTCCATTGAGTCAGTGATGCCATCCAACATCTCATCTTCTGTTGCCCCCTTCTCCTCCTGCCTTCAATCTTTTCCCAGCATCAGGGTCTTTTCTAGTGGGTCAGCTCTTCGCATAAGGTAGTAAAAGTATTGACCTTCAGCTTCAGCATCAGTCCTTCCAATGAATATTCAGGGTCGGTTTCCTTTAGGATGGACTGGTTTGATCTCCTTCTGTCCAAGGGACTTTCAAGAGTCTTCTCTAGCACCATAGTTCAAAGCATCAATTCTTTGGCACTCAGACGTCTTTGTGGTCCAACTCTCACATCCATACATGACTACTGGAAAAACCATAGCTTTCACAAGATGGACCTTTGTCAGCAAAGAGATGCCTCTGCTTTTTAATATGTTCTATAGGACTGTCATGGCTTTTTTTCCAAGGAGCAAATATCTTAATATCATAGCTGCAGTCAGCATTCACAGTGATTCTGGAGCCTAAGAATATAAAATCTGCCGCACACCTTGAATTGCAATTCTCATGGTGGCTCAGATGGTAAAGAATCTTCTTGCAATGCAGGTTTGACCTGGGTTTGATCCTTAGGTAGAGAAGGTCCCCTGGAGAATGGAATGACAATCCACTTCAATATTCTTTCCTGAAGACTCCCCATGGACAGAGGAGCCTGGCAGGCTACAGTCCACAGGGTCGCAAAGAATCGGACACAACTGAGCGACTAAGCATGGCACAGCTGATGCTAAATGAACTCATTCTTGCTGGAGAAATTATCTGGCAATATATTTATTTCAGGCCAATATTTTGGGGGCCTGAATGTGGGGACCAGGGGAGATCCTGAAGGCTTCAGGGCTGGTGAGCACGCAGGTACATGACCACAGTTGATTCCATTGTCACTCACTGCCTTCTTCCTAACCTTGGAGTCTGAAGGTATGTCCCCCTCTTGGATGTAGATCATGCCCTCTCCGCATTTAATGCTCTCTAGCCTTTATCCAAGAACCATTTTAAAGGCTTTGTCTCTCTGATAAAGGCCTGTTTCTCTGAGCACTTGTTTGGCACACCAGTCTGACTTTAAGATCAGAGTATTTCAACCTAAGCTGGTCAAAAACACCTTCAACCCATTCCATCCAAAACAAAAACTGCCTAACTGAAACTGCCAGTTTTTCATCCTTTGGCCTCTTCCTCTGGAATAGGCATTATTCTCTGGAAATTTGCCGAAAAGTCTTCAGCCAGGTTCCTCTGGACTAATTTGTTTCCTTAGAATTGGCTGAGATTAGCTTGCAAGCTGTTTGAACTGAGTTGTTTTGAGCTGTAAGGTGTTTAAACTATTTGAAAATTGTTCTTTTACTCTAGAAAAATATCTCCGAGAAATGGGATTCCAGTTATACAAATATTTTGAGAGCCCCCTTACAGAGACGTCCACGGTTATTGTTTAAACTAAACTCATGTGTGCTGCTGCTGCTAATTCGCTTCAGTCATGTCAGACTCTGTGCGACCCCACAGACGGGGGCCCACCAGGCTCCCCCGTCCCTGGAATTCTCCAGGCAAGAACACTGGAGTGGGTTGCCATTTCCTTCTCCAATGCATGAAAGTGAAAAGTGAAAGTGAAGTCGCTCAGTCGTGTCTGACTCTGTGCGACCCCATGGACTACAGCCTAGCAGGCTCCTTCATCCATGGGATTTTCCAGGCAAGAGTACCGGAGTGGGGTGCCATTGCCTTCTCCGACTTCCTCATGTGTACCTCTAACTAAATGGACTGACCAGACCAGTGGCAATTTAGAATTATCAATGACCATTAGGGGAACTTTTGAAATTCCTACACTTAATTTCTTAAAACTGAATTGAACTACTCAAAAATTGAAGCTCAAAAATTTCCATTTTGGTTGGTATTAAGAGGCTTCCGAATGTTACCACAAATCCAAAACTGCTTCTGTATGACAAGATTGGGATTGTGTGTGTGCTGTGCTGTGCTTATCGCTCAGTCATGTCTGACACTTTTGTGACCCCGTGGACTGCAGCCTGCCATGCTCCTCTGCTCATGGGGATTCTCCAGGCAAGAATACTGGAGTGTTTGTCATGCCCTCCTCCAGAGGATCTTCCCAATCCAGGGGTCGAACCCAGGTCTCACATTGCAGGGGGATTCTTTACCATCTGAGCCATTACTGAGGCAAATAAACAAACAAATGAAAAATGGCTCCTGGAGCCTCAGGCTCTTCTTTGGCTTACCTTAGTCTCTGCACCATTTTCCTCCTCCCCCATCTATGCCATCCCCACGTCCTTTATACCCTCACATCCCCCATGCTAATTCTCTCACTGATCTCATTTTCTCTGAAACTCATCCCACTCTCTTCTCCTATGGACTTGTCAGAATCTGCCCCTTTAAAATTATCTGAGTATCTCTGGATTTTTGTATTCCCTGGACTAAAGCTGAATTTAAGCCATACTCAAAAATGTTCCCAAAGTAACTGAATATCCTCAGATTTGCTGAGGAATTTAATATAATCATTCAAACTAATGAACTTGGTTTCTCTTAACTTATACCAGCTAGTTCATACACCAGCTAGTTCAGTGAAGGCCAGGCCCAACAGTGATGAAGGCTACTAATTGGGAAAATCGTGAAAGGTCTCTAGAATTGCAACTAACTTATTATATAATCATATTTGGGCAATCTCTAGATAACTTCATTAAACAATTCCTAGGGCTTTTTCAAGCCTCTTGATTGACACAAAACTCAGGCTTGCATTTGAATATATGATGAACCTGTTCATGACTATGATAATTGATTTCACATTTTTTATCAAAATATAGTTGATTCATGATATTAGTTTCAGGTGTACAATGTAGTGTTGTGATATGAAAGGAAGAAAGGAAAGAGGATAGCCTGTGACATAGGTTGAAGGATTTTTCTCCAGTATACCAAATTTTGAAACTTGCTTACAAGAAGACTCTTGAGAATCCTTTGGACAGCAAGGAGATCAAACCAGTTAATACTAAAGAAATCAACCCTGAAATTCATTGCAAAGACTGATGCTGAAGCTCCAATACTTTGGTCATCTGATGTGAATAGACATCTCATTGGAAAAGGCCCTAATGCTGGGAAAGATTGAGGGAAGGAGGAGAAGGGCATGACAGAGAATGAGATAGTTGGAATAGCATCACCAACTCAATGGACTTGACTTTGAGCAAACTCCAGGAGATGGTAAAGAAAAGGGAAGTCCATGGGGTTGCAGAGTCAGACACAACTTAGCAACTGAACAATAGGAACAGTAACCACATCACAGATACAAAACCTTTTTGTTCGTATGGATGAAATGTAAATCCTTTCCTTTGGTCTACTAGGCCAATTTAGGATACATGTTATCCTGGATCAGGAAAGATTTACTTATTTAAACTAATCATTTATTGCAGATAGAGATGGAGATACAATCTAGATATACTAGAAAATTATTAGCCACATAAACACTGTATTTGTTCACTATCATTAACTATAATTAAAAGCAACTTTTTTTTCTTTTTAACAAAATTATTTGTCAGTTATGCTCCATATATACTGCTTTCCTGTTTGTACTGAATAATGAAATATTAAGAATGATAAAAATCACTTTTAGAACCTACTTTGATCAAAGATTGTTATATTCTCCTTGTATCTCATTGGCAAAATGGACTCTGAGCATCTCAAATCCTATTGTTATATAACAAAGGAATAAGACTTTAATCTGTGGCTCAACAAAGATTTTCTGTGAAGGACCAGAAAGTAAAATTTTTGGCTTTGTTGACACATATGGTCTCTGTCACACATTCACCTTTAACAGCTCTTTAATAATGTAAAAAAATATTCTGAAGTCACAGGCTGCACTAAAACAAACCCCTGACTGAATCTGGCTAATGGGCTATGGTTTTTCCACCTGAGATGGACCCAGGATTGAATTCACTTAAAAGACTGAACCTGGTACAGTGTCATGGAAAATACATTTCACGTCCATCAGTTAATAAGTCAGAAGTAGGATGCACAAGCATCCAGTGTACCCAGGACAGAGGGGTGTCACAGGCCTTGTGCGGAGCTAAATCCAGGGAAGCCTCTGTCCAACAGGGATGGCTGGTCACCCTCATAAATTCCTCAAGTAGGGGAAGAGAAAACTTTACAGGAGGAGGACAAAAGTTTCATGGTTTGACCACCTAATCGTAAAGAAGGGAGAGGTCGCCAGGAGGGAGGTGGCCCTTAGAAGGCTGGTGCAGCTGGATCCTTATAACCAAGTGAACTGGGGTTGGATCCAGCTACTGCATCCCATGGCCGTTGAAGCCATTCATTTTTCATGCTTAGGAAAACTTAGGGAAAGAAGATGCAGAGAAGTCACAAAGTAAGAAGTGTCAAGAGGAACCAAATAGGCCAGGTTAACTCTGCAATACAATGCACAGATATTTACTCAGAAAAGCAGCTAGAGGTTTCCATTTAAACTTGTCAACAAACCAGAATTGTTGTGTGTGCTGACCTCTGTCCCCAGGTGCTGCTCATTTCATTTTGTTCTTCGGTGTTTTATTTTGTTTTCCCTCCCTCTTTAATGTAATTGGCACCATGTCAAAGAGTCCATTCCGTGTTCCTCTTGCTGAGGCGATGAAGCAGATGGCATCAGAAGCTAATGCAGCCGGGAAATACAGATCACACTCAGCTTCGTCTGTGCGAGCTTGAGAAAGATCGCTTTAAAAGCAGGTTGGGTTCAGAGAGAAGAGGGGTGAGCGTAAGATGCCAAAGAGACACAAAGAGAGATGTTAGGAACATATAACGTCCCACTCTTAAGGAGATGACCATTTCAAGGCTGACTTATGTTTCATTAATATATAATAATTTCAGTGCAATTCTGTAATAAGATCAATAGATTCAGAAAGGTCACCATCCAAAGCAGCACTAAGTAGCAGAACAGAAATCTCACCTAATATGAGAGCAGCAAATATCTTACCACAGGAACAATCAGAAGAGTTAGCAAGACAGATTAGTAAGCTAAGTAAAATGGCGCTACGAGGGAAAAGGGGGCCTTGCGTGAACTCAGAAACATTCCTGTGTTTCCCTGTATGCATTCTATCCCTTAGGAAGTATTAAACATCTCACATGTTCTCATTTATTTACATAATCCTCTCAAGAGGTCTATGGGAAAGAAATGTGTTGACACCCATTTCATAGGCAGCAGGACTCAATTATTTCCCCAAAGCCATGTCTTTAAAAAGTGCCGATACTGGGAACATCATCTGTTTCCCTGAACTCCAAAACAATCCAATTTTGAAGAGGAACGAAAAGCAACGAAAACACAAGTCAGTTATTAGACTGGGAAATACTGGATTGGCCAAAAATTTCATTTACAGAAAAACCCCAGTGAAATTTTTGGCCAACCCAATGTATTAAGAGACCTTATATTCAACATTAGAATTATTATTGCAAATAGGATGAGGGACATAGGATAAAAGATATCACTTACGGCAGAACTCTGAGGGTGGGATTAAAAATGTGACTATATCTAGGTAGAATTCTTTAAAAAATTAAGGTAGAGAAGCTAGCAAGTTTTGTTTTGTTTTTTAAACCTCATCAAACTAGGGTACAATATACACCTGGAGCATGAAAATGAGGGAGAACAGTTTTGAGGAAACAGCATCAGCAAGGTCGTGCGGCATCCCAGGGGCTTCTGCCCTGCCTTCAGCACCTGATCTGCCGACTCTGTTCCCCCAGATGCCAGCCAGGGCTCCGAGCATGAAGCCGCAGGCAACAGCCCGGGAGAGCGGCCAGAGGCCAGCCCTGAAGGGCCAGTTACTCTGGAAGAACCTTAGGGGCCTGCCTTAGCTTGAGAGCTCTTGAAGAAACCAGTAGCTTCCTGCGAAGCAGAAAGTATCAGCCAAGTCCCCAAACTTCTCTGTGC
Source organism: Aepyceros melampus (assembly GCA_006408695.1). Taxonomy (NCBI): domain Eukaryota; kingdom Metazoa; phylum Chordata; class Mammalia; order Artiodactyla; family Bovidae; genus Aepyceros; species Aepyceros melampus. The sequence goes on from SJXQ01012238.1 coordinate 58,230, forward strand.
AAGCTGAACTCTGACACAAGGAAATAATCACTCCTTCGTTATGGCTGGTCTGCACTGCTGCTGCTGCTGCTGCTAAGTCGCTTCAGTCGTGTTTGACGGTGCGACCCCATAGATGGCAGCCCACCAGGCTCCCCCGTCCCTGGGATTCTCCAGGCAAGACACTGGAGTGGGCTGCCACTTCCTTCTCCAATGCATGAAAGTGAAAAGTGAAAGTAAAGTCGCTCAGTTGTGTCCGACCCTCAGCGATCCCATGGACTGCAGCCTACCAGGCTCCTGCGTCCATGGGATTTTCCAGGCAAGAGTACTGGAATGGGGTGCCATTGCCGTCTCTGTGGTCTGCGCTACTTCCTGCTATAGTAAGTACTCGAGGTGCTGAGGGATGAAGGAGAACTCCTTCCTGATGCTTACGTCCCGTGATGTTCTGGTAAAATGATGAACAGCCAGCTCTCTGTGGGGCAAGTCTGATTTGCACCCGCTGCAGGTTGCCGTGATATAAACAATCCCACCATGGCCAGTTTCAAGTTGTCGACTTGATGTCAAAATCCTTAGAAAATTTCTGAAAATGTAGTAATTAGATGCTGGTAGGAGCCCTCTCTGGTGCATCACTGATGATGCTAAGGAGTTGAGATTCAAGAGAAAGTAGCTGATTCTTGGAGCGGGGAGTGGAGTATCCAATCGCGAAGTACTAAATTGATTTTCTAGTTTCTATATTCTCACACATACACTTCTCATTTCCAAAGAGACAAGAGTTCAGGAGACTCACGGCTGCTTCTGTTGCAGGAAATAAAGTATGGTGTGAGAGTATGGTCACGCCCCAGCTCTCTGGGATGTGGGGATGGCCAGGGATGGGAGGGAGGCCAGGGAGGGACCCAGGTATGGCCCCCAGGTGTGAGTTCTCAGCTTCACACTGGAAAGAATTCAAGAGCAAACCATAGTAAAGAGGATTGTGGGCCATCTGAGAAGGCAAGAGGCCCTAAAACATGTGGTGGTTCATTTTTGTAAGCTGAGTAATTTCATAGGCGAGTGAGAGGGATGATTATTTTAACTATTTCAGGAAAGAGGTAGAGATTTCCAGGAACTGGATTATTGCCCACTTTTTGGCCTTTCATGGTTGGACTCAGGACTGCCATGTGCCTATACGTGTGTCATTTGGCATAAGCTAATATATTGCAATGACATATATAAGGCTCAAGGTTTACTGGAAGTCAGTCATCTGGCGCCTTGGACCTCGTTGGTTCTAACCAGTTTACGTTGTCTTCTCAGTGCAATGTCATTCTTTTCAAGGCTGTCCCCTGCCCTGTTCCTATCCAGCCTCCAGGGATTGTCAATTTTGCTGGTCTGGAAGCCCCACAAGAATTCCATTCTAAAGCTTAAATACTGTTTCTGCCACAAAGCAGGAATTCTATATACACAATCACCTATTGATTGATGACTGGTCTGCCTTTCATCATTGGTTGATGATTGGTTTCATCATTGGGTGATGATTGGCTGATGATTTCTGCCTTTGTTTCTCCTTTTAGACCTCCCTCTAGGGCTCATGGGGGAAAAACAAAGTAACTTGATGAAAGAAAGTTCCGGTTAGGGTGTGGAAATTCTTGGGAAGAAAAACATATTCCTTCACCTTTCAAGGTTTTTCTGACTGGTCTAAAAGTTAAGTTGACGTGAGACAGATTAGGAAGAGAAAATCTAATTTAACTATGTATGTACAGGGAATCTGAACCCAATAGATCCCAAAGGCAGTCAGGCAAAATGAGGTATATTGTCATTCTTGACTAAGAAGAAGGGGCAGGGGTCTGAGACTTCAAAGAGAAGGCAGGGAATTTACAGGAAGATGAGAAAAGAGCAAATGTGTGGTAAACAAATGTTTGCTGGGCCATGGAGAAGCAATGGGACACAGGGAGGTATCTTAACAAACAGAATTTACCACGTTCCTCCAAGTCTACCATATCTCGTTCATAACATACTATGGATTTCTCTGGTGACACTTCTCTTTCCTAGAATGGGCCCTCTATCAAATTGTTTTAGGCAGTTCAGGGGGTGGGGTGAAAAGAAAAAATTGCTGAGTCTTCTGTCTCTTCCTCATGCCAAAGACACATATTTTAAAGTGGCAAATTTTGCTTCCCTATAGAACCATGGCAGAAAGTGGATAAAAGCAATTCATCCCATACCCTGTTTCTCTCACTACAAACCAGATGAAGACAACGATGTGAACTCATTTTACTTTATGTAAACAGCATACAATGAAGTAGTGGCCTCACGTCCCTGACTTAAGGAAAGGTTCCCTGAAGTTAGATTATTGTGCTTATTTGAAATTCAAATAATTCCAGGAGAACACTGAGGTGACATACAGCTTTAGGGAAAGAGAGATTCCAAAGGTCTTTAGGTACAAGGCAATTACTTAGTCAAGTTAGCGAAGCAATCAAGTTCTTTTTTGCTCAACTCTTTGCATACATATCTCATTCTCATCTTGAAAGTCTTAGTTATAATCTCCTCAAAGAAGCTTTCACACACACACACACACACACACACACACACAAATATACATATTCAGAGTCACCCCTAGCACATCATCCTGTTTTAGTTCAGTTCAGTCGCTCAGTCATGTCTGACTCTTTGCGACCCCATGAATTGCAGCACGCCAGGCCTCCCTGTCCATCACCAACTCCTGGAGTTCACTCAGACTCACGTCCATGGAGTCAGTGACGCCATCCAGCCATCTCATCCTCGGTTGTCCCCTTCTCCTCCTGCCCCCAATCCCTCCCAGCATCAGGGTCTTTTCCAATGAGTCAACACTTCTCATGAAGTAGCCAAAGTACTGGAGTTTCTGCTTTAGCATCATTCCTTCCAAAGAAATCCCAGGGTTGATCTCCTTCAGAATGGACTGGTTGGATCTCCGTGCAGTCCAAGGGACTCTCAAGAGTCTTCTCCAACACCACAGGTCAAAAGCATCAATCCTTCAGTGCTCAGCTTTCTTCACAGTCCAACTCTCACATCCCTATATGACCACAGGAAAAACCATAGCCTTGACTATCTTCATGGAAATATCACTATATAAAATCACCTTAGACATTTACTTATTTCCTGTTTCAGTCTGTTAGAACATAGAGCCAGGAAAATGGAACCTTTCTCTTGCTCATTTTGATGCCAAAAACTCAGTCTCTGTGCACTGGTGCTGAATCAAATCTCAAAGACAAAGTTCTGGGTAAAGTAGAAAAGAATACCTTTAATTTTTGCCAGGCAAAGGGGATTGTGTTTCTCAGAATTGTGCACCCATCCAGGGGAATTTCAGCTCCGTTCAGTTGCTCAGTTGCGTCTGATTCTGCGACCCCATGGACGGCAGAATGCCAGGCCTCCCTGTCCATCACCAACTCCTGGAGCTGACCCAAACTCATGTCCATTGAGTCGGTAATGCCATCTAACCATCTCATCCTCTGTTGTTCCCTGTTCCTCCTGCCTTCAGTCTTTCCCAGCATCAGAGTCTTTTCAAATGAGTCAGCTCTTCACATCAGGTGGCCAAAGGATTGGAGTCTCAGCTTCAGCATCAGTCCTTCCAATGAATATTTAGGACTGTTTTCCTTTAGGATGGACTGGTTGGATCTCCTTGCAGTCCAAGGGACTCTCAAGAGTCTTCTCCAACACCACAGTTCAAAAACATCAGTTCTTCAGAGCCCAGCTTTCTTCACAGAAACAACTTTACAGTGTTATTTAAGCCTCACACTGTACCCAGTAGGACAACAGGTGCCCTAAAAGATGTATGGATGGTAAATGAAAGACAGTTTGGCAGATGCTGGGACTGAGATGTGGTGGAAGAAACCAGAGATCCATGGGGAGAGAGGCTCAGGATCTTGACAAGATCCTGAATATTCTGACTGTGAATATTCTGACTGTGGTTCATGTATGTAAAGTGTGATAACAACATTTGCCCAACAGAGTTACTGTGGAAGTTAAGTAAGATGCAAGGAAGCTTCTGACACAGAGTTAAAGACCAGTTAAATCTAGTTCCCTCCCCATTCCTAGGCATAAAATAAAATTTAGGAGAAAACAGCTAAGGGATAAAAGAGTCATTCTCAGCCCTGGGGCCTTCATACGGGAGTGCTTCTTAGAGCCCACCCTTATGGAATATCACACTTGATTTCATGCTTTACCATCATGATTTTGAAGTGGTTTGTAGTTGTGAATGAGGAATCCCTCCTTTTCATCTTTCACAGGATACCACATGTTATGTAGCCAGTCCTGCTTTCCCAGAGTCAGATATTTGCAGCTTCCGTGTCCTGTCCCAGTCATGCAGGTAGGGACCTGGCTAAATGCCACTCTAAAGAAGGCACCCAAACTGCACACTCTAAAATGAGAAGCATGAACTTGAATTCCCAGCCATTTCCTTATTTCCTCTCCTTCCACTGTTCTTACTGCTCCATTGCTTTCTACTGGTCTTAATTTAAGATTGGGGGGAAATTGAGTTTAAATATATGTCACTAACTTAATGTAATGTACATGAGTTTGAGCAAACTTGGGGGAATAGTGAAGGACAGAAAAGCCTGGTGTGCTGCCATCATGGGGTCCCAAAGAGTGAGCCACAACTGGGTGACTGAACAACATATATATATACACTGAAAGTGCTCACTATCTGACTTAAAAGTTTAAGGATGCAGTAAGGCAGTCAATGAAGATTAATTCATTCCAGAAACACTTCTAAATCTTTAGAACACTGATTAATAAAATCTTATACTTAATTTCTTAAACTTGCTTTAAAGGGTTGATACAATTTAGAGACAAATGACTTTTAGGAGAATGCTATGTTCCATGAGCTGAAAAATAGAGTGGACAAATAAAGTGAACAAATTCTTAGATGCATGATAAAAAAGAAAGGAAGATAGTGAAGTCGCTCAGTTGTGTCTGGCTCTTTCAACCACATGGACTGTAGCCTACTAGGCTCCTCTGTCCATGGGATTTTCCAGGCAAGAGTACCGGAGTGGGTTGCCATTTCCTTCTCCAGGGGATCATCCCAAGCCAGGGATTGAACCCGGGTCTCCCACACTGTAGGCAGATGATTTATCATCTGAGCCACCAGGGAAGTCTAGAAGCATAATATTTGGAGCTTAGTATCACTTGGCTGGAACCTGGCTATCTCACCTCACTTATTCAAAATTCTACCAGTAGTATAAGCTCATATGAGTGAAAATGATCCCTAAAAACTAAAGTAAGTGTGGGAAAACAAAAACATTAGTGTCTAATAACTGCTCTGAGCACTTTCAAAGCTTTGGTTTTTCCATAGTCATGTATGGATGTGAGAGTTGGACTATGAAGAAAGCTGAGCACAGAAGAATTGATGCTTTTGAACTATGGTGTTGGAGAAGACTCTTGAGAGTCCCTTAGACTGCAAGGAGATCCAATCAGTCCATCCTGAAGGAAATCTGTCCTGAATATTCATTGGAAGGACTGATGTTGAAGCCAAAACTCCAATACTTTGGCCACCTGATGTGGAGAACTGAACCACTGGAAAAGACCCTAATGCTGGGAATGATTGAAGGCAGGAGGAGAAGGGGATGACAGAAGATGAGATGGTTGGATGGCATCACTGATTCAATGGACATGAGTTTGAGTAGGCTCTGGGAGTTGGTGATGGACAGGGAGGCCTGGAGTGCTGCAGCCCATGGGGTCACAAAGAGTCAGACACAACTGAGCGACTGAACTGACTTAACTGAATGGAGCACTTATCCTCATGCCATGACTGAGTTCTTTTTATTCCTTTTATAAACACAATACTGCTAAGGAGGCTCCAGTTTCTGAATTTTCATTTGATTAAATTTAATAAATTAGACTAGAAGAGTACATCATAGACTGGTGTCCAGGGAATATCATTACCAAGAGCAAATATGGAAGGGGAAAAGGATGTCTGTGTATCTAGATATATATTGTGGTTGCTTAGTCACCAAGTAGCTTAGTCACCAAGTTGCGTAAAATTCTTTTGTGACCCCAGGGACTGTAGCCCGCCAGGTTCTATCCCAGCCCATGGATTTCCTGAGTAAAAATACTGGAGTAGGTTGCCATTTCTTTCTCCAGGGGATCTTCCCAACCCAGGGATCGAACCCATGTCTCCTGCTTGGCAGGCAGATTCTTTACCATTGGAGACATCCCAGAAGCCCCAAACATGTGTATCCATATTTAAACACCTAAGGAAATGAACACTTAAAATTACTGCATTTAATGCTGTTTCTTAAGGAAAAAGGAAAGTAAAAATATAAATTATCTGACCATTTGCAGTTAGATTTTTACACCATTTCTAATGTTGATATTTTACAGCTGGTTAGTTTGCTAACAGAACCTCTTCTGCTCCATCCTGTGTGGTTAAGTATCTGTGACCCTCCAAGTGCAGTAACATGAGCACAGATGTAACATTTGCATTGTCTACCGATTGCCTTGCCACCATTACGGAAGTGGAAAATGCTACCAGGAGACATTGTAGACGTTCATTTTCTTAATATTACTCCCTTTAAGAGTATATTTTCATGATATAGCCACATGCTTGAATGTAGTTCTACAGTAGAAAATCTTATACTGACTGTCTTTGTCCTTTTGAATCAGAGTCTTTTAGCATAATTTAAATGTGAGTGTGTGAGTGTATCTGTGCACTCAGTTGCTAAGTTGTGTTTGATTCTTTGTAACCCCATGGACTGCATCCCAGTCCTCTATCCATAGAATTTTTCAGGTAAAGAATAGTGGAGTGGGTTTCCTTGCCCTTCCCAACCCAGGGATCAAACCCTCATGTTTTTCATCTCATGCATTGGCGGGCAGATATTTTACCACTGTGACACCTAGAAAGCCCTATAACATAAATATACATATGTAACAGTGTCTGTAGTAGGAAACCACTTATCAATTTCTATGTCTCGTTTCTTACATGAAGTACTTTTGGGAAATTGTAGCTTTAATATCTTAAAGGTGAAAGGAGTTGTTCATCTTAAAGTAATTTTTATGTAATTTTGATGATTATAAAAAGAACTCTCAAGTGTAAGTCTAAATTCTTACAAAAATACAAAGTGCTTTCAGTCCAGTTCAGTCGCTCAGTAGTGTCCAACCCTTTGTGATCCCATGAACCACAGCACTCTAGGCTTCCCTGTCCATCACCAACCCCCAGATTCTACCCAGACTCATGTCCATTGAGTTGGTGGTGCCATCCAACCATCTCATTCTCTGCTGTCCCCTTTTCCTCCTGCCCTCAATCTTTCCCAGCATCAGGGTCTTTTCAAATGAGTCAGTTCTTCGCATAAGGTGGCCAAAGTATTGGAGTTTCAGCTTCAACATCAATCTTTCCATGAACACCCAGGACTGCTCTCCTTTAGGATGGACTGGTTTGATCTCCTTGCAGTCCAAGGGACTCTCAAGAGTCTTCTCCAACACCACAGTTCAAAAGCATCAATTTCTTCTGTGCTCAGCTTTCTTCACAGTCCAACTCTCACATCCATACATGACCACTGAAAAAACCACAGCCTTGACTAGACAGACCTTTGCTGACAAAGTAATGTCTCTGCTTTTTAATATGCTGTGCTTTAGTGTTTTTGAAAATTAAGGGATATGTATTAAGTCCAAGTCTTCATTTTTAATCTAGTTCCATTAATCAACAATTTCATTTTTCAGTCAAGGAGAATACAGAACACTAGGAGAAGCAACAATGTACGTTTTCTCTCTTAGGATCTGAGAAATAAATTGAGGTAAGAGATTAGGAGGAGAACAGCATACAGATTTTTACATGTACATGGGAGTGCACAGAGGTAAGTGGATAACCAAAGGAAAAGCCCAGTGCTTATCTAGTAGGATGAGCCAAGTGGCGATTGAGGAAAAGTATAATGGGTGGGGAGGGGAGGCTCACAGAAGCTAAGTTATCCTAACAAGGTCTGTTTGTACAGATTTTTCTTAGCTTCAACTCTTGTCTCTGGCGACTAGAAAGTTTCTTCTCTCCCTATACAGGAAAAACAGAGTGTTCTTTTTGTATCCACTCTTTTCCAAGTACCTTTAGTTCAAAATAATCCTTATGTTAAATTGTCATATTTGGGGGTTGCATATTCTACTACCCTTCAATATTATACAGGTACTTGTTATATAGGCATAGTGTGTGTGTGAGTGTGTGTGCACACGTGTGCACTCAGTTGTGTCTGGCTCTTTGCAGCTGCATGGACTGTAGCCTGCCAGGCTCTTTTGTCCATGGGATTCTCCAGGCAAAAATACTGGAGAGGGTTGCCATTTCCTACTCCAGGGGATCTTCCCGACCCAGGGATCAAACAGGAGACTCTTGCACCTCCTGCATTAGCAGGTGGATTTTTTACCACTGTGCTGCTTGGAGGACTTCCCTCCTGGCTCAGACAGTAAAGAATCTGCCTGCAATGCAGGAGACCAAATCTATGTGTTAAGTATGACCGAATAAAAGAAAGAAAGAGTTTGGAAAAGGAGTATAGGTGTTTATTTAGCTTAATGAAAAAAATAAATAAACCTGGCAACTTTTAACTATGTGGTGTTCAAAACTATAATAAATTCAAATACTGTCTCAAGTTTATCTAAGTTTAAAAGAGTGACTAGAAAAATCAAGGCTTCCTTCATAGTTCAGTCAGTAAATAATCTGCCTACAATGCAGGAGCCCCAGGTTTGATTCCTGGGTCAGGAAGATCCCCTGGAGAAAGAAATGGCAACCCACTCCAGTATATTGCCTGGAGAATCCCATGGACAGAGGAGCGTAGTGGGCTACAGTGCATGGGGTTGCAAGAGTCGGACAATCCTGAGTGACTAAGCAAGTACATACAAAAATCAACTGAAACAGGTTTTTCATGTCTCCTTAAAAAAAAAAAAAAAAGCCAGGTAACATTATTTTATGGACAGAATCCAACAAGCTCTTTGAAAAAGATTAGGCTTGATCCTTCCTGGATGAGACAGAATTCATAATCAAGATTTGAAATCAGGAAAGTTCTAGGTTTTATTTCCTAACACTTGAAAAACTATCTTCAAACTCACTGGGAAAGAGAAAGGAAGTAAACATATGATCAACTGTGAGGAGAGTTTTTCTGTCCCAACAATACTTAGGGTAGCTTGGCCACCAACTCCATACAAGCTGTCACTTTCATAAAAACAAACAGACCCTTGGCATAGAGGGCCCAAGTTCAATATGATGCTGCAAAAATCATGCAGACATTTTCCTTAATATAGGCAACCTAATGAATAACTCCAATGTATCTTTTAGAGTTTCATATTTCTATTTACATTGAAAGCATGTATACTGGAGTGGGGAGCCATTCCTTTCTCCAGGGGATCTTCCAACCCAAAGGATCCAACCAGCATCTCCTGAGTTGTATGCAGATTTTTACCCTCTGACCACCAGGGAAGCCCCCCATTATTAATCATAACAAAATAAAAATATAGCTAAAGTGAAACTAGATTGCCAGTTCCAAAACCCTACATATGTCATTGTTGTATTGTGATTTATAATAATATATATATTATATTTATATATAATATAAAGGGGCCAGGGGCAGCGGCCAGGAGGAGCGACCCCACATCCAAGGAGCAGTGGCTGCATAGGCGCAGGAGGGCCCAGGAACTATTCCACATTCAAGGTCAGGAGGGGCAGTGGTGAGGAGATACCCCTCGTCCAAGGTAAGGAGCAGCAGCTGTGCTTTGCTGGAGCAGCCGTGAAGAAATACCCCACATCCAAGGTAAGAGAAACCCAAGTAAGATGGTAGGTGTTGTGAGAGGGCAGACATACTGAAACCATAATCACAGAAAACTAGTCAATCTAATCACACTAGGACCACAGACTTGTCTAACTCAATGAAACTAAGCCATGCCCTGTGGGGCCACCCAAGACGGGTGGGCATAGTGGAGAGTTCTGACAGAATGTGGTCCACTGGAGAAGGGAATGGCAAACCACTTCAGTATTCTTGCCTTCAGAACCCCATGAACAGTATGAAAAGGCAAAATGATAGGATACTGAAAGAGGAACTCCCCAGGTCAGTAGGTGCCCAATATGCTACTAGAAATCAGTGGAGAAATAACTCCAGAAAGAATGAAGGGATGGTGCCAAAGCAAAAGCAGTACCCAGCTGTGGATGTGACTGGTGATAGAAGCAAGGTCCGATGCTGTAAAGAGCAGTATTGCATAGGAACCTGGGATGTCAAGTCCATGAATCAAGGCAAATTGGAAGTGGTCAAACAAGAGGTGGCAAGAGTGAACTTTGACATTCTAGGAATCAGCAAACTAAAATGGACTGGAATGGGTGAATTTAACTCAGATGACCATCATTTCTACTACTGTGGGCAGGAATCCCTTAGAAGAAATGGAGTGGCCATCATGGTCAACAAAAGAGTCCGAAATGCAGTACTTGGATGCAATCTCAAAAACAACAGAATGATCTCTGTTTAATTCCAAGGCAAACCATTCAATATCACGGTAATCCAAGTCTATGCCACAGACAGTAATGCTGAAGAAGCTGAAGATGAACGGTTCTATGAAGACCTACAAGACCTTTTAGAACTAACACCCAAAAAAGATGTCCTTTTCATTATAGGGGACTGGAATGCAAAAGTGGGAAGTCAAGAAACACCTGGAGTAATAGGCAAATTTGGCCTTGGAATACAGAATGAAGCAGGGCAAAGACTAATAGAGTTTTGCCAAGAAAATGCACTGGTCATAGCAAACACCCTCTTCCAACAACACAAGAGAAGACTCTACACATGGACATCACCAGATGGTCAACACCATAATCAGACTGATTATACTGAAAGTGAGAGAGGAGAGTGAAAAAGTTGGCTTAAAGCTCAACATTCAGAAAACGAAGATCATGGCATATGGCCCCATCACTTCATGGGAAATAGATGGGGAAACAGTAGAAACAGTGTCAGACTTTGTTTTCTGGGCTCCAAAGTCACTGCAGATGATGACTGCAGCCATGAAATTAAAGGTTGCTTTTTCCTTGGAAGAAAAGTTATGACCAACCTAGATAGTATATTCAAAAGCAGAGACATTACTTTGCCGACTAAGGTCCGTCTATGGTTTTTCCTGTGGTCATGTATGAATGTGAGAGTTGGACTGTGAAGAAGGCTGAGTGCCGAAGAACTGATGCTTTTGAACTGTGGTGTTGGAGAAGACTCTTGAGAGTCCCTTAGACTGCAAGGAGATCCAACCAGTCCATTCTGAGGGAGATCAACCCTGGGATTTCTTTGGAAGGAATGATACTAAAACTGAAGCTCCAGTACTTTGGCCACCTTATGCGAAGAGTTGACTCATTGGAAAAGACCCTGATGCTGGGAGGGATTGGGGGCAGGAGGAGAAAGGGATGACTGAGGATGAGATGGCTGGCTGGCATCATGGACTCAATGGACGTGAGTCTGAGTGAACTCCGGGAGTTGGTGATGGACAGGGAGGCCTGGTGTGCTGCGATTCATGGGGTCGCAAAGAGTCGGACACGACTGAGTGACTGAACTGAACTGAACTGATATTCTTTGCAGCCAAAGATGGAGAAGCTCTATACAGTCAGCAAAAACAAGACCAGGAGCTAACTGTGGCTCAGATCATGAACTCCTTATTGCCAAATGCAGACTTAAATTGAAGAAAGTAGGAAAAACCATTCGACCATTCAGGTATGACCTAAATCAAATCCCTTATGATTATACAGTGAAAGTGAGAAATAGATTTAAGGGTCTGGATCTGATAGATAGAGTGCCTGATGAACTATGAAATGAGGTTCGTGACATTGTACAGGAGACGGGGATCAAGACCATCCCCATGGAAAAGAAATGCAAAAAAGCAAAATGGCTGTCTGAGGAGGCCTTACAAATAGCTATGAAAAGAAGAGAAGTGAAAAGCAAAGAAGAAAAGGAAAGATACAAGCATCTGAATGCAGAGTTCCAGAGAATAGCAACAAGAGAAAAGAAAGCCTTCCTCAGCAATCAATGCAAAGAAATAGAGGACAATAACAGAATGGGAAAGACTAGAGATCTCTTCAAGAAAATTAGAGACACCAAGGGAACATTTCATGCAAGATGGGCTCGACAAAGGACAGAAATGGTATGGACCTAACAGAAGCAGAAGATATTAAGAAGAGGTGGCAAGAATACACAGAAGAATTATACAGAAAAAGATCTTCACAACCAAGATAATCACAATGGTGTGATCACTCACCTAGAGCCAGACATCCTGGAATATGCAGTCAAGTGAGCCTTAGAAAGCATCACTATGAACAAAGGTAGTGGAGGTGATGGAACTCCAGTGGAGCTATTTCAAATCCTGAAAGATGATGCTGTGAAAGGGCTGAAGTCAATATGCTAGCAAATTTGGAAAATGTAGCAGTGGGCTCAGGACTGGAAAAGGTCAGTTTTCATTCCAATCCCAAAGAAAGGCAAATCCAAAGAATGCTCAAACTACCACACAACTGCACTCCTCTCACACACTAGTAAAGTAATGTTCAAAATTCTCCAAGCCAGGCTTCAGCAATACATGAACCGTGAACTTCCAGATAGATGTTTAAGCTGGTTTTAGAAAAGGCAGAGGAACCAGAGATCAAATTGCCAGCATCCACTGGGTCATGAAAAAAGCAAGAGAGTTCCAGAAAAACATCTATCTCTGTTTTGTTGACTATGTCAAAGCCTTTGACTGTGTGGATCACAATAAACTGTGGACAATTCTGAAAGAGATGGGAATACCAGACCACCTGCCCTGCCTCTTGAGAAACCTATATGCGGGCCAGGAAGCAACAGTTAGAACTGAACATGGAACAACAGACTGGTTCCAAATAGGAAAAGGAGTACATCAAGGCTGTATATTGTCACCTGCTTATTTAACTTCTATGCAGAAATACTGGGCTGGAAGAAGCACAAGCTGGAATCAAGATTGCTGGGAGAAATATCAATCACCTCAGATATGCAGATGACACTACCCTTATGGCAGAAAGTGAAGAGGAACTAAAAAGCCTCTTGATGAAAGTGAAAGAGGAGAGTGAAAAAGTTGGCTTAAAGATCAACATTCAGAAAACGAAGATCATAGCATCTGGTCCCATCACTTCACGGGAAACAGATGGGGAAACAGATGGGGGAAACAGTGGAAACAGTGTCAGACTTTATTTGGGAGGGTTCCAAAATCACTGCAGATTATGACTGCAGCCATGAAATTAAAAGACGCTTACTCCTTGGAAGAAAAGTTATGACCAAGCTAGATAGCATATTCAAAAGCAGAGACATTACTTTGCCAACAAAGGTCCATCTAGTCAAGGCTATGGTTTTTCCAGTGATCACGTATGGATGTGAGAGTTGGACTGTGAAGAAAGCTGAGCGGTGAAGAATTGATGCTTTTGAAATGTGGTGTTGGAGAAGACTCTTGAGAGTCCCTTGGACTGCAAGGAGATCCAACCCGTCCATTTTGAAGGAGATCGGCCCTGGGATTTCTTTGGAAGGAATGATGCTGAAGCTGAAGCTCCAGTACTTTGGCCACCTCATGCGAAGAGTTGACTCATTGGAAAAGACTCTGATGCTGGGAGGGATTGGGCGTTAGGAGGAGAAGGGGACGACAGAGGATGAGATGGCTGGATGGCAGCACTGACTCAATGGATGTGAGTCTGAGTGAACCCTGGGAGTTGGTGATGGACAGGGAGGCCTGGTTTCACGCAAATCATGGGGTCACAAAGAGTTGGACATGACTGAGCAACTGATCTGAACTGAATAATATATATTTGGTCTTTCTTCTCATTTGTGGCACATAGCTCCTAAAACCCCTGAAATATCCTAATATAGTGATAAGAACTATAGAGACATCTTGTGTTATATTTTTTTGTCCCTGCTTCCTCAGAGCTCCAGAGAAAAAAAGAGAAAGGAATATCTTTTGCTATTCATAACATCTTCCTCTCATCCTTCTCTGATTTTATGTTAATGAGGTAATGCTTGGAAAGCTCCTAGATATTCCTGGCAAGGGAGCTGGGTGCCAGGGGAACCAAGCACATGATTAGACAGTTGGAATTACTGTCCCCACTTTCAGACCTCCAGTCAGAGCATAGGTGCTGATAGTATATTTGCCCTAAAATTTGAGGGCTTAACTATGAAAGCCAATGATGTAATCAACCATGCCTATATAACAAAGCCTACATAGAAATCCCTGAACCGTGGCGTTCAGAGGTTGGTAACCCTTCACTCCCCTATGCCAGCATTCCGAATGGTGAACAAGTGGAAGTGCCAGGAGGAAGGACCAGGGAGCACACACATGGAGACTCTGCACCCCTCCCACACAACTTGTCCTGTGTATCTCATCCGACTGTGCCTGGGCTGTAGCCTGGTCATTCAGTAAGTAAACCATTTTCCTGAGATCTGTGTGTTCCAACAATTTATCAAACCCAAGGAGTCTTGTTCATAGGGTTTCAAGGGTTAGATCTGACAGACAGAGTGCCTGATGAACCATGGACGGAGGTTTGTGACATTGTACATGAGGCAGTATTCAAGACCATCCCCAAGAAAAATAAAATGCCAAAAGGTAAAATTGTTGTCTGACGAGGCCTTACAAATAGCTTAGATAAGGAGAGAAGCTAAAGGCAAAGGAGAAAAGGAAAGATATACCCACTTGAATGCAGAGTTCCAAAGAACAGCAAGGAGAGATAAGAAAGCCTTCCTTAGTGATCAATGCAAAGATATACAAGAAAATAATAATATGGGAAAGACTAGAGATCTCTTCAAGAAAATTATAAATACCAAGGGAAATTTTCATGCAAAGATGAGCACAATAGACAGAAATGATATGTGCCTAACAATATGGAGATATAAAGAGGTGGAAACAATACACAGAACTATACAGAAAAGATCCTCACGACCCAGAAAACCACCATGGTGTGATCCTCACCCAGAGCCAGACATCCTGGAATGTGAACTCAGGTGGGCCTTAGGAAGCATCACTATGAACAAAGCTAGTAAAGGTGACAGAATTCCAGTTGAGCTATTTCAAATCCTAAAAGATGGTGCTATGAAAGTGCTGCACTCAATGTGCCAACAAATTTATAAAACTCAGCAGTGGCCACAGGACTGGAAAGGTCAGTTTTCATTCCAATCCCAAAGAAAGGCAATGCCAAAGAATGCTCAAACAATCGCACAGTTGCACTCATCCCATACTCTAGCAATGGAGAAGGCAATGGCACCCCACTCCAGTGCTCTTGCCTGGAAAATCCCATGGACAGAGGAGCCTGGTAGGCTGCAGTCCATGGGGTCGCTATGAGTCAGACACGACTGAGCAACTTCACTTTCACTTTTCACTTTCATGCATTGGAGAAGGAAATGGCAACCCACTCCAGTGTTCTTGCCTGGACAATCCCAAGGACAGGGGAGCCTGGTGGGCCGCCGTCTATGGGATTGCACAGAGTTAGACACGACTGAAGCTACTTAGCAGCAGCAGCAGCACATGGTAGCAAAGTAATTCTCAAAATTCTCCATGCCAGGCTTCAACAGTATGTGAACCATGAACTTCCAGAAGTTCAAGCTGGATTTAGAAAAGGCAAAGGAACCAGAATTCAAATTGCCAGCATCCACTGGATCATCAAAAAAGCAAGAGAGTTCTGGAAAAACACCTACTTCTGCTTTATTGATGATACCAAAGCCTTTGACTGTGTGGATCACAACAAACTGTGGAAAATTCTTCAAGAGATGGGAATACTAGACCACCTTACCTTCCTCCTGAGAAATCTGTGTGAAGGTTAAGAAGCAACATTAGAATTGCACATAGGACAACAGAGTGCTTCCAAATAGGTAAAGGAGTACATCAAGGCTGTATATTGTCACCCTGCTTATTTAACTTCTATGCAGAGTACATCATGAGAAACGCTGGACTGGAAGAAACACAAGCTGGAATCAAGATTGCCGGGAGAAAATCAAGAACCTCAGATATGCAGATGACACCACCCTTATGGGAGAAAGTGAAGAAGAACTAGAGAACCTCCTGATGAAAATGAAAGAGGAGAGTGAAAAAGTTGACTTAAAGCTCAACATTCAGAAAATGAAGATCATGGCATCTGGTCCCATCACTCCATGGCAAATAGATGAGGAAACAATGGAAACAGTGAGAGACTTTATATTTGGGGCTCCAAAATCACTGCAGATGGTGACTGCAGCCATGAAATTAAAAGATGCTTGCTCTTTGGAAGATAAGTTATGTCAAACTAGACAGCATATTAAAAAGCAGAGACATTACTTTGCCAACAAAGGTCCATCTAGTCGAAGCTATGGTTTTTCCAGTAGTTCTGTATGGATGTGAAAGTTGGACTATAAAAAAGGTGAGCACCAAAAAAATGATGTTTTTGAGCTATGTTGTTGGAGAAGACTCTTGAGAGTCCCTTGGACTACAAGGAGATCCAACCAGTCCAATCGAAAGGAAATCAGTCCTGAATATTGATCAGAAGGATTGATGCTGAAACTGAAACTCCAATACTTTGGCCACCCATTGGGAAGAACTGACTCATTTGAAAAGACCCTGATTCTGGGAAAGATTGAAAGCAGGAGGAGAAGGGGATGACAGAGGATGAGATGGTTGGATGGCATCACCAACTCAATAGACATGAGTTTGAGTCTGGGAGTTGGTGATAGACAGGAAGGCCTGGCATGCTGCAGTCCATGGGATCACAAAAAGTCTAACATGACTGAACATCTGAACTGAACTGAAGGAGTCCTGGTAACTTATTTATAGCTGGTCAGAAACCCAGGGGACAATCTGTACTTTTGATTGTCATCAGAAGTAGTAGGAAAGAATTCTTACAGAATTTGGGCTTTAATCTGTGGGATCTGATGCTGTTTTCAGGTGTGTGCAGACCCTATGGATGTAGCCAACTAGGCTCCTCTCTCCATGGGTTTTTCCCAGGCAAGAATATAGGAGTGAACTGACATTCTTCCTCCTCCGGGGGTCTTCCTGACACAGGGACTGAACCGCCTCTCCTGTGTCTTTTGCATTACAGCCAGATTCTTCATCGTTAAGGCTTCCCTGGTGGCTCAGTTTGTAAAGAGACTGCCTGCAATGCAGATGACCTGGATTTGATCCCTGGGTTGGGAAGATCTGCTGGAGAATAAAATGGCAACCCACTTCAGAATCCTTGCCTGGAGAATTCCCTGGAGAGAGGAGCCTGGTGGGCTAAAATCCATGGGGTCACAAAGAGTCTGACAGGACTGAGTGACCAACTTTCATTTTTCACTTTCACTTTCTTAATCACTGAGCCACTGGGGATTCCCTATATCCAGATAGGTAGTGTCAGAATTGGGGGATTCACAGGTGAATCTAGAGGTAAAGAAAGTGAAAGTGGCTCAGGGGTGTCCGACTCTCCGACCCCATGGACTATATAGGCCATGGAATTCTCCAGGCCAGAATACTGCAGTGGGTAGCCTTTCCTTTCTCCAGGGGATCTTCCCAACCCAGGGATCGAACCCACGTCGCCTGCATTGCAAGTGTATCTTTTACCAACTGAGCTATCAGGGAAGCCCCTAGAGGTAAAGAAACGGCCTGCCAATGCAGGAGACATAAGAGACTAGGGTTCGATCCGTGGGTCAAGAAGATCCCCTGGAGAAGGGCATGGCAACCTACTCCAGTACTCTTGCCTGGAGAATCCCATGGACAGAGGAGCCTGGCAAGTTGTAGTCCACAGGGTCGCACAGAGTCAGACACGACTGAAGTGATTTAGCACGCAGTGTATTAGAATTGAGTTAAGTTGTAGGACATGAAGTTGTGTTGGAGAATTGTTGGGGATGAGAGGGAAAGTCCCAAACATTTGAGGACCAGAAGTATTGAGAGTAGAGTGTTGAAAGGAGGGACATGAGGCTTTCTTTCATGGTCAGTATAGTATTTCTAAAATATTCTTCCTCAACAGAAGTTGGCAAAGGACCAGATAGTAATTATATTCATTTTTGCAAGCCACATCCAATCTCTAGCAAACTATGTCATCGACATTGTAGCATTATTGACAATATATATATATTTTTTAAAAAGGGTGTCAATGTGTTTCAGTAGGACTTTATCTGCACACAAAAAAGGTAACAGAACAGATTTAGTTCATGGTCCACTTCTTAACTATTCACTGTTCTAAAATGAAAAGTCAAATGTAAAAACGTTAAATTTATAGGGTCACTGCTTTTGGTTTGGAATAGTGTTTACATACGGTTTTCATACAATTCAATCTGTTGAAATGTAGCTGCTGATTTCCTATTATAAAAAAATAAAGAAAATTAGCACATTTACATTTATTCCCAGACTTTGCTGAAGCTTGGTGTTTGTCAGATTGTATTAGATATAATATTCTACAAATATAAGCATTAAAAGCAAGACATCCTTTCCTGTGGTCTATCTTCCTAACCATCAATCAAGACACCCTATAATACTATAAAAATACCTGTATTATATATAAACAAGTAAATACAAAGACTGCACTGAGCAACTCCCAAGAAAAGTACCCCAGGTGTGTTTAATTATTTTATAAACTGATTAGGAAAGAAGTTGAATCCCACTGTTTTTGTGTTTTTCTGGAGCCCTAGTTTGCTCATCACACTGGAATCCACTGCTTTAACTCAGCACCCTGAAATGGACTCCCTGAAATTTCTGTTTTTCACTTCCTCCCATGTGAGGGAAATAGACATGATTTTATTAGATACAAAGAACCAGAAGCTTACAAACAGCGTGTCCTCTAAAACTGGACAATTATGTGTAATGAGACTGCAAACAGATGAATAGATGGATGGAAAGAGTCGTCATCACATGAGCCATCTAGAGGGAAGAGGACTGGGTCTTCCTCATGGCAGAACTGCCTGCCTACAGCCCCTCTCTGCTGCCTCAGTGCCCTGTGCTCCCCCCAGCCCTCACCCGCCTCTCCTTGCCCAAGGGCTTTCTGAGGCCTCTGGATCCCGCCCAGCTACCTACTTGATAGGCTGTAGCAAGAATTCTTAATAACTCCAGGAACAGTCTCAAAACAAAGGCTCCCAGGAGCTTCAGTCCACATCTCCCAGCTCCCTCACCCATCTCTTGTGTCTGCTTTACACAGAGCCCCATAACTCCCCTGGCAGGATGAAGTTCAGCTTCCCCTAGTGGTCCCTGGGCTCCAAAGTCACTGCAGATGGTGACTGCAGCCATGAAATTAAAAGATGCTTACTCCTTGGAAGAAAAGTTACGACCAACCTAGACAGCATATTCAAAAGCAGAGACATTACTTTACCGACTAAGGTCCGTCTAGTCAAGGCTATGGTTTTTCCAGTGGTCATGTATGGATGTGAGAGTTGGACTGTGAAGAAGGCTGAGCGCCGAAGAATTAATGCTTTTGAACTGTGGTGTTGGAGAAGACTCTTGAGAGTCCCTTGGACTGCACGGAGATCCAACCAGTCCATTCTGAAGGAGATCAGCCCTGGGATTTCTTTAGAAGGAATGATGCTAAAGCTGAAGCTCCAGNTCTAGTCAAGGCTATGGTTTTTCCTGTGGTCATGTATGGATGTGAGAGTTGGACTATGAAGAAGGCTGAGTGCCGAAGAATTGATGCTTTTGAACTGTGGTGTTGGAGAAGACTCTTGAGAGTCCCTTGGACTGCAAGGAGATCCAACCAGTCCATTCTGAAGGAGATCAGCCCTGGGATTTCTTTAGAAGGAATGATGCTAAAGCTGAAGCTCCAGTACTTTGGCCACCTCATGTGAAGAGTTGACTCATTGGAAAAGACCCTGATGCTGGGAGGGATTGGGGGCAGGAGGAGAAGGGGACGACTGAGGATGAGATGGCTGGATGGCATCACGGACTCAATGGACATGAGTCTGAGTGAACTCTGGGAGTTGGTGATGGACAGGGAGGCCTGGTGTGCTGTGATTCATGCGGTCGCAAAGAGTCAGACACGACTGAGCAACTGAACGGAACAGAAGGTAACATTTGCAGACTCAAAACCACCTTTATAACTCCGATCATCAGAAGGTATGAGTAAGACATCCTTTCACAAGAGGGTTAAAATAGTCAAGCGTTTCGCCTACTTGGAATTTTCCTGTAGATTAGTGTTTTTAACCCGGGGACTTCTGTAGTTAACACCTTCCTCCTCTAGAAAGAGCTCTATTTGTATCTCTTAACTTTGTTTGCCATTTCTGTTATCTGTAATTCTTCATCGCTAAGTGTATTTCTGTCGCCCCCTACTGGATCCTCAATTTCTCTTTTCAGACATCACTGAAGCCATTACCCACCCCTGCCCCGCCAGTTCTTCGTCCTGAAATGTCAGAATTAGCTACACATGCTTCCCACAGGATTCCCAACATGCTCTAGGGCTGAGGGTGCTGCTGAGAATGAGATGTGGCTCCAACCTCCTGCCACGCCTGCTCTGCTCCTGGAGGAATGGGGACCCTGGGGCAGTCCGGTGATCAGTTTTCACTGTCTGCTTTTCCCCGTGTTTCTGTTTGTCTCTCTTTTTTTTTTTTTTTGCCAAGTACCTGCATATATACCCACAACCCATGTGTATGTGTATACACATACATCAGTATTTATAGAGAATATTCTAGATCTTTATGTGCTGACTATATATATAATTTCGCTTATGTTAAAAATAAAATCAAACTGTGTGTGAACCTAGCAGTTAGCTTGCATATACATATGTATGCACATAAGAGTATGTAAGTATATACATACTTATGTATTTCAAAAGAAATAAGCTGTTGACAGTATTATTTTTAGATAAAGAATCTATAAAGTTGGGGAAATACAACAGAATGTTTTGCTTTTTATGTAAATTTTACTCTTAACAACTTTTATAATTAAAATTAGTAAGAAGAATAGCTAATGCTTACTGAACCCCATGTATTTTAGGGAAACCTATTGAAAGAATGAGTGAATAACTCAGATATCTCATCAAACCAGCACTAACCAAACCAGAAGGCTTAACTGCTTGTATACAAACTATTATGTAAAGTCATGGGCTTCACTGGAGGCTCAGACTGTAAAGAATGTGTTGCAATGCAAGAGACCCAGGTTTGATCCCTGGAGAAGGGAATGGCTACCCACTCCTATATGCTTGCCTGGAAAATCCTATGGACAGAGGAGACTGGCAGACTACTGTCCTTGGGGTTGCATAAAATCGGACACGACTAAGCGACTTTCACTCACTTCATGTAAAGCCATAATCAAACATTTAGATTTAAGAGGGCTTTTATCAAAATAATATATTGCTGGAAAAAGGAAAGTGTCTTCTGTTCCTGGCTGCTCTTTTTTTAAAGGAGCTTGTTGTGTGTGCTGTTTATAAGGTTGGAAAGATGAAGGAACCACTTGCCTATGAACATTTATTCATTCACACAAATGTTTACAGGATGTTGGCTCCGCTCGGGGCACAGGGTTTGCACGAGCTCTGAGTCCTGAGGACCAAGCCCCTGGCCTCAGGGAACTTACACTGTACTGAGGGAACCAGACAAAAAGCAAGCAACTTTATGACATAATGTCCTGGAGGTGCTGGTGCTGCTGCTGCTTCTGCTAAGTCGCTTCAGTCGTGTTCGACTCTGTGTGACCCTATAGACAGCAGCCCACGAGGCTCCGCCGTCCCTGGGATTCTCCAGGCAAGAACACTGGAGTGGGTTGCCATTTCTTTCTCCAATGCATGAAAGTGAAAAGTGAAAGTGAAGTCGCTCAGTCGTGTCCAACCCCTAGCGATCCCATGGACTTGCAGCCTACCAGGCTCCTACGTCCATGGGATTTTCCAGGCAAGAGTACTGGAGTGGGTTGCCATTGCCTTCTCTGCCTGGAGGTGAATGAGCTATAAACCGAGCTGAACGAAGTGAGGGGATTGAGAAGGTGAGGCAGGGAAGGGAATTCTTGGCCAGAGGCTTTATGCTGTGAGATACTGCAAATACCTATGGGGAGGGGTTCCAGGCAGAGGGAACAGCAAGTGCTAAGGACTGATGCTAAAGCTGAAGCTCTAATACTTTGGCCACCTGATGAGAAGGGCTGACTCATTGGAAAAGACCCTGATGCTGGGCAAGATGAGGGCAGGAGAAGGGGAAGACAGAGGATGAGATGGTTGGATGGTATCACTGACTCAATGGACATGAGTTTGAGCAAACTCTGTGAGATAGTGAAGGATAGGGAAGCCTGGAGTGCTGCAGTCCATCGGGTTGCAAAGAGTCAGACACAACTAAGCGACTGAACAATGAAAGGGTGGGAGGCTGGCATGGGCTTTGGGCTTGTGTCAGCTTAGGGAGGTGGCAGAGTGTGGGATGAAGGCTGATAGGAGCTGGGGTCAGAGAGGAGGTCAAAGTCAACAAATCCTAAGAGAGCTCTTGTTGGCAGAGGTGAGGAGTGTATTTCTTCCACTGCAGTGGACAGCTGTTGAAAGGGCCTCACGACGGGGATGAAAATTTCAGTTCAGAAGACCACTTTGGCTGCTTTCTGGAGAATGGACTGTGGTGGGGGAGGGACAGGCAAGAGTGAAGGCAGGGAGACCAGGTCAGGGTGCTTTTGGCAACACAGGTCAGAGCTGACATTGATGGGTACGAGCAGCATGACAGTGAAGAGAAGTGGGCAGATTCAGAATACACTTTTGGCACAGACAAAAGTATCTGACAGTATCTGCTACAGTTTTGAAAATACTGAATAAAATTATAGTACCATTTACTGAAACGGATAGAACTTAGGGAGAACAGCTTTTGGAAAAAGCAAGGGTTCAGACTTTGCACATGCTAAATCTGAGATGCAAGTGAATGGAACTACCATATTATTTATCAAAACAATAGGGCATTTTGAGAGTTGAAAGAGGAGTTATTAATAATTAGGTCAGGACAATGGCCGTAAATCCAGACTGTTTCAGGCAAGATGAGTTAGATAGCGGTTTCTTTTCATTTTGAAAACTTCTTTCATGGGTAGGGAGGCAGAATGCATGACTCTGATAGAATAGTTTCAAGCGGAAAGCAACTGAGAAGAAGCAGATACAAGAAAAACTCTCTGTCCTCCTCCTATTTGCCTCAGACTGTTGTGGTTTCGTCATTAAGTCATGTCTGACTCTTGCACCCCAAAGACTGCAGCCCGCCAGGCTCCTTTTTCCTGGAATTTCTCAGGTGAGAATACTGGAGTGGGTTGCCATGCCCTCCTCCAGGGGATCTTCCCAACTCATGAACTGAACTAGTGTCTCTTACATCTCTTGCATTGGCAGATGGGTTCCTTACCACAGAGCCACCTGGGAAGCCTTACTTGTCTAAGAGCGGGACGTAAGTTTGTAAAGGTGCCTTTTTTACCCTTCTCGACAGCAAGGCCAAAAAAGTTAATCACTGGAGGGGAGTTTAGATCCCTATCAGCCTGGAGACAGGACCAGGAGAATCTACAAAACAGACCTGACTAACTAGCTTTTTCTGTTATTAGTTGCCCATCTATTTGCCTTTCTAGGTTGCTGCCCCTGGGGATTCGAGGTCTTTCTTGTCTAAAAATTTATTGTCCTTCTACTAAGAAGCTTATATAAACCCAAATCCTAACCAAACCTTTGATTTACTCATCTCTGGGTACTCCCACATGTTTCATGAGGGATAGACAAGTTTCTAGGGGCTTCCCAGGTGGCTCAACGTGTAAAGAATCTGCCTGTAATGTAGGAGACACAGGCAATGCGGTTCAATCTCTGGGTCTGGAAAAATCCCCTGAAGGAGGGCATGGCAACCCACTCCAGTATTCTTGCCTGGAGAATCCCAAGAACAGAGGAGCCTGGCAGGCTATAGTCCACGGGGCAGCAGAGTCAGACAGGACTGAAGTGACTGAGCACAGAGCACATACAGACACGTTACTAAGCTTGTTTTTCTCTTGTTAATTATTTTTTGTCAGTCCAATTCACAGGGATCCTGCCAGAGAACCTAGGCAGGTGCTAGGGACAACAGATGATGAGATCTCCTTTTAAGCACTGTTAACACTCTGTTAAACAAGGATTCAACTAGTGCCTGAGTCCACTCTTAGTTGAATCAAACAGTGAAAGTCACTCAATCATGTCCAACTCTTTGAAATCCCCTGGACTCCTCCAGGCCAGAATACTGGAGTGGGTAGCTGTTCCCTTCTCCAGGGGATCTTCCCAACCCAGGGATTGAACCCAGGTCTCCCTCATTGCAGGCAGATTCTTCACAAGCTGAGCCACCAGGGAAGCCCAAGAATACTGGAGTGGTAGCCTGTCCCTTCTGTAGCAGGTCTTCCCATCCCAGGAACCAAACCAGGGTCTCCTGCATTGCAGGCGCATTCTTTACCAGCTGAGCTACCAGGAAGGCCCAGTTGAATCAAAGCCCTCCATACAATACATGTTCACCACTAATGCTGCATCTTCTAGAATAGGAAAGTGGATCTTCAAGGCGACATCTAGAATATTAAAAAGTTCAGTGAGTACCTCATGTAACATTCCTAAAATTTTACAGTGAACATGGATGATCTCAGACCACATTTCATGCATGTACTTCCTTTTCCTCTTTAGACAGTACCTTGGCAAACCAGGGAAACCCAAGAATACTGGAGTGGTAGCCTGTCCCTTCTGTAGCAGGTCTTCCCATCCCAGGAACCAAACCAGGGTCTCCTGCATTGCAGGCGCATTCTTTACCAGCTGAGCTACCAGGAAGGCCCAGTTGAATCAAAGCCCTCCATACAATACATGTTCACCACTAATGCTGCATCTTCTAGAATAGGAAAGTGGATCTTCAAGGCGACATCTAGAATATTAAAAAGTTCAGTGAGTACCTCATGTAACATTCCTAAAATTTTACAGTGAACATGGATGATCTCAGACCACATTTCATGCATGTACTTCCTTTTCCTCTTTAGACAGTACCTTGGCAATCGGATTCTTCCTGGACAGGTCCTCACCCTCCCGGAGGGCCACAGGGGCGGTGATCCAAGCACGCTTTTGTCTCACTGGGTGAATGTGTTTAGGAAGCAACTTGCTTTCATTTCTTGAGTGTAAGGCCTAAAGCAATAAAATGTTTCCAAAAAATTAGTAAAACATTAGTATGGAATCATAAAATGCACTAGAAGTTGAAAGAAAGCTGTGCAAATTCTAAGGTATAAATTATTTCATACTTTTTGATATGGCTTTAATATAGGCTGGCTTTGGACTTCCCAGGTGGTGCTAGTTGTAAAGAACCCACCTACCAATGTAGGAGACATAAGAGAAAAACAGGTTCACTCTCTGGGTCAGGAACATCCCCTGGAGGAGGGCACGGCAACCCACTCCAGTATTCTTACTTGGAGAATCCCATGGACAGGGGAGTCTGGAGGGCTACAGTCCATACTGTTACAAAGAGTTGGACATGACTAAAGTGACTTGGCACACATGCACAGGTTTCATTTTCAAAGAGAAAACATATACTCTGGAACAAACACTATCTACCTGAAGAGCTTGTTTCCAAACCAGTAAAGCAGTTTTGTTTTGTTGTTTTTTATCAGCAAGGAAAGCTCTCCCAGAGGGAAGGCTTAAAAAGGCTAGAATAATTTAGTGACCTTACAAATGGGCAAATTACCATTAACACAGCAAGTCAAGAAATGTTTCTAACTGAAAATGAAGTCTTATTTTTCTGTGATGGCCTATAATTTAAAAATGAACTACTAATGCTTTAAGACAAAATTATCAGTAACCTGTTGATATCAACTTAACTAAAACTAGTCAAAGTGTCAGTTAATGAATTTATTGTTTTAAGAATGAAGTTAAAGGATTAAATGGCCCATCTCTGGTTTATCAAAAACTAGGCAGAAAACTAATCTAAGTTTTCAGTTGGGCTTTAACAGATGAATATATATTTTATCCAAGGAAAATTTTAATGCAGTATTAAAATTAAATGACCCAGTATTTTAAGATCAGAGATGATTTTTATACTAAGTTTACCATTTGACTCATTTTATTGCTCTATATAATAACTTGCATTTTACTTCAAAATATTTACACTGGTTATCACTAGGTCACTGATTTTTTTCCTTTGTTTTCAGTGGAAAAATTCTTCTATAATTAGAAAAATTAATTATGTATCAAAACATTAAAATAATATTAAAGTTTGTAATGTAAAAATGTAAAACAGCCTTCCAGTTTTTCACTCATGTTTTAGAAAATGCATTGTTAACAGCTTGATAAATATCTTTTGATATTTTCTTATGATCATACAGCTGCACATGTGAAAAAGGTCTTTTTTTCCCCATAAAAATGGAATTATATTAGGATGGCCAAAAAGTTCATTCAGGTTTTTTTCTGCAACAGCTTATGGAAAACCCCAAACTTCATGGCCAACCCAATACTGTCCATCACATTCTGTCCCTTGATTTTTCACTCAGTACCTCATCATGGACATCCCTTCATGTACAGTGAGTTGTTTTACTTCTACCATTCTCTCACTGATGGAGATTTAGATGGTCAAAAATGCTGCGTAATCTTCCCTGGGTAGAGGGTCCTGTGAACGTGGTTCAGTGAGAATGCTGAGTCTGAGGTGACAGGATAGAGTTGTTGTTTAGTTGCTAAGTCATGTCTGACTCTTTGCAACCCCACAGACTGTAGCCCACCGCATAGACTGTTGAGTTGGTGATGGACAGGGAAGCCTAGTGTGCTGCAGTCCATGGGGTTGCAAAGAGTCGGACATGACTGAGCAACTGAACTGAGACTGTAGCCCACCAGGCTCCTCTGTCCATGGGATTTCCCAGGCAAGAATTCTGGAGTGGGTAGTCATTTCTTTCTCCAAAGGGTCTTCCTGACCCAGGGATTAAACCCACATTTCCTGCTTGGTAGGCAGGAAATGATCCACCTGGGAATTTACCTGAAATTTACCTGAATCCACTTGAAATTTACAACTGATTCACCTGGGAAGCCCCAGGGATAGAGTAGGATAACCAAAAGCTAGCTCAGAAATCCCATTAGGAGACTGTTAATAGAGAGGGAACTTTAGTGAGCTTTGGGAGACCACAGTAAGTATATAATCACTCAAGCAAGTAATGGAAAAATCCCAAAACAATGTGGGCTTAATTAATTCATAAAGCTGAATAAGTCGCTTTGCATCAAAGCTAGATGGGTTTGCTTAACAACAAAATCAAGTTAACTTGCTTAACAACAAAATCATGTAACAGAAGCAAGAGACATGTCCCAAAATAAGCAAACAATAGTGGAAAATAAGGCCCCAAACCTGCCCAGTGACAACAAGAAGTTAATGACCCTTCAAACATACTCTCTGCAAATACAAACAAACAATAATTTATGGGAAGGTGACATTTCAAAGTGAAAGACCCTCACTGTACTGAGACCTAATATAATTTTTCCAAAGTGCCATGATGGATGCACCATATAGGGTCAATAACTCCCCCACCCAACACATAGGAGTTAATGATGTAAGACTCAAGGAATGAAAAACAAGGTGATCTTCTTTCCATTCCCTTTCTTCCTTTTATTTATAAAAATGTAACCCACTAATATTCGGGGCAGCAGAACATTGACCACCTGCCTGGAAGCCTCACAATCATCCTATTCTAGTAAATCTCTTACCTATCACTATGCCTCTCGCTGAATTCTTTCCTGTGCTGAGACATGAAGGACCACAGCTCCAAGCAACCCCCTCAAAACGCCACCTAGCGGTTTCAGTGGGAGTGTGCGCTTTCAATCTGGTAAAGGCACAACTGTCTTCTATAAAATTCAAGATAGGAATAATCCCCTTTGTTTCTTACCTCAAAATGGAGTCCACTTCCAAAGTCAAAGCAGATCTAGAAAATAAAAATTATTTGTTGTTTAATACAACGTATCAGTCAACTCAGCTTAAATATTTTGCAAATGAGTAACCTACCACCTAGCATATTATAGACATTAAAAAAGGATGTGTGTTTAACCACCACTTTCCTCCTCTGTCAAAAGCAAACACATTTTAATTCTCCTGTTTGCTCCCCACGATGACCAGAGCCAGAGCTGCTAAGTCGCTTCAGTCATGTCCGACTCTGTGCGACCCCATAGCCGGCAGCCCACCAGGCTCCCCCATCCCTGGGATTCTCCAGGCAAGCACACTGGAGTGGGTTGCCATTTCCTTCTCCAATGCATGAGAGTGAAAAGTGAAAGTGAAGTCGCTCAGTCGTGTCCGACTCATAGCAAGAGCAGAACCCAAATCCAGCTTCTTTTAGACGCACACTGCCTCCCCCAGCAAACTCAGAACACAGCTACCATCTGAAAAACAGGCAAAAACTCTCATCTTGAATCTTCTCTCCTAAGCCGGTGGGTTTCACCTCGTGTTCTCGGGGCCCCACGTAGCTTTCCTCAAGGTCTTTAGTGCGAGATGCGCCCCCAGCCCTGCCCGCTACTCACTCCCATCATGCCCTGCGGGTCACACCTGACTGCCCACATTCAGACTTCATTCCTCAACAACCGCCCCCCACCTCCCCGCCACAGTCCCACTACCTTTCTTTGGTTCTTATCAAGCACTGTCACACTTGGGATTTCATCGCTATTCACAACTATGTAAGTGTAAATATAGTTACACTTAACTACTCACTCCCATCATGCCCTGCGGGTCACACCTGACTGCCCACATTCAGACTTCATTCCTCAACAACCGCCCCCCACCTCCCCGCCCCAGTCCCACTACCTTTCTTTGGTTCTTATCAAGCACTGTCACACTTGGGATTTCATCGCTATTCACAACTATGTAAGTGTAAATATAGTTACACTTACGCTTAATCTGCACAACAAACTCCCATCTTGCCTCTGAGACCTGCTGCATTCTTCATAGTCCATTAATCTTTTGGCTTCACTCTTGGCTTAATATGAACCAGCACTTCTAGTAGGGTAGCTTCACGTGACTAGTTACTGTTGTTAGTTACTAAGTCACGTCTGACTTTTTCAACCCCATGGACTGTAGCCCACCAGGCTCCTCTGTCCATGGGATTTACCAGGCAAGAATACTGGAGTGTGTTGCCATTTCCTTCTCCAAGGGATATTCCCCATTCAGGGACTGAACCCACATCTCCTGCATTGGCAGGTGGATTCTTTGCCACTGAGTCATCAGGGAAGCTAATTATTTTCAATTAATAATTCATTTGCCCGGTTGCCACATGAGGTAATAAGAGGGTTACGAACACTTCCATCATTGCAGACAATTGTGTTAGACAATGCTAGCACATGACTGCAGCCATTCCAAAGTTGTCTATGACTCCGGGATTCTCAGTCTCTTGATCTTCTAATATTCCGGCCTCACTTTTCCCCCAACTCTGGAAGCCCAACTATGATTCTCTTTGACCTTGTATTGGCAACATTGCTGGGGAGGGCCATAGAAGCTGAAGGGACCCACCACACATCCATGCTTCCTTCACAGCAGTGATGTTTGTTTCCAGGGTATGTGTATGTTTGTTCAGAAGAGTTCTGTTGTGCAGACATCCTGTCTGTGAGCATCTCCTTCATTCTCAACAGTGTGCTCACTCAGACCATAAGTTATACAATCGCCTTCTCTTTGCTTCTTGTATCACATTCCTCACACTGACCACATTCCTGAGCCCACTCACTCTTACGAATGACCCCACATTTTATTTGATGGGTTGTATCTCCGACTCCCCTCTCCTTCCCTTCTTTCCCCAAGGAAGAGCTGTCCTAATGCCTTTTCAAGGTTAACCATCACCTGTGTGCTTTATTTGCAACTTTTCCACTTACTCTCCCACATGTACCTTCTCAAGAACCTTATTCCTTCCACTAATCTTTTACCTTGATTCATGGACCTGACATTCCAGGTTCCTGTGCAATACTGCTCTGGCAAATTGGAAGTGGTCAAACAAGAGATGGCAAGAGTGAACGTCGACATTCTAGGAATCAGCGAACTAAAANGGGTGAACTCCAGGAGTTGGTGATGGACAGGGAGGCCTGGCGTGCTGCGATTCATGGGGTCGCAAAGAGTCGGACACGACTGAGCGACTGAACTGAACTGAAAGCTGGACTAGCTGATACAGATTAAATATCTTGCCTCAGTCAGACTTTCTGATACTTTCCCTGATTTAACCTTGGCCAAGCAGAGATGCTGGCCACTCCAAACCCACTCCCCACTGGCCTGGAAGCTGACATACACTCACTGAATGGAGGAGCAAAGGTGAAGAAAAGGCATGGCTTTCGTCGGAAGACTGACCCAAAAGAGGAAGCCCAGGAGTAAGGCACATGTGTTTGCTCTCTCTCCACATCTCAGTAAACAAGTAACAGGACTGGATGGGCCTTTTGCATTTTAAATCTGTGTGTGTGTGTGCGTGCATGCATGTGTGTGTGTGCGTGCATGCATGTGTGTGCTGAGGATCAAGAGCAAACAATGGCTGAAGGAGCACACAGTCTAGAGACATATCCTTCCAATGCCCCGTCTTCTCTAGCAACCCTATTAGTCACTCAGTTTAGTGACTGCCACCCATTCCTCTGTCTTACTTGGCTTGAATAGTCTTACTTTTAGCACATTAAGTAAAAATTGAATAACTCATAGAACCTGTTTAAAGTGCTTTTAAAATGGCCCTCTTTGGTATAGAAATGAAACGGCCTCATTGACCAAAATGAAACAGAGTTTCCTTTGACCGTGACTTTCTTTTATTTATTTATTTTTTTTTGACCATGACTTTCTATTGATGTCCTTTCAGGTTGTTGTATTGTGTAGAATGTAATGTCATATCTTACATTTTTTCCCCTTGCCTTCTAGGCCATTTCCCATATTACTTCAAAAAAAATCCACTTGCTGCTGTTATTGTGGCTAGAACACATTTTTGTTGATCTATCCAGCTGCTCAATGGATATTTAGAGTGTAGCCATCAGATTTATGGCACTATGAGTGTGAGGTTATGAGTTGATCAACAAACTCTGGTATCTTATAAGAGTGTAGTATTCTGTGTACATCTAAATTAGATCCAGGCTCTGTGGGGCAAGCACTTTGTCTGTTCTGCTTTATGCTTTGCTAAACTCCATCCATACTTACCATACTCAATAAATATTCTCCCAGAATATTTATGAGAAGTCTAACAGGGCAAGCAATTTTACCAGGATCACTGTACCCTGGTAGATTTAAAGCTCCATAAATTATATTAGTGACCTACTCTGTAATATTTTATCTAGAAAAATCTAAGTCCCAAAGCAACTATCAGATACTATCCATTTTTTCTAGCTTCCTGGAAGAAAAAAAAATCTCAGAGTTGGCATAGCAGCATTTAAAATCTATAACTGTGAAAGAGCACCATTTTATGGGTAAATCACTCTGAATTAGTATCCAGATTTGTGGCAGATGTCTCTGAGTTCAAATTTCAGCTCAATCACTTTCTATTTGGCCTCAGATTTTGCTAAACCTTAATTTTCTCATCTGTAAAATGGGTATGATAATAATAACTATGCCTACCATCTAGGGATGTTTGGAAGATTAGATTAAGCCAGACACCTCATTT
Source organism: Aepyceros melampus (assembly GCA_006408695.1). Classification (NCBI taxonomy): domain Eukaryota; kingdom Metazoa; phylum Chordata; class Mammalia; order Artiodactyla; family Bovidae; genus Aepyceros; species Aepyceros melampus. The sequence goes on from SJXQ01012238.1 coordinate 89,577, forward strand.
ACACTCAGTACTTGTTAGCTGGTAGAAATTGTGGTAGTAGAAATTGTAATAGGAGTAGTGGTCACATCAAAAACTGTAGAAGTAAAATCCAAGCAGATATATCTGGAAAAGCTATAAAAGGCATTGTGTATAATTATGAGTGAGGAAGTAGAGGAGATTTGGGAATGCAAAGCCCACTTGACTTCATGAAAATTTGGACTCTGGAAGCAGGCTTGACCTACAAGCATAGTTTCACCAAAACCTAATCGATTCTATGATCTCAGTTTAAAGAAACATTCTGTCGTTTCTAAGAGGTCTCAATAAATGAAAATCCATAAATTAAAGATCATTAATGCATCTTTATTATGGATTAGAAGAGGATATTTTGATCTGATAGCAAAATTTGTATCAATTTGGCAAGTATACCCTTACAAAGGAGATGGGTACATCAAGCTGTCTAACAATTGCTTCTCAGATTATCTCCCTTCTCTGCAGTGAATCAAGTATACATCTGAAAAACTTTGGCAACCAGCAACCATTTCCTTTTAGGAAGAGAATATTTGATTTATGTCTACAGTTCTAATTACCAAGGTGGCAATTTAGCTTATTCACATCAGCCTTTTGTGAATTTAGTTATCAACTCCATGGGCATTAATAAACTCCAGGAATTCTAAAACAGCATTTCAGAGATGGAGAAACTTAAATCCAGTCCCTGGAATGTCATAATATTAAAAAGATATGTCTAATCTATGATTTCTTGTCTAGCTAGACATTGGCCTCACTAGATGGCGCCTTTCTAAACTATTTCATTATAATAAACTCCAACTCCATGCTAAGTTCCTTCAAGAGAAAACTGTGTTGTAGAACCAGTTAAGCTCTAGTTAAGAACATGTATAATTAGCATGCATTTCTTATAGCAAAATCTCTCACTGATATATTATATTCATGACACAAGGGAAAACATGAGAAAAGAGTAAAAAAAAAATAGACATCAGGGGAGAAAATTAATTAAACATAGACTCTATATTGATGCCTGTATCTTTCTTTTTATTCTACATATTAGTTGGAAAAAGAGACAAGAGAGATAATTCCAGGGTTAAAATTAATAGACTAAATAAAAGCTTAGATACAGACTTTTCATTTTAGTTTCTGCTTCTGTGAAACAATATGTTCTGCTCTATCTTTAGACTCAGCCTTTTCTTTGTGAATTGCTTGAAGTGAATGGTGTTTCTAATATATTCAAAAATTTGGCACTCTGTTCAACAGCAGTACTCTCATGAAGGAAAAATACCATCTACTCTCAGAGGCCATGCCAGTAGGATGATACAAAGACATCCATCACTTTACATTCTTTACAGAGCGGTGTCTTCATAATTATAGGATCACGATTTCATTTGCAAGCTACATGGAGAAACTCCATTTCCTACTTTAAAAAGGACATTTTATAGATTACCTAAAATTTTGATTTCTCGTAAAATGCAAACTTTATAGCCTGGTTCAGAATGAAATGTGGCATTTCTGAGAAATTAAGTAAAAACTTTTTTATAGTTTTGCATCTCAGGGACTTCTTCCCTTAATGTTTAGTTACCGCTGAACAAAAGTTCTTAATTTTTTTAAAAAGAATTTGCATGGACTTAAAGGTAAATATTCACTAATGCTTTGTTCCTACTCTTCTAAGAAGGGTAAACACCAAGTATAGGATTTTCAAAAAGGTTACATTAACAACAAAGTTCCTCTCAAGAGTTTTCATAAGATACCTTTGTGATCAGTAGGTCCTATTTTGATGTTGAGTAAGACTGAATTAAATCACTTCAGGCAGAAGGGGATAGGGTATGGGGTAGAACAGGCTTATCGCTTTGATACTTCTTTTGGCCAGAGAATGGCTACATGCCATTGAATCAGAAACCAAACTTACTTTCATTCTCTTCTCAGTGGGTTTCCGCCCAGACCTACTGTCAAGTATCACTCAGAGACAGTTTGTGTGTGTGTGTGTGTGTGTGTGTGTGTGTGTACACACTTGCATGTGTAACCCATAGGGTAAGGAAATGTTCTTGACCTTGACAGGGATTTAGGTAGATATTGATGAAATAATAAAAGAAAAAATAAGCCATTTAAAAACTTGTTTTTGTTATATAGATGCAATGTTACATTTTATGTGTACTGTTGGCATTTCTGTATAATTTCCATGCAGAAAAATAATTGGACATATAATTATACATGTGTCAGCTCAATTTATATAAATTTCATTTGATTATATCATCAAAAATCTGTTCATATGGTCATGTAGACACCATTTTTTATAGGTTATTGCTCATGTAGCAAGGCCATCTGCTCTCAAATTTTAAAAGTAGGAAGCAGATTCAGTTTATAGTCAGGGAAATTGGTATTCTACAAAAAGAAAAGAAAGAGAAAACAGGAAAATTATTTGAACACAAATGAGGAGTGTAATTTCATCCTAGAAAATATATTCTAATCAAGCAAAGGCGTTATTTATTCTTTATCATTCAGATTTCAACAAGGATGATCGCAGCTAATCTGTGAGAAATTATACAATCATTATAATAAATACTTCAGTGACTGCAAAGAAAATAATGCTTGACTCTTACTTTATCAAAACGGTGGATTTTTTTGATAGGAGAATGAGTACATAAATGAATGAAATCATTTCAATCAGATTTTTAGGATGTACCCATGGTAATAAGTGGATTGTTACCATTATTAACACATGGCATGGGGAAAATTTGTTCATTTTACTTTATTAGTTATTTATTCAACATATGTAGGGTTTTTGTTTTTTCTTTTTTGCCTGATCAGTATTAAGTGCTATTCTAGTTGCTGAAGACACAATGGAGAATCAGACACAAAAGATTTTTGCTTTCAAGGACTTTCTATTCTAGTGGGAAGATTAAAGAATTTATAAACACCTTTTGGGAGATGTAAAGAAGGTGCTTCAGGAATTCAGAAAGGGATGAGATCATTCCTGCTTGGCATATGGATGGACAAGAGAGCTTCATTAACAGGAGTTTCATGACTTCATCATATCATCTGCTACACTGATTCCTTTTTATCTAATCCTGCTGTACCCTTTTCTTTCCTTGTTCATATGTTAAATATTAGTTATATCCCATGAAATTCATTTAATGACCCTCTGCGAGTCGCATTTGAAAAGCGCTGCATGTTACGCTGTGGTAGTAAGTGGCTAAGGTAGGCTGGAAGGCCATCATCGGGAGACTGGGTCCAGGAACTGGCAACAGAGACGGAAGGTTCAGCCAAGTGAAGAATTATGACAGAAGAAACGAGAGAGTGCAAATCTTCTGGAAAATGTTTTTATGTCCACGTTAACCCCTCTGTTATCCATCTGTATCTTTGACTATCCTTACTGGGCACATTTGTGAATTCACCTCCTCAATTATCATAGTACATTCAGTATCATTCAGGCTTTGGCCTAGAGATCTCAGTGTACACTGTGCCCTGGGAAATCTTAAGCATATTCATCAGAAACTCCAACTACGATTTGCAGAACAACTTTATTTTATGTGTATGTGTATATATATATAAATACACACACATGCACATATATATTGGGTTAAGACCTGCAACTCCCATTCTGGCATCTGTCTGAGCTGGGGTCTCAGTCTTTTTCCCATCACATTAATTTCCACATCTCCAAACTTGAGTAACCAATAAAACTCATCTTTCCTCCTATAAGTGACTGTGTCAGAATGAAAACTCCCATTCTCATGTGAGTTTTGTAAGAATGTATGAAAATAGTATGTAAGAATTAAAACCTCCATTTTCTTTTATTTCTCTTTATTAAAGTCACAAAGCAAGTCTTCCTGAGTTTCTCTCCAAAGCATCATCTAAGAGTGTCCATTCTCCTCTCAGATGCCACAGCCTCACTCAAGACTCTTTACACAGCTGGTGCATCTATGGCAGAGACCTCCTGTGTCCCCTTCTCCCTGGCTCTGTCATTCACTCATTGAAGTGCTGCCAGTGTAGTCTGATTCGTTAAGAACTGGGAGGTGCATAACTGTGCAATCTCACATTCGCCCCTCTGGCTGCCCATTCCCTATTCTAACATGTGCTCTGATGCTGTTGCCTCTGCTAAGCGGCTTCAGTCATCTCAGACTCTGTGCGACCCCATAGACGGCAGCCCACCAGGCTCCCCCATCCCTGGGATCCTCTAGGCAAGAACACTGGAGCGGGTTGCCATTTCCTTCTCCAATGCACGAAAGTGAAAAGTCAAAGTGAAGTTGCTCAGTCGTGTCTGACTCTTAGCGACCCCATGGACTGCAGCCCACCAGGTTCCTCCATCCATGGGATTTTCCAGGCAAGAGTAATGGAGTGGGGTGCCATTGCCTATTTACAACCAAATCACCAACTTGTTCACAGTTTTGCAAACAGACCATTTCATGCCTCAACGCCTTTTTGGCTACAATGGCTTCTGTCTGAAATAACTTCACAATTCTGCTCTTTAAGCATCATTTTCTCTGTGAAGGTTGCCCCTAACTCCATACAGTCCTACTCAGTCCTTCTTTCTGCTCCATCAGTCCCTGGACAGTTCCATTTCCATCACATTACATTTTGTTTGTAAAGTATGTTTCTTCTCTCCCCATACTCTGAACTATTTGTGGGAAGGCACATTTTCTTTTCATCTTTGTAACCCCAGTACCTAACACACATGATTACCCCAATACATGATTATTAAACCAAAGTGGAAAATGTTACAAGAGCAAAACAAATCTAAGATCACAGTGAAAGGAGACGTCTTTATTGCTCTGTGTATATTAGAGGCGTCTTCTGGAAGAAGAGAGCATTCACACTGAGCCTGACTTAAGGATGGGGAAGGTTTCAGAAGATGAGGATCAGTGGAAAAGTCATTCTCAGTATAGGAAAGGATGATCTGAAATTAGGATGCAAGAGGGAAAATGAAGAACCAAGACTTATTACAGAACACTGGAATCTCATGCCTTCTATGGATTCCATAGAAATCTTTAAATTTACCTTATTTAAAAGAAGAAATTTTTAAAACTAACTTAAGCTGCATACGAGCTTATGTGCACACTAAACTGCACAGATGGAAAATAGATTATACTGTGTGTAAAGGGGAAATATTGATTAAAGGAGTGCTTCATTCTGTATATGACTGCGTTACAAACACTCTATAAGAAAACACTAGTTCTTACTAAGACCTATTATTTATACATTTCTTAACTCATCTCTCAGGGTATACAACACATTGTTAAATTGATTATCTGCATACCTAATACTTTAATACCATACTCCATGCAAATACCTTCATAACATACTGCATGCAAAAGTAGAAAGTCAAGAAACACCTGGAGTAACAGGCAAATTTGGCCTTGGAGTACAGAATGAAGCAGGGCAAAGGAAAATAGAGTTCTGCCAAGAGAAAGAACTGGTCATAGCAAACATCCTCTTCCAACAACACAAGAGAAGACATCACCAGATGATCGACACCAAAATCAGACTGATTATATTCTTTGCGGCCAAAGATGGAGAAGCTGAAAAACAAGACCAGGAGCTGACTGTGGCTCAGACCATGCACTCCTCATTGCCAAATTCAGATATAAATTTAAGAAAGTGGAGAAAACCACTAGACCATCAGGTATGACCTAAATCAAATCCCTTTTGACTATACAGTGGAAATGAGAAATAGATTGAAGGGACTAGATCTGATAGACAGAGTGCCTGATGAATTATGGACAGAGGTTCATGACATTGTACAGGAGACAGGAATCAAGAACATCCCTATGGAAAAGAAATGCAAAAAAGCAAAATGCCTTTCTGAGGACACCTTACAAATAGCTGTGAAAACAAGGGAAATGAAGAGCAAAGGAGAAAAGGAAAGATATACTAATTTTAATGCAGAGTACCAAAGAATAGCAAGGAACGATAAAAAAAAAAAAAAAAAGCCTTCCTCAGCAATCAATGCAGAAAAATAGAGGAAAACAATAGGATGGGAAAGACTAGAGGTCTCTTCAAGAAAATTAGAGATACCAAGGAAACATTTCATGCAAAGATGGGATCAATAAAGGACAGAAATGTTAGGGACCTAACAGAAGCAGAAGATATTAAGAAGAGGTGGCAAGAATACACAGAACAACTGTACAAAAAAGATCTTCATGACCCAGGTAATCACGATGGTGTGATCACTCACCTAGAGCCAGACATCCTGGAACGTGAAGTCAAGTGGGCTTTAAGAAGCATCACTATGAACAAAGCTAATAGAGGTGATGGAATTCCAGTTGAGCCGCTTCAAATCCTGAAAGATGACGCTGTGAAAGTGCTGCACTCAAAATGTCAGCAAATTTGGAAAATTCAGCAGTGGCCACAGGACTGGAAAAGGTCAGTTTTCATTCCAATCCCAAAGAAAGGCAATGCCAAAGAATGCTCAAACTACCGCACAATTGCACTCATCGCATAAAGTAATGCTCAAAATCTTCCAAGAGAAGCTTCAGCAATACGTGAACTGTGAACTTCCAGATGTTCAAGCTGGTTTTAGAAAAGGCAGAGACACCAGAAATCAAATTGCCAACATTTGCTGAATCATCAAAAAAGCAAGAGAGTTCCAGAAAAACATCTATTTCTGCTTTATTGACTATGTCAAAGCCTTTGACTGGATCAAATAAATTGTGGAAAATTCTGAAAGAGATGGGAATACCAGAACATCTGACCTGCCTCTTGAGAAATCTCTATGCAGGTCAGGAAGCAACAGTTAGAACTGGACATGGAACAACAGACTGGTTTCAAATAGGAAAAGGAGTACATCAAGGCTGTATATTGTCACCCTGCTTATTTAACTTCTATGCAGAGTACATCATGAGAAACACTGGGCTGGAAGAAGCACAAGCTGAAATCAAGATTGCCGGGAGAAATGTCAATAACCTCAGATATGCAGATGACACCACTCTTATGGCAGAAAGTGAAGAGGAACTAAAAAGCCTCTTGATGAAAGTGAAAGAGGAGGGTGAAAAAGTTGACTTAAAGCTCAACATCCAGAAAACAAAGATCATGGCATCTGGTCCCATCACTCCATGGCAAATAGATGGGGAAACAGTGGAAACAGTGGCTGACTTTATTTTTAATTCCCTGGTGGCTCAGAGGTTAAAGCGTCTGCCTCCAATGCAGGAGACCTGGGTTCGATCCCTGGGTTGGGAAGATCCCCTGGAGAAGGAAATGGCAACCCACTCCAGTATTCTTGCTTGGAGAATCTCATGGACTGAGGAGCCTGGTGGGCTGCAGTCCATGGGGTCACAAAGAGTCGGACACGACTGAGTGACTTTACTTACTTACTTACTTAAAATCACTGCAGATGGTGATTGCAGCCATGAAATTAAAAGATGCTTACTTCTTGGAAGAAAAGTTATGACCAACCTAGACAGCATATTAAAAAGCAGAGACATTACTTTGTCAACAAAGTTCCATCTAGATAGGGTATGGTTTTTCCAGTGGTCATATATAGATATGAGAGTTGGACTATAAAGAAAGCTGAGCACTAAAGAATTGATGCTTTTGAACCGTAGTGTTGGAGAAGACTCTCAAGAGTCCCTTGGACTGCAAGGAGATCCAACCAGTCCATCCTAAAGGAGATCAGTCCTGGGTGTTCATTGGTAGGACTGATGTTGAAGCTGAAAGTCCAGTACTTCGCCACCTGATGCGAAGAGCTGACTCACTTGAAAAGACCTTGATGCTGGGAAAGATTGAGGGCAGGAAGAGAAGGGGATGACAGAGGATGAGATGTTTGGATGGCATCACTGACTCAATGGACATGGGATGGGCAAACAACAAACATATTCATAGGTAGGAACAGAGAACAAACTAGAAGTTGACAGAACAGAGGGGCTGAAGGGTAAAATGAGTAAATAGGTGAAGGGGAAAAAGGTATAAACTTTCAGCTATGAAATAAGCCGTAAGGATGTAGAGCATAGGAAATATTATCAATAATATTGTAGCAACTTTATGTGGTGAAAGATGTTAACAACTTATGATGATCATTTTGTGTTGCATAAAATATTGAACCACTATGTTGTATACCTGGAACTAATATAATATTTTAAGCTAATTGCTTTAATAAATAATAGCTTAAGAATAGGACAGATAAACCGTACCAAAAGAATGGACTGATGAACACAAATGTTAACATATAAGCCCTGATATAATCTAATACATATTACAAGTTGATAAGGAGTCTGGAAATGGCAACCCACTCTAGTGTTCTTGCCTGGAGAATCCCAGGGACGGGAGAGCCTGGTGGGCTGCCGTCTATGGGGTCGCACAGAGTCAGACACGACTGATGTGACTTAGCAAGGAGTCTGGGGTCCCTGAGGAGGAGACAGGGGGTTCTGGGGCTTTCAAAGAAGCAATAGAGGTCTGGAATTCTCAAGGAGGAGAAAAAGACAAACTTTTTTTCCCTACATTCCTTAGTCTTAGTCACATAAAACATTTTTTTTTTTTTAAGCCCAGGCGCTGATGATTACACAAGACAATTCGCTTAAACTCTGTACCAATGATTATATAACAACAGTGTCTCCTTCTTGAGGACATGTGTCTGCTTCCTGAGAACCTTCTGACTAATCCTGTCATTTTAAAATGTATATTGTGGGAGTGAGTCTGGTAAGACCTTTACAATCTTGATACATTCTTTGGATTTCCTGTGATAACCAACTAAAAATGTACATAACTCCCTTGCTAAGACTAGTGAGCGGGGAACTCTCCATCCCCCTTCTGATGTCAGCAGCTTTCTCTGTCGTCTTTTACTTTAATAAAACTCTGCTGCACCAAAGCTCTTGAGTGATCAAGCCTGGTCCCTGGTCCTGAATCTATATCTTCTTCAGAGATCATGAATCCAACATCATTCACCGTAAGCTATCAATACCATACTTTAACTGAAGTACTTCTGGGCAGAAAGGGGCAGTCAGAGATGGAAAATGAAAAGACTTTCATGTTTCAGAGTATTTATCTACTTAAAGCATTTATGATAAAAATACATTCATTATGCTATCTGGCTAGTAATAAAAACAGGATTGGATACATTAAGAAAACATAGATTAACAGACAAAATTACAATTATTGATTTAGGTGGATCATGTCATAGTCATGGGGAAAGATGATATTTATTATTGATGTTGGAGGAGACAGGAGTGAATAGATTTTGGATTTATGTTAGACATTGAGTTGACCAACAGAACCAACAGATGGATTAGTTGTATGAAATAGAAGTGCCTTGAATTACACTTATTTTCCAGGAATTAAAATGAGGTGGTTGGAGATACTATAAAACAAGACTCTACGGACACTGAACAGGACCAATTTGATGAAAACGATAGTCTATCATTTCTGTAACTGTTACATTTGAGGTGCCTCTTTATTCATGCCAGGGGAGGCATCAAAGGGGCAGAAACTCTAGCAGAGGGTCTGTTCAGGTGTTAAGAAAATAAGAAAGTCTGCATTTTGAAATGCCCTTACCTATATAATCTACTGAGTACATCATAAGCTGTTATCACTTGGGCCAAAAAATTTTATCACTATTATCACTTCATTATTAGCTAGTGTCAATAGTGTCAATAAAAAGAGCATTTCCTTTCTTGTACTGGGAATATGTGTCTGTGTGTATGAGAGAGAGAGAGAGATTAGCCATGTAGAAATTTCATTAGCTTAACACTAGAAACCATCTGGTTATAAAAAATAATGACAGTAATATTGTTTTCATCAAAGAATGACAACAAGAATGGCCAAACACTTTAAGAAAAAAGAGTTGAAATAAAAGCCAACAATTGTGATACATCCATTACTTATATATGTGAAGAGTTTACTCACTCTAACATTAGTTTTTGTTTTCCACTTTCCGTATGACCATCCACAGTACTGGTTCCAGTGAATGGTCCCCAGACCAGCAGCATTTATTCACCTGGGAATTTATTTGAAATGCAAATTTTAAACCCCATGCCTGACTCAGTGAATCAGAAGTCTGGGAACGGGGCCCTGCCATGTTCTAACAAGCCCTCCACGTGAACCTGATGCACCTTCCCTTAAGTTTGAGAATTGCTGGTTTAGACAAAATGTTCCCACGTCAGTACTTTGTTTACTTAGAGCACTGAGAGTTTTTGTCCACAGTTTGACAATAAAGTCACAGAAGCTGGATTATTTAGTGAGGGAATAAAAGCCAAGAAACTATTTCATTTAAGTTCAGGCAGAAGTGAACTTACATTCTGGACATGAACTTTGATTGGCACAGACGCTGACCTTTTGGAAGTGTGAAAGTTCCTAGCACAAATACTTTTAATCTGGTACAGATTTTTGACCTCACCATTGACAGCAGGCTGGCATTTCTGATGCGCAGAGACAAGACTACCTGACCTTTGTGCATTACGATGATCGGCATGACTGGCAGACCTTGGGCTCTCTTTTGAGATGTGGCACCTGGCACCCTTAAAGCATATCGAGAACCTTCGTCCTGTCCTCTAAGCCTGGGCAGGACAGATTTCCCCACCTGTGATACCCCGAGATTCTGTTGTTTCAGTGGCTCTGTGGACAACGACCAGCTTCCTGCATGGCAGCGTATAGGTTGGCAGCTGCCATTCCAGTGTCCTTAGCTTGCACTGATACTGCTTTGACAGCCAAGACCTTTGCTTAAGCAGCCATGTGAGTTGATTTCAATTCAACAAGATGACTTTGGAATCCTTCCTTAAGATAGGCAGGAGGCAATGCAGGCGTACTACCTTTCTCATTTGTGAAATCCAAATAGGCTAAAAGGTAATGTGTTTATCTGACCTATACCACTTTTTTCCATACAATTATATGTATATAACATTTTTTAATGGGCTAGGTGGTATAAGTTAGATAAATGTATAAATAATCATCTCTTCTTTAGCCAGGCACATTGCAATGCATGAGAGGAAGTGATAGAAAAATAAGCTTCATCCTTGGGTGCTTACAATCTATTTGGCAAAAAAGATATACATAGATCTGGGGCTTCCCCAGTGGCTCAGATGGTAAAGAATCTGCCTGCAATCCAGGAGGCCCGGCTTCGATCACTGGCTGGGGAAGATCCCCTGGAGAAGAGAATGGTTACCCACTCCAGTATTCTTGCCTGGAGAATTCCATGGAGAGAGGAGCCTGGAGCGCTACAGTCCACAGGTCGCAAAGAGTTGGACACGACTGAGCACCTAAGCACAAGCACAAGCATACATAAATTCACACCTAAAGAGGCAGCAGGCAGTTTATATGTAGCTCCAGGTAATTATGATCATGACCAAGTATTCCATTTTATAAACATTTGAAATTTGATATAAAGGAGCAACTGACTCTAACTTTTAATCTTTTCAGCTAATTCAAATCTAAAACCCTGTGCAGGCTTATGTTAGGTGGGGAAATAAGACATGTTTGAGTATTGCTTGCAGCCCTCCAGCCATTGGTTTCTGACGTTCTAGCAAAGGTTTTGTTCTTGTCCATGTTTCACCATGCCATCATGTCCACTTATAAAAGAAAGTCCTCCTCCTAACACCAACAATCCAAGCATTGATTTGAAATGAAGCAAATGGGAAAATGAAGCTAAAAAATAACTTTTGACTCTAATGTGGAAGTATTTTTGTTTAAGAATCTGATCTGATGACTTTGTTGACACCTAAAACCCACTGAGCAATTGCAAATACCCCATTTGTATCAGATATCCATACTCTACTCTGTGTGCTTGTGGGCTTATTAACTCACTCATGTCGGACTCTGTGTGACTCTTGGACTATAGCCCACCAGGCTCCTCTGTCCATGAGATTTGTCAGGCAAGAATACTGGAGTGGGTTGCCTTTCCTTCTCCTTGAATACTGCTACTATGGATATGGTTTAACTCAAACGCATCATATCTAGAATCCAGGGACATACATCCCATGTAAGGCAAGTATCAAACTTACATAAAACTTTGAAAACATACTTAATTGGTTGGAATGTAAATTGGTACAGTCACTATGGATAATAGTATAGAGGTTCCTTAAATTTAAAAATAGAGTTACCACTTGATCCAGCAATCCCACTCCTGGGCATGTATCTTGCAAAGGTGAAAACTCTAATTTGAAAAGATGCATTTACCACAATGTTCATAGCAGTACTGTTTACAACAGCCAAGACATGGGAGCAGTCTAAGTGGATGTATACTGACTGGTGAATAAGGAAGATGAGGTGCTGAGTAATATTCCTTTAGGTGAAAAGGACAACAACAGCAACAAAAGAAGTTATGTCATTTGCAACAGTGGAGGGCTTCTCTGGTGGCTCAGATGGTTCAGAATCCTTATGCAATGTGGGAGACCTGGGTTCGATCCCTGGGTTGGAAAGATCCCCTGGAGATGGGAATGGCAACCCACTCCAGTATTCTTGTTTGGAGAATTTCATGGACAGAGGAGCCTGGCAGGCTACAGTCCACATGGTTGCAAAGAGTTGGATACGGCTGACCAACTAACACAGCAGCACAGCAGAGGTTGTCATATTACATGAAGTAAGACAGAAAAAGGAAAATATGATATCATTCCTATGTAGACTCTAAAAAGGATACAAATTTACTTATTCGCAAAGCAGACTCATAGATATAGAAAACAGTCTTATAGAAAACAGTTACTAAAGGACAGGGGGAAAGGATAAATTAGGAGTTTGAGATGAATATACACATACTACTGTATACATCTGGTCCCATCACTAGATGGGAAATAGATGGGGAAACAGTGGAAACAGTGTTAGACTTTATATTTTTGGGCTCCAAAATCACTGCAGTGGTGATTGCAGCCATGAAACTAAAAGGCGCTTACTCCTTGGAAGGAAAGTTATGACCAACCTAGACAGCATATTCAAAAGCAGAGACATTACTTTACCAACAAAGGCCCATCTAATCAAGGCTATGGTTTTCTCAGTGGTCATGTATGGATGTGAGAGTTGGGCTGTGAAAAAAGCTGAGCACGGAAGAATTGATGTTTTTGAACTGTGGTGCTGGAGAAGACTTTTGAGAGTCCCTTGGACTGCAAGGAGATCCAACCAGTCCATCCTAAAGGAGATCAGTCCTGAGTGTTCATTGGAAGGACTGATGCTGAAGCTGAAACTCCAATACTTTGGCCACCTCATGCAAAGAGTTGAGTCATTGGAAAATACCCTGATGCTGGGAGGGATTGAGGGCAGGAGGAGAAGGGGACGACAGAGGATAAGATGGCTAGATGGCATCACAGACTTGATGGACATGAGTTTGGGTAAATGCCGGGAGTTGGTGATGGGAGGCCTGGCGTGCTGCAATTCATGGGATTGCAAAGAGTTGGACATGACTGAGCGACTGAACTGAACTGAAATGAACTGTATACAAAACAAACAACAAGGACCTACTTGGAGCTATATTCAGTATCTTATAAAAACAAAATGTATAATGGAAAATAATCTGAAAAAAATTCATATATATATATAAAATATGTATATAAACAGAATTACTTTGCTGTGTACCTGAAACTGACAATGTAAATCAACTATACTTCAATTATAAATTATATGAACTCTTCATAACAAAGGATACAATGATCACAACTGTCAGCATTTCACTAATAGCTAAGCGGAAATGTAAACAGTAGGGTAAAGAGGGGCTTAGGAAACCATGTGGTTTGATAACTTTACCAACACAAAAATAGTGTTTGGGACATGTATGAACATGGTGGAGGAAAGGAAAGGAAAGGAATGCAAAGCAAGTTACTCCATCATCTCTTGAACTCAATGTACAAGAATTCCTAGGAAGACTGTACAGCTCCTGCTGCCCAGGTATACCCAACATGAATGAAATAGTATTTCTAGTGCCAGAAGCCAGGGATCAATGGTCTCAAATGCAGCTACATTTGAGAACACTGCACACCGCTAAGTGTATCTTTTGCACTCCCCAGAGATTTGGAGAAGGCAATGGCACCCCACTCCAGTACTCTTGCCTGGAAAACCCCATGGACAGAGGAGCCTGGTAGGCTGCAGTCCGTGGGGTCGCTAAGTTGGACACGACTGAAGCAACTTAGCAGCAGCAGCAGAGATTCTGAAATGCACAATGGTGCAGAGCTCAAAACCCATTCTTAAAAGCAATAAGTGGGAGGAGAGAAAGTGGAAAAAGATACAATATTCTAACGATTGTAGACCTTACCCCTTATGCAGGGTCATCTCTTCCTGTTTTATTGAAACATTCTCTCCTTCAAATTTTCAGCAGAATTGCAATTACCATTTCAACCATGACATTAAACTCCAAACACTTCATTCATTCCTGAACTATTGAAGGTCTTCACCAACCGCCTTTCTGTTCCTAATTTCTGTCCACCAGTCATTCCTATACAGATTTTGCTGCCAGCTGTATCTCGCCATAATCCCACCATCACTTTTCATCTCTGCCCTAAATTTTGAATGGCTTCATTATCTCACAGAGTACCTGAGGTCTCCACAATCGCCTCCTTAATCATGTTGAATAAACATGAATATAGCCCTTAATGTGTGGCAAATATTGTTCTTAGTGCTTCATGATATTAATTTAATCTTCTTGGCCACACTGTGAGTCATTTTTATTATCTCCCATTAAAAAATGAGGAAACGTAGGCAGAGTGATCCAGAATACATTTCCCTGGGTTAAGAAGTGGTCAGTGGTCAGCGATACTGGCCAAATTAAATGCTGGAAGTCTGGCTCCAGAGGTGACGTTCCATGACCCAAGTGTGTCCCCACCCCTCCACCCCTCTCCTCCACTGTAATTCAATTCCTCATTCACACTTGCCTGCAGGATTATGAGTTCTTTCTGAGTGTGGTTAAATTCCCCATTTTCTGCTTTAACCTCCCTTCTTCCTCCCCATATCTTCTTCCTTAGATATTTGTGAACACATGGCAGGTCCAGCACTGGTGGGAATTTGTACCGCAATGATAAAGAATAATTATGAAACATTCTTCCTCTCCAAGAACCAGCTGAAATCCTACTCTCTTCAAGAACCCAGGCCAGAAGAGATGGTTGCATCTCCTCAAATGCAGATTTCACAGAGCTGGTGTGATGTACAATCTGGTAACTATAAGGGTTTCCCTGAGACATAAAGCATACATACCCAGACCAATCCATATGTGTACAGACACACACGCACACACAGAGCTTGATTTATTATAGAAATGGGCTCAGATGGTTATCACAGTTGAGAACTCCTACAATGTGCTACCGGCTAAATGAAGAACCAGAAAATTTAGTGGTATAATTCACTCCAAGTGTGAAGGCCAGAGAACCAGAGAAGCTGATGGTGCAACTCTCAGTCCAAGGTTAAAAGCCTGAGAACAGGAGTCCCCTAGGTAAAAGCCTCAGATTGCAATGTCTGGAGAACTAGGAGCTTTGATATTTAGGGGTGGAAAAGACGTGCATCCCAGCATAAGAAGAGAGGAAATTCGCCCTTCCTTCTTTTCGTTGTATTGGGGCCTCCAAAGCATTGGTGAGGGTGGTTCTCTTCACTGAATCTACCTCATCAAATGCTACTCTGCTCCAGAAATGCCCTCACAGATACACCCAGAAACAATGATTGAACAGCTCTGTGAGCCTCTCTTAGGCCAGCCAAGTGGACATACAAAGTTAACCATCACAGTAATCAACTCTAAAATTATTCTTGTAGTTGAATATTGCATCTCTCCACCAAAAATATTCCTTCAGGACAGGGACTATTGCATTTATCAAATGGAGTCCTACCTAAGCATCAAGCTCTTTTGAATGTGCTAAAAAAAATAATAATAATGGTTGAATAAAGTACCTGTCACATAGTTTACAGATCAATAGCTCATCTTTCCCCCAGTTCACTTTAGTGGCTCAGTCAGTCCAATTCTTTGCAACCCCATGAACTGCAGCATGCCAGGCTTCCCCATCCATAACCAACTCCTGGAGCTTGCTCAAACTCATGCCCATTGAGTCAGTGATGCCATCCAACCATCTCATCCTCTGTTGTCCCTTCTCCTCCCACCTTCAATCTTTTCCAGCATCAGGATCTTTTCCAGTAAGTCAATTCTTCACATCAGGTGGTCAAAGTATTGGAGCTTCAGCATCAGTCCTTCCAATGAATATTTAGTACCAGTACCTATTTCCCCAGTACCTAGTATCACTCCTTGCAAATCAAAGTTCTATAAACATTTAAAACTAATAGTGAAAATGAAGAAAAATTTGAGCAAGACAATGAGAGGAACAGAAACAAGAAAGCAATGATATTGCCAGCTATTTGAATACTGAAAGAATCACTACTCACACAGAAATAAAGCAATCCTTTGAAATGAATTTTCAAAAAACTTTCCACCCTCTTTTACAGTGAAATTATCAAGGTCAGGGAAATTTTCACATACAAAAATGGATATGTACTGATATTCTCATTTTAGACACTTTTTAGAAAATAAGTGATTACAGCCTGTATCTATGGATGTAACCCACAATTTCACCTCCATTTAGGGGATATAAATTAGCTTTCTAAAATCCTAAAGTGACTTGCTCAGTATTGAGCCTAGTTAATGACAAGGATCTAAAAAGAATGTGGGCCTTTGGCCTGGATTTAAGTTCCTGATCTAAACACTTGGGCATTTTTCTAATTACAAAATGGAATTATAGCCATCTTCAATCCTAAATAATTTGGGCCAAATAGATTTTACATGTGATATTTATGACTCATGTACCCTATTCTGTAAAACTTCCCCGAAAGACTCATTAAATCTATTTTATGTGAATTTTTCCCAGCCTCATACTTTCATTAACTGGAAGAAAGAGAACACAGCCTGCTCACAATGCAGCCAGAGCCATGCCAAAGCCCTCACTTGATGGATGTCTTCCTAATGAATTAGATATATTGTAAACAAGAGTATGTGCCAGCCCAAGGTTTTCATTAATTTTTCATTAATGAAATGCACCACTTAGCTTGTTTGACATTTAAGTGAGTCACAAATTTAAACTAGAGGTCACCATAAAGAAGGCATTTTGCAAGTGTCACTGAAGGAACAAGCTAGCAGCTGCTCCACCTCTTAACTCAAATCTGCCCCAAACAAAGCTCTGTTTACCACCAACATGTTAATAGAATTTGCAATGAGTAAACGATACTATAATTACCTGCTAACGATGGAACCAGAGATCAAATTGTCAAGATCCATCGGATCATAGAAAAAAAACAAGAGAATTCCAGAAAAACATCTACTTCTGCTTCATTGACTATGCTAAAGCCTTTGACTGTGTGGATGTAGCTTCTGTCTTTCTCAATGGATTGTGATTGGCTTGGGATTCAAGTAGAGCTGAGTTTACAGGGGAAGTTACACATATTTTGAGTTCTTTGAAGCTGAAGAAGGTAGAGATGAACAGAAAATCTTTTTTTTTCCCCTCCCCAGGATATACATTGTCCATGAAAAAGAAAAGCAAAACCATAATGAATATCGTTGGGCATGCCTTGTGTTGGGCAGGAATTGTTGTACATTTTAAACTGCACAAACATTTATTATGCTGTGCCTGATATCATGTGAGGTACAGAGAATACATAGGAGTATATGAATTGCTTCCACATTCAAAGAGCTCATTCAGTGGCAGATATGGACATGTAATCAGAGCAGGTAGTCAATAAGGATACAGGTTCTTCCTGACCCAGGGATTAAACTCGGGTCTCCTGCATTGCAGGCAGATTCTTTACCATCTGAGCCACCAGGGAAGCCCAAGAATATAGGTAGGCAATAAGAATACAGTATTCTTAGACTGTTTTCTCCAACCATAAAGTCATCTCAGACATAAGATATTCCAAACTTTGCTTCCAAATGTAGCAGCACATTTCTGAAGGAAAAACTGAGTAACAAATGAAAGGAAATAAGAATGAATAATCCTTGTCTAAAAGGAGCATGCATTCTCACAGTTCTCTTGTAAGCACTCCAGTAGAACCATGGAGCTTTCTCTTTGGTTATACTCTGATCATCATTTTTCTATTGCCAAGCATGTTTCTCTCTTCTGGTGGTCCTCCTGGGGTTCATTTATCTCCTTCCCTCTTTCAATCTGTCACCATTTACTTTTTTACTTAGAGTTTATTACTTCACATCAGCCAACTCCTCTGCAATACTGCTTCAGAGGGATCACCATTTCCCCATCCTCCAATTTCCTTGCTATTCCTCAGAAGAACAACACAAAAGATTTGTTTTCTTTTAGAGCACCTCTGCTAATCATTTAGTGAGGCAGACTAAGTGACAATAACAGTAAACTTGCCTCAGAGTAACCAAGGAGAAAAGAAAACAACCCCAAACAAACCTGTACCGGTGAACCTTACTTCAAAAAAAAAGGGGGAGGAGATTAAAATAGAGCTTCAGTTCAGTTCAGTTCAGTTCAGTTCAGTCTCCCAGTCGTATCCGACTCCTTGCGACTCCATGAATTGCAGCATGCCAGGCCTCCCTGTCCATCACCAACTCCTGGAGTTCACTCAAACTCATGTCCATCAAGTCGGTGATGCCATCCAGCCATCTCATCCTCTGTTCCCTTCTCCTCCTGCCCTCAATCTCTCCCAGCATCAGGATCTTTTCCAATGAGTCAACTCTTCGCATGAGGTGGCCAAAGTATTGGAGTTTCAGCTTAAACAAGGCCTATTAAAACCTCCAATGTCTTTGCATCACCTATTACTGTTTCCACTCCATACAGCTCATTATGATGTCTCTCTTTAAATAAGAAAAAAGAAGAGAAAATCTCCAGTGGATTTTCCTGACCCAGGAATCAAACCAGGGTCTCCCATATTTCAGGCAGATTCTTTACCAGTTGAGCCACCAAGGAAGCCCAAGAATACTGGACTGGGTAGCCTAACCCTTTTCCAGAGGATCTTCCTGATTCAGGAATTGAACTGGGGTCTCCTGCATTGCAGGCAGATTCTTTACCGGCTGAGCCACCAGGAAGCCTCTTCAAATAAGAAAAACAATAACAGCAACAACTCATCTTCTAGCCTGTGAGGGTTTTCTTTCCAATCACCTTACCTCTTAACCCTAATGATTAAAACACTATGAGTTTTTGTATAGACTTCCCCTCTTCTGTTGGTCAAGTCTTTAACTCTGAATAACCCAATATCCTTTAGCTTTACATTCCTCAAGGCCAAGTTCACTAAAGATGTACCCTGCTTCAAAAACTTCCCCAAGTCATAAAGACTCCTTCCTCCTAGAAAGTCATTTCTGCCCATTATGCAACAGACATGCAGGTCATGAGGACATGGGGAAGAAATAGTGGAAGAAAGTGAAATGCATCCAATATACATGTTATTTTCATCTGGAGAACTAGAAGTCAGGTGGAATCCCTCTCCTTTCCCCATAACTCTCTTTATCTTCTAATTTATTATGCTCAGGCCCAGCTGCTTAAGTTGTGCTGACTCTGCAACCCCTTGGACCGTAGCACATCTCACTCCTCTGGCCATGGGATTTTCCAGGCAAGAATACTGGGGTGGGTTGCCCTTTCCTACTTCAGGGGAAATCTTCCTGACCCAGGGATCAAACCCTCATTTCCTGTGTCTCCTGCCTTGGCATGCAGAATCTTTACCACTGAGCCACGTGGGAAGGCCCTAATTAATTCTAGGACTACCTAATTTGCATAATAGTTAAATAATGAACAAATGTGCTGGTTCCACATATGTATTTAAATTACCTGCTCCTGATGATAGACGTCTAAGGTACCAACGCAGCGGCTGATGTTTTCAGCCATTCTGAATAAGAGTTTATAGCAGCAGGAAAATATCCTCACTCAATTATTTTAAAAATCCCTCCAGAATTTATCAGTGAAATTTCAAACAAAGAGAAATTGAGGAAGGGTTAACTAAAAGTCTATGACAATGACAGCTTACTGTTGACACAATAGATAGTAGTTTCACCATGAGGCTTCTAGACACAATTAGAAATAAAACAAAAGTTGTGGAATGTGAGGTTCAAATATTATCTTTATTGCTGATGAGTAGAAGTTTTTGGTTTAGCATTACAGTTGCATTCTAAGTGGCTTCCTGCTTGGATCTCCCATTCAATGAGGAACATATTGCAACCACATAAAATACCTCAAAACTATGAGCAAAATAAAACAGCTGTTTTAAGTTACTATGTTTGGAGTTAATGTATTACACAGTAAAGAGAACAGGTAGAAGTCCTAACCAATGACAGAAGATTAAGAATGATATAAAGAGAGGAGAATGGCAGAAATAAACCAGGCTGAATAGAAAAGGTAGGGGAGAAAGACGATCCATTGGGTTTGGTTTACAAACTCTCAACTCCATGCATCTAAATGCATTTCACTTCTGCTTCTAACTTATTTCTCTGAAAAATATATTTTTTCCAGTCATACATATTTATGTACAAAACACTCTATGGCATAAAGATCAAGATATTTCTGCCCACATGCCAAAATCTCTTGCTATTCTTTATACTTTGAAGAAGATTCCTGTCATTACAAAAACTAAGAAAACTAGGTGGAGATGATTCACAGGACAGTACATGGTCTGGCATATTTGTACAGAGGAGACTCTCTAACACCCAACACTTAACCATTTCCCTTAGGTTAGATAATTCCCACAACTGTTGTTAAAAGACTTGTTGATTCACTACAGTCAAAACCATAAAAATTCCTTTGTTAACCAATCAAACTCAGAAATTCAGTTTTTCTAAAAACACATGGAAAAAATAATCGCATAACCATCTGCTTTTTCTTCTCAACTTCCTATGTGTCTACCTGGTTTCCCATCTTGATGGCCTGCCTAGACTTGCCTCCTCGTACCCAAGGAAAGATGTCAGCCCTCTTTAGCTCCATATCAAGTAAAAGGGAAGGGCAGTTTAATATCCTTGCTTTTCAATAATCCAATTAATAAAACAAAACAAAAACCTTAACTAATTCCTAACTATTGAATCCATTCTTTCTATCCTTACCATTCAGATCCTCCTCTCAGCCCTCATCATCTTTCCACAGCTTATCTAAGTGTCTCTTCAAAGCTTCTGTTCTCAAACTATGAATGGCCATCCTCTCTGCTACCACCTTCTAAAATACAAATACGACCATTTCAGTACCCTACTTGCTCAGTTCAGTTCAGTCGCTCAGTCATGTCCGACCCTTTGCGACCGCATGGACTGCAGCACACCAGGCCTCTCTGTCCAACACCAACTCCTGGAGTTTACCCAAACTCATGTCCATTGAATCGCTGATGCCATCCAACCATCTCATCCTCTGTTGTCCCCTTCTCCTCCTGCCTTCAGTCTTTCCCAGCATCAGAGTCTTTTCAAATGAGTCAGTTCTTCCCATCAGGTGGCCAAAGTATTGGAGTTTCAGCTTCAGCATCATTCTTTCCAATGAACATTCAGGACTGATTTCCTTTAGGTTGGACTGGTTGGATCTCTATGATTCTCTATAGAATAACTGTAGGATAAACACAAGGTTGCTTAATATTGTCTTCATGATTCTGTTGTATGTATTATCCCATCTTTTGCCTTCAGTTCAGTTCAGTCACTCAGTTATGTCCGACTCTTTGTGACTCCGTGGACTGCAGTGCGCCAGGCCTCTCTGTCAATCACTAACTCCTGGAGTTTACCAAACTCATGTCCATTGAGTCAGTGATCCCATCCAAAAATCTTATCCTCTGTCATCCTCTTCTCCTCCCTCCTTCAATCTTTCCCAGCATCAGGGTTTTTCAAAGGAGTCAGCTCTTCGCCTCAGGTGGCCAAAGTATTGGAGCTTCAGCTTCAACATCAGTCCTTCTAATGAATATTCAGGTTGGATCTCCTTGCAGTCCAAGGGACTCTCTTTTACCTTAGCACTAGTTATAGGATATACATGTACTTAATGTTCAAGATACACTGAACAGTTTAGAATTGTCCAAATAAAGTTCCAAGCCCTCTACACCCCAAATAGAAGTCCCCTGCCTGCCTCCCATTATCATTTACCTTGAAACCTTATTTCCCCCCAGGGAGGAGATATTCTCTATAAAGCACTCCCTGACTTTTAAGACAAATTCAGTTGCACTTCTGTGAGTTGCACCCCATTAGTGAATCACAAATTAGGAAAAGAATGTAAGAGTAAAGTAGGATAGGATAGAAAATACAGTTTATCATATATAGTAAAGATAATACTGCTCTAATAAATTCTTCTAACAGAAGAATGTGTTTGTGTGTGTGTGTGTGTGTGTGTGTGTATGCATTCACTATGTTACACACTGGAAAATAATGTATAAAGGATTTTATGCTGAGGGCTATGGTTAAAAACAAATTGAAAATGACTGTATTAAACTATAAACAGAGTGAATCCAGGGACTAATTTTATAGTAATTAAAATTAAACAGTATCATCTGTGTATGAGTATGTGCTTAGAATCAGGTTCTAGCCTTTCTGGTATAAATATAATTGTTAATATTTTGACCACCACCCTGCAAAATAACTACTGTCATCCCCAATTTACAAATGAGGATGCACATTTATACTGACTTCTGGCTTACAAATGTAGTCCCATTGATTTGGATGTATATCATTCATCGTACCTATTGTTGATAAATACATTAGTACTTTTTTTTTTTCCAGTCACATACATCATATGCAAATCATTTGACTTGTTAAAGGCCAAAGGATGATTCTATGGAGAAGAAGCAACATTGAAAGTTACACCAAGTTTATTTGACCCCCAAATATATAGTTTCTACTACCATATCTGAGTGAACTCTGGGAGTTGGTGATGAACAGGGAGGCCTGATGTGCTGCGATTCATGGGGTCACAAAGAGTCGGACATGACTGAGCGACTAAACTGAACTGAACTGAACTACCATATATTACATCCACTAGGGGCATCCTTTGTGGCTCAGATAGTAAAGAATCTGCCTATGATCCAGAGACCCGGGTTTAATCCGTGGGTCAGGAAGAGCCCCTGGAGAAGGGAAAGGCTACCCACTCCAGTATTCTTACTTGGAGAACTCCATGGACAGAGGAGTCTGGGAGGCTACAGTCCATGAGGTCACAAAGAGTTGGACAAGATGAGGGACTAACACACACACAGAGTAATAGATGACCCTGTTGAATTCCTAACACATGACACTTAAGAGCTTTTAAGACTACCATGATACATATGGAATTTTAAGGTAATTTCACGGAGCTCTGATTGAATGTGTTGTTATTAGAACACAGTCTTGTTCCCCAAAAGGTCTATACATAAAAAGACAATAGTACAAATATGTCCAAAAATATGCATTCTGACCCAAATATGAAAAAATTGCCTTTTTGCAAAGAGCTACATGGAAAAGCACATGGGCATTCAAAACCATTCTAATAAGCATTATTTTTAAAAGCCCTGCCAAATGAGAAAATGGGCCACTGTCTTTCTTCACCATTATATCTAGTTAATACCAAGTAGAGGGAAGTACCTATACATATGTTCTTGTTTTATGTGACCTTCTTATCTCAAGTGTATCTCTAATTTCAAGTTTATTTTGGCAAAAGAACTTTCAAAAATATGTTGACATTTCAGTTGGTTGTGAATATTTGACTATTTTGTAATGTCTGTCATTTTCTTGATATTAAGGCTTCCCTGGTGGCTCAGAGGTTAAAGCGTCTGCCTGCAGTGCGGGAGACCCAGGTTCGATCCCTGGGTTGGGAAGATCCTCTGGAGAAGAAAATGGCAACCCACTCCAGTACTCTTGCCTGGAAAATTCCATGGACTGAGGAGCCTGGTGGGCTACAGTCCATGGGGTCGCAAAGAGTCGGACACGACTGAGCGACCTCACCTTCCAACCACTGCTGCAAGAATGGGTTTACTTCAGTTCAGTTGCTCAGTTGTGTCCGACTCTTTGAGACTACCTAAACCACAGCATGCCAGGCCTGACTGTCCATCAATCAACTCCCAGAGTTTACCCAAACTCATGACCATTGAGTTGGTGATGCCATCAAACCATCTCATTCTCTGTCTTCCCCTTCTCCTCCCTCCTTCAATCTTTGCCAGCATCAGGGTCTTTTCAAAGGAGTCAGCTCTTTGCATCAGGTGGCCAAAGTATTGGAGTTTCGCTTCTACATCAATCCTTCCAATGAACACTCATTGGGTTTACTGTTACATTTAAATTAATATAGTAATCCATAGGCATGTAAATGCATAAATAGATATGACTAGTAAAATAAAGATGTTCAGTTCAGTCTCTCAGTCATGTCTGACTCTTTGTGACCCCATGGTCTGCAACTCACCAGGCCTCCCTGTCCATCACCAATTCCCAGAGCTTACTCAAACTCTTGTCCATGGAGTTGGTGATGCCATCCAACCATCTTATCCTCTGCTGTCACCTTCTCCTCCTGCCTTCAAACGTGCCAAGCATCGGGGTCTTTTCCATTGAGTTAGTTCTTCACATCAGGTGGCTAAAGTATTGGAGTTTCAGCTTCAGCATCAGTCCTTTTGATGAATATTAAGGACTCATTTCCTTTAGGATGACTGGTTGGATCTCCTTGCAGTCCAAGGGACTCTCAAGAGTCTTCTCCAAAACCACAGTTCAAAAGCATCAATACTTCAGTGCTCGGTTTTCTTTATAGCACAACTCTCATGTCCATGTATGACTATTAGAAAAACCATTGCTTTGAATAGATGGACCTTTGTTGGCAAAATAATGTCTCTGCTTTTTAATATGCTGTCTAGGTTGGTCATAACTTTTCTTCCAAGGAGTAAGCGTCTTTTAATTTCATGGCTGCAATCACCATCTGCAGTGCTTTTGGAGCCCCCAAATATAAAGTCTCACTGTTTCCATTGTTTCCCCATTTTTTTGCCATGAAGTAATGGGATTGGATGCCATGATCTTAGTTTCCTGAATGTTGAATTTTAAGCCAACTTTTGTAGATTAAAATTTTTCCCCTTCCTGGAATAAAAGCCCAAACATGGAGGTGTCCACTTCTAATTCAGACTAAAGGGAAGAGAGACCAAATTTTACACTCCTGCGAATACAATTATCAAGGTCAAGCTGCCCTGTATGACTTTCTGTTGAAGTTCTCTCTATCTCCAGTAGCTACATGATTGTTTTACATAATCATTTATGTATTCAGTTGCTTAACTCTAAGGTACAGATGTTAATCTTCTTCCTAAGACTGTTTTGATGATTAAAGGAAATATGATAATGATTCTAAGAGACCTAGCACATATAAGAACACAATAATATGTAGTGTTAAAATTTGATTATTTATTATATAGGGAGAAATTGTTAGGATTTCATTTGCAGAAGGATGTGATGATAAACTCTAAATTCTTTAAGGCTTAAGAACTATGTTCAGCACATCATCCCCAGAAATTGGCAGAATGTCAGCATACAGAAAGTTTTAGAGTTTTGGAATGAATGAAGGGTTGACAAGAATATAATGAAGCTGATTACTGCTCCTGAAGACTAAACCATTTGGAGGAAGTAATAACCATCCCCACAATACCAGCTCCTGCTTCCAATTAATTCCATTTCCTTATCAATATGTAAAAATTAGATAACCCATTGCACAGAGTAAAGCCAACAAGCTTGATTTCAGTGGAGGAGAGAGTGGCAGTGAAGGGCAGAGGTGAATATGCATTAAGTATATTTTCAGACTCAGCACTCATCTCTATTCTCCTCCTCCCTATGTGTCCTGTCCCTAATCCTGTCGTTTTGTTTTTCCCAGGTTTCTGGTCCAGGACTCGAAGGAATCAAAAGAGGAAATCAAACACAAATGCTGCTACTGGAGGCAATGCAGGAAAATGAGAACATTACTCTGTTGTGTTGCTCGATATATAATGAAGCTCAATGCAGTGGGAAGGCATAGTCACTCGTGACCCCCAACAGGGAATTTTGTCTTCAGGAGTATGAGAGAAATTTATATGCACATTCAGGCCAGTGTGAGAGATCTCACAAGGTAACGAGAGGTCGGTTTCCTTCTGAGATCTAATGTCAGAATATGGTCTTATTTTTACTGGTATACTTCCTGTCACCCAGTTCTCTAAGTTAGCGTAGCCTGGAAAAAACAAACAAACATGGCATTGATATATGTATCTATTTGCATATACGTTGCACAGAAATATAAAATTAAAACATTCATATGTAGAGGTACAATAATTTCAGTAAACAAAAATGTACAAAGCAAAACATCAGTAGTTACTCCCACACTTACAACAAAAACAAGATAGACACACTGTAAATTTAGCCCAGAAGAGACAGGATGAAACATTTGCTTATGCGAGGCAAATATTTCCTGGCACTGGAAAGAATTCAGCTAGAATGGCTAACAAATAGATGGGAGCCCCACAGATACAGAGGGAATGTGCCTGCTTCTGAAGCTTTTCCTCTAGATAGCATTTTGTGGGCACTCACAAAGACTTTGGCAAGAATACCGAGAAAGGATTTCCTTACTAGAGTAAGGGAAACAATAGGCACTATAGGAGATGCAAGAAACGCCAACCTGGACCCTTTTGCACCATTTTCACTGTGGAATAAAAGCCTTAGTCTGAAGGGAAAGGCATTAACAATTTGGTCTAATGAAAACATATTGCAGGGAAGGAAAGGAAACTGACAATATAGAAAAAGGCCAGGAATGCTGACTGCACCAGGAATCTGGAAATGGGGCAGGAACTTTGAGAAACCTGCATTTCAAAGACCTAAGTAAAGTCAGAGAGCTTACTTGAAATAACAGAAAATACTTCACCTCAGGCCCCATGACTCAGCAGTAAAGAATCTGCCTACAAAGCAGGAGATGTGGCAGGGGCCCTGGGGTTCAATCCCTGGGTCAGGAAGATCCTCATGAGAAGAAAACCTCAGCCACTCCTGTATCCCTGCCTGGGAAACCTTGCCAGAGGAGCCTGGAGGGCTACCATCCATGGGATTGCGAGAGTCAGACATGACTTAGCAACTACACAACAAGTCCCCAGTACCAGGTTAGTAAATATCAAGTAAAACTGAAATAATGCTGGAAGACTTGTAAGAATATACAAACATACCCTCTCTAAGGTCAAGCACAGAGATAAGACCTAAAGCAGAGGATGAAGTAGCCACTGGGTAAAATCCTCTGACAAATCTGCTCCCATAATAAGCATAAATGATCCTAGAGGAATTTGAAGTCAAGGGTGTATTGAGCTTATTATAACAATCAATTCAGTTCAGTTCAGTTGCTCAGTTGTGTCCATCTGACTCTTGGTGACCCCATGGACTGCAGCACCCCAGGCTTTCTTGTCCATCGTCAACTCCCAGAGCTTACTCAAACTCATGTCCATTTTGTCAGTGATGCCATCCAACCATCCCATCCTCTGTCGTCCCCTTCTCCTCCTGCCTTCAATCTTTCCCAGCATCAGGGTCTTTTCTAGTGAGTCAGTTCTTCCCATCAGGTAGCCAAAGTATTGGAGTTTCAGCTTCATCATCAGTCCTTCCAATGAATAGTCAGGACTGATTTCCTTTAGGATTGACTGGTTGGATCTCCTTGCAGTCCAGGGGACTCTCAAGAGTCTTCTCCAACACCACAGTTCAAAAGTATCAATTCTTCTGCATTCAGCTTTCTTTATAGTCCAACTCTCACATATATAACTACTGGAAAAACCATAGCTTTGAATATATGGATCTTTGTTGGCAAAAGTAATCAACCTTAAACCCAGCACAATTCTAGACTAGATAAATCCCATAAGAGCCTGGCAGGCTACAGATGGTGGGGTCACAAGAGTTGGATACATTTTAGTAACTAAACTACCACCAGCACAAGTCTTGAAACTAAAAGTCAAGTACTGGAAAATCCCATGGATGGAGGAACCTGGTAGGCTGCAGTCCATGGGGTCTTGAAAAGTCGGACACGACTGAGCGACTTCACTTTCACTTTTCACTTTCATGCATTGGAGAAGGAAATGGCAACCCGCTCCAGCGTTCTTTCCTGGAGAATCCCAGGGATGGGGGAGCCTGGTGGGCTGCCGTCTATTGGGTCGCAC
Organism: Aepyceros melampus; assembly: GCA_006408695.1. Taxonomy (NCBI): domain Eukaryota; kingdom Metazoa; phylum Chordata; class Mammalia; order Artiodactyla; family Bovidae; genus Aepyceros; species Aepyceros melampus. The sequence goes on from SJXQ01012238.1 coordinate 117,474, forward strand.
AGAGTCGGACACGACTCAAGCGACTTAGCAGCAGCAGCAGCAGCAGCAGTAGAAAAGGCAAGCTTGTTTCTAAGAATAATAAACTATCTACCTCACTCTTTTTTTTCCTCTAAATTTACTGAAAGATATTATATTTAAAAAATATGACACAGTGATTTGATATACATATACTTTACAAAAGTATTAACTTTAATTACTCCATCCATCTAGATAGTATGACCCAATTTCAACACCAACAATAAAATGAACCAATCAGAAAGCATGAAAAAATGCACTGCCGATAGACAAAGAAATCAACATGGTTGGATTCAAACACAGCACAGATGTTGAAACAAATCACAGAGTATTGAAAATAACTGCAAAATAAATTCTCTAAACAAGAAAAGGAAAATATGTAAGCCACCTGAGAACTTTCAATAGAAATACAGACACTATAAGGAAGAATCAAATTAAATTCTGAGAGCAGGACAGGAGCACAGTAATGGATAAAGAATGCATTCAAAGATTTCATCAGTCATCTTGATACAGTTGAGAAAAGTCTTGGCAGACTGGAGGATAGGTCAATATAAATTTCCCAAACTGAAACACAAGGGAAGGGGGTTGCAGGGGAAAAACAGGGCATTCAGAAGATGCAGGAAATATCAAAGGTTCTAACATAACATGGATACAATTCGAATCCCAAAGCAAGAGAAAAAGAAGGCAGACTAAATATTTATGGATTTAATGGTTGAGAATTTTCCAAAATTAATGACAGACAAGCAACAGATTCAAGCAACACCAAGCAAGATAAATACCAAGAAAAACAATCACCTAGTAATCCCATATTCAAACTGCTGGAAACGCTTAAAGGCAGAAAGGAAAAAGAAACACGTGCACATACATACTCTTTCACACACTTTACATACAACAGAAACCATGGAAGCCAAAAGGCCATAAGGTGGTGTTTCACAGTGAGGAAAGAAGAAGAAAAAGTAAAACTAAGTCCAGAAATTTATAACTTTATATATATATATGTATGTGTATATATATATATATAATTTAAATGAAGTAACAACTTTTTCAGATAAAAAGCACATTTGTGACCATCAGATCTAAACTATAAGAAACACTGAAGTGGTAAAGGAATTCTGTAGGCAAAAGGAATATGGCACCAAGCATAAACTTGGATGTACACAAAGGCATGAAGAACTCTAGCAGGGAGCTAACTAGAAGTATAAGACTGTGGTTTTCTTTCATCAACATCTCCCCCAGGCACATCAGTGCAAAATTCCTCAAAGTGTTAGCATATCAAATCCAACAATATCTAAAAAGGATAATATGTCACAATTGAGAGGGATTTATTCACAAGGTGATCCAATATTCAAAAATTTGTGTTCCTACGTGTCTGATAAAACCCATAGACGTTTACAACACAAATAATGAACCTCAAGGAATCTTTGAGGTCCTTCAACTGAACAGGTAAACAGGAATCAGTCATACTATGGACTGCTATTCAGGAAATAAAGGAACAAATCATTGGTCTACGTGATACGTATGAATCCCAAATGCATTTTGTTAGATGAAAGACTGAAAAATGTATATGATTTTATTTATATGACATTCCAGAAGACAAAATTATAGGAACAGAGTGCAGACTAGTGATGGCCAGGAATTGGCCATGTGGGATTTGGTTGATTACAAAAGGGCAGAAGGACATTTCTTTGGATTCCAAAGTTTTCTGTCTTTAACTGGTGAATATATAAATCTATGAATCTGTCAAAATCCATGGAATTAATGCCACAAAATGAATTTTAATTGAATGCAAGCTTTTTTGTTTTTGTTAGCACATAGGCCTATGATTGGAAAATCATTCAACTCCTTCACAGATCTTAGAAACCACTACAAAAGAATCTCTTTTTCTTTAATTGAAGAGCACATTTAAAGCAAATTCCATGTTCTCATTTGGTCACAGTGTCCAGGTATGTATGGTAAAGGATGAAAGTACTTACAGAGAAATCATTATTTCAGAAAACAGAAGGAATTCAGGGTCAAGATCTGTGACTCCTCTAAGCACAAATTTTAAATGGGCTTGCATTTGTGAGTCTTTCCATGCTGGTCATGACCGTGTTTTGTGCTAGAACTGCACTCTGAGTAAATTCTGAGAATAAGTATGACTTCATTTTCTTTTAGTGCTGTACATGATAGTTCAACTGCCAATTATTTTAGACAAATCTCAGGGTAGAGTATATGTGAGTTGTTATATATGGGAAAATATCATTATCCTAAAAATAGCACTAGTGTTATTCCAGTTGCTTGTTCTTCTTTAATCTGTATTTATAATGATAAATATAAAGGCAATGAAACTACAAAAATTTGTTTACTATATCCAAACTGTATACAATTTTTGAAATCAATGAAATCAACTTCCTATACCATAACATGTAGTTTAAAAATCCAAGAGTATTTACTAGTACTGTGTGCGAGGGGAGATAATTAGGTGTTCCACTATAGCCAGTGGTTTTTTGGGTTTTTTTGGTAAATTTTTACCATTATGATGATAAGACCCCACTCCAGTACTCTTGCCTGGAAAATCCCATGGATGGAGGAGCCTGGTAGGCTGCAGTCCATGGGGTCACTAAGAGTCAGACACTACTGAGTGACTTCACTTTCACTTTTCACTTTCATGCATTGGAGAAGGAAACGGCAACCCACTCCAGTGTTCTTGCCTGGAGAATCCCAGGGATCGGGGAGCCTGGTGGGCTGCCGTCTGTGGGGTCACACAGAGTCGGACACGATTGAAGTGACTTAGCAGCAGCAGCAGCAATGATCTTTCATTCTTCATATCCAAATAAAAGCAAACATGAAGGTGTAGGGTTATAGTTTACCTAATTTTAATAGACTCATTTATGAACGGTATGATTAGAATAATAAAATACGGAAATGAACAAGCATCTTTTTAGAATAAACCCCAGAAATTTAGAAATGCAATTACAAATAGTATAAATATTGATAAGCCTGATGATACTAAATCTAATTGTATGAAAATAGTGTCCATGAGAATGGGAATCTATAAAGTTCCACAATGAATACTTGTAAAAAAAAAAAATCAAGAGGGCTTCCCTGGTGGCTCAGTGGTAAAGAGTCCACCTGCTGGTGCAGGAGACGTGGGTTCCAACCCTGGTCTGGGAGGATCCCATGTGTTGCAGAATAGAACTCATGTACCACGAAGAGTCGGACATGACTGAGCGACTTCACTTTCACTTTTTACTTTCATGCATTGAGAAGGAACTGGCAACCCACTCCAGTGTTCTTGCCTGGAGAATCCAAGGGATAGCGGAGCCTGGTGGGCTGCTGTCTATGGGGTCGCGCAGAGTCGGACACGACTGAAGCGACTTAGCAGCAGCAGCAGCTACAGAGCCTGCACTCTAGAGCCCAGGAACCACAGCTATTGAGTCATTCTTCATATCCAAATAAAAGCAAACATGAAGGTGTAGGGTTATAGTTTACCTAATTTTAATAGACTCATTTATGAACGGTATGATTAGAATAATAAAATACGGAAATGAACAAGCATCTTTTTAGAATAAACCCCAGAAATTTAGAAATGCAATTACAAATAGTATAAATATTGATAAGCCTGATGATACTAAATCTAATTGTATGAAAATAGTGTCCATGAGAATGGGAATCTATAAAGTTCCACAATGAATACTTGTAAAAAAAAAAAATCAAGAGGGCTTCCCTGGTGGCTCAGTGGTAAAGAGTCCACCTGCTGGTGCAGGAGACGTGGGTTCCAACCCTGGTCTGGGAGGATCCCATGTGTTGCAGAATAGAACTCATGTACCACGAAGAGTCGGACATGACTGAGCGACTTCACTTTCACTTTTTACTTTCATGCATTGGAGAAGGAACTGGCAACCCACTCCAGTGTTCTTGCCTGGAGAATCCAAGGGATAGCGGAGCCTGGTGGGCTGCTGTCTATGGGGTCGCGCAGAGTCGGACACGACTGAAGCGACTTAGCAGCAGCAGCAGCTACAGAGCCTGCACTCTAGAGCCCAGGAACCACAGCTATTGAGCCTGCGCTCTAGAGCCCAGGAACCGCCGCTACTGAGCCTAAGCTGCTACTGAGCCTGCGCTCTAGAGCCCAGGAACCGCAGCTATTGAGCCCACGTGACTCAACTATCGAAGCTCATGTCCCCTAGAGCCTGTGCTGGATGAAGTAAGAGAAGCCACGGCAATGAGAAGCCTGCACAGGGTCACTGGAGACCCCACTCTCCACAAATAGAGAAAGGCCTGCACAGCAACAAAGACAGCACAACCAAAAATAAATACATTAATAAATTATTTTAAAAACTCAAGATGAGTGTTTGAACTTTCATACTATACACCTCGTCACATCCACGGATCCATAATCATCTGACTTAGTTCAGGCTACTGTAACAAAATATCATAGACTGGGTGGCTTGAACAATAGCAATTTATCATAGTTGTGGCAGGCTAGGAGAGCCAAGATCAAGATTTCAGCTAATTTAGTTTCCCACTGAGGCCTCTTCCTCGCTTACAGAAAGTCAGTTTCATGTTATATCTTTACAAGGTGGTGAGAGACTCTGGTGTCTCTTCCTGTTCTTGTAAGGACACTAATATCATCATGGGAAACCTGCCCTCAAGACTGCATCTCAACCTGTTTATAGTACCAAAGAGCTTACCTACAAATACCACCACATTATGGGTTAGCACTTCAGTATTTGAATTTTAGAGACACAAATATTCAGTCCATAAAGCACCAGAAAGTCCTATAAAGGACCATTCATCAAATATATAGTAATTATGCAGACCGCTGGTGTGGTAGTCCAGGTGGAATACCATTACCTATGATAGTAAAACACGCTACTAATAAGTAAAGGAAGAAAACTTACAGAGTTGAGAGTCAAAACTTGCAATATATCTGCTTGTAGAAGCAAACCCTTCAGGAGACATGAAAGGCAGCCTGATAGGAGTATTTTAATAGAATAAGGTCCTGGAACATAGATTTTAATAACATTCAACTCACTTCTTAATTAGGTCACATCAATAAAAATATATGCAAATTTATGGGTTTTCAATGAATTTGGCAGTAAAAATCTAATCCATCATTTGTAGAAGAACACATTTGTGCACAAATAATTATGTATTTATCTCAATCCTATTATTATACAATATTCACATTGCCGTAGAAAGACTTTAACTTCAGATAATAATGATGATGATTTTGCTCTATAGAGGTAATTTAAAGGCAAGCGGGAAAGGAGAAATGTAATGGGAACTCGGGTCATAAAACAGCATCATTATTGCTATCAAGAGTCGAAGGGACTTGACCTGACAGGTTCCTATTTTAACAATTCTTTTTTTTTCTTAAACATGAAAGAGACATCTTGCATGAATTTATTGGATATTTTTGATGTCCACATGTGGAAAAAAAATGTTACAATCAAATGTGTAAACTTGTCTTTTTTGATATGTGTGTATCATGAAAGTGAAAGTATTATTCCCTCAGCAGTGTCTGACTCTTTGCAACCCCTTAGACAGTAACCTACCAGGCTCCTCTGTACACAGGATTCTCCAGGCAAGAATACTGTAGTGGGTTGCCATTTCCTTCTCCAGGAGATCTTCCCAACCCAGGGATTGAACTCAGGTCTCCCGTATTGCAGGCAGATTCTTTACCATCTGAGCCAGCAGAGAAAATGTTTTAGTGTGTATAATGATAGTCATAAATGTGGTCATATGATCCCTTCCTTACTTCAGATTCTACTCTCAGACTTTTCCTTCCCTCCTGTCTCCTATAGACAAAGAAAACAATACAGAGTCTCTCAGGCTGATGGAGAAAACAGAGTGTCTGCATGGCTACATCAGAGAGAGCAAGGGAAGAGTTCTTAGAAATTGGATAGACCATGTCCACACACACACACACACACACATGCACACACACACACACAGGGAAGGACTTTGGATTTTAGCATAGCAAAAGTCAATGCATACCTTTCAAAGGAGAGAAATAAGACATTTTACATTTTGAACAGTAATTCTAGTTGCTGAGTGGTTTATGCTTAATAGATAGGAACAAGGATAAGTAGGTAACCAAGTTAGAGAATTACCACATTAATCCAAACAGGGCTGGGGTCAGTGTGGAATCTGAATGTGTGATGAGAGCAGTGAAATTTGAAGGTAGAGTACATAGAACTTGTGAAAGAACTGAATGTCCCACCATTTTGTCTTTATTCACACAGATGATCTGACTCAAATGCTGCTTCTACAGTCTTTGCCTACATAAATCCAATATACTCATTGGTAGCCAGCTCAAACTCTCTTCTCATGATTCTTCAGACTACTCTGTTCTACAGTAATCATATCTTCTCCATAACTCATAGGTTTTATTTTCTAGCATGTCCCAAACTGTTTCTAAATCCCAACAGCCAAAGACCAACAAGAACCAATTGAAAGATGAAAAAAGTTAAGATTGCTAACTTGCTGAACAAAACAGAGGATACCCCCAAAGAAAGCATAAATTATCCCACCAGATAAAAAGAGGACCTAAGGACATAACAGGGTATTGAAAATGGGAGAGTTCTAGTAGAATCTAAATGGTGCAGTGTTTTGTTTGAAACAAAACAAAGCAGCCCTTATATATAAAGATTTAGGCTTAGGCTGAGAAGCAGGACTAAGAAGTCCCATTTCTTTGGAAACTACTAGTTATGGAAAAGTGGAACTCTGTATCCAAAAGCCTTTTGTCTTTGACTTTGAAGCTGACTGAAAATCAAAGCTGCTTCTCCATACCAAAGTAACTATTAAAAAAAAAAAGTGACCCAAATAGCTAGGATCTTCCAGACAAAAATGAGATGGTTCCTTTCTCACCAATATGATTTGAAACAGCAAAGTTGATAGCAGTTTATAATTTTAGATGTTCTTAAGACTGTATCTCAATAACAAGTAAACGCAGTTTCTAGGGATTTACACTGTGTATTACAGAACTCTGGTGTTTGGTGGGAGGTTATTGGTCATCCTTTTCTGAGAGTGAGAGGGCTGCGATTATATTTCTCATAAAATTTTTAGCAAATATTTTTTTAAAGTATGCAAAACTAGGACTTCGCAGGGAGGAGGGCATGGCAACCCACTCCAATATTCTTGCCTGGATAATCCTCATGGACAGAGAAGCCTGGTAGGCTGCAGTCCATGCGGTCACAAAGAGCTGGACACGACTGAGTGACCAAGCACAGCACAGCACAGAGCTTCTCAGGTGGCACTAGTGATAAAGAATCTTCCAGCCAATGTGGAGATGCAGATTCGATCCCTGAGTTGGGAAGATCCCCTGGTGCCAGGGTCCAGCCCTGGTGGATCCAGGGTAATTCAAAGGGGAGATGGAATTGGCGTCCTAGGAAAAAACTTATTTAATTACAGATATAAAGAGAGATTAAAAAAGAATAGTGTAGTAGGAAATATTAGTGGAGAAAAAGAGACTGAATAACTTGATTTACATGAGATACCAATAAAGCTTCGAGACAAGAAGCTTGCACCACCTACGTATGCCACAGGCATCTTTCCATTCTCCCAAAGGAGAGGAGACACTGAAGCCTCCCCGGTCAGATCTTAGAAGCCCAGGCAAAATTAGCAGGCTTGGTGAGTACCCACGCTCCAGATGGGAATTCAGCCAGAAAAAAGGAGAACAAGAAAGAAACGACACAGGGGAATCAGTCTTTTCAGAAACTGATCTGTTTTCTTTATTTTCAGGTTTGCTTATACACTTTTTGTTATACATAGGGATGAATACAGTGTCACGCGGGGTCAGCAGACCTGACCCTTGTCAAAATCAGGTGCTTCATATAAAATTATACACAAGTCTTAGGGGTTTTACATCATCTTCTGGCCATGAGGCCTGCTGACATTTTATGGCCCTTTCTGATAACGGTCAGTCAACCAGAAAACTTATTTTTTCCAGAGGTGATTTTTTCTTAAACCAGGCGCCACCCTCCAAATAAAGTTGCATTCCTATAGGGTGAGGGTGTAGTGGGTTACAATCAAGAAAGGAATTTACTTAGCCTAAGGTTTAACTGATTAATCTTAAAGGTTAGTACTTATTTTTCCTATATGCTAGTTATATTCATTATAAGGGCAGGGAATAGGGAGACTTAGCAGCAAATGTTGGCCCAACAAATGAAAAACCCTTCACCAATATAATTCCTAATCAACCCACTATACTATACTAATAATTTTCTAACTTCTCAAGAGTCTGTATATAGAAAGTTTAAAGCATCTCATGCCTCTCATGGTTGGGAGGCTGTAAACAATCACATGTGGCCAGACGAACCTGCTCAGGCAGGCTAGAGAACCTTCAGAGGAGTTTGTAATTTGAAACACTCTTGTCACACCCAGGAATTTTTATTGACTGGAGCTGCAAGTTAACTCCTTCTCCGAGAGAAATGGTGGTAGACGGCCCCCCGTAAAGTCAGAGGTGTAGGTGAGAGCATAAAACAGTAAAGTAGGCAGACTCTGGTTTTGGGGGTAGATGCTCCGGAACAAGGGGTTTCCTGAGGCTTAATCCCGCCTTTGTGTATGCTGAAGCCTCCTTCCTCATGACCTTTGCCATGGGTGGAGTTCTTCATGCTGGCTCTTGGCACCCTGGAGCAGGAAATGGCAACCACTCCAGTATTCTTGCCTGGAAAATTCCATGGACAGTGGAGCCTGGTAGGCTACAGTTCATGGGACCACAAAGATTCGGATGTGACTGAGCAGCTGAGCACCAACACACACACGTGAACCTGAGAATAAACACACCTAAGGAGGCAAAAGACCTGCACTCCAAAAGCTGTAGGACACTGATGGAATAAACTGAAAATGACACAAAATAATGGAAATATATATCATGTTCTTCGGTTGGAAGAATCCATTTGTCTAAATAACTGTACTACCCAAGGCAATCTCAGATTTAATGCAATCCCTGTCAAATTACCAATGGTCTTTTTCACAGAACTAGAAGATAAAAGGAAAAAAAAAGTTGCAGGAAACATAGATCCTGAATAGCTAAAGCAATCTTGAGAAAGAAAAATGAAGGTAGAAGAATCTGGCTTCCCACCTAACACCATATTGCAAAACTATAGTCATCAAAAATATCATACTGGCACAAAAGCAGCCATATAGATCAACAGAACAAGACAGAAAATCCAGAGATTAACCACACACCTATGGCCACCTGATCGGTGACAAAGGAGGCAAGAACACACAATGAAGAAAAGTCAATCTTCAGTAAGCTGTGCTGGGAAACTGGACAGTTCCATATGAAAGAATGAAGTTAGAACCTTCTCTAACAACAGATAAAAAAATAAACTCGAAATGGATTAAACATCTAAGCGTAAGACCAGATATCACAAAACTTCTAAAGGAACACCTGGGCAGAACACTCTGACATTAAATTGCACCAATATGTTTTTGGATCTGTCTCCTAGAGTAATGAAAATAAAAACAAAAATAAATAAATGAGACATAATTAAACTTAAAAGTTTTTGCACAGCAAGAAAACCATAAACAAAATGAAAAGATAACCTATAATATATAGAAAATATTAAACAGTGTTACCAACAAATGTTTGATTTCCAAAATATGCAAATAGCTCATACAGATAAATATTTAAAAATAAAAATAAAAAATGGGCAAAAGGTCTATAGAGACATTTCTCTAAAGAAGACATACAAGTGCCAATGGACATAGGAGAAAATGTTCAACATTTCTAATTATTAAAGAAATGCAAATCAAAACTATAATGAGGTGTCACCTCACACAGGTCAGAATGGCCATCATTAAAAAGCCTACAAACAATAAATGCTGGAGAGGGTGTGGAGAAAAAGGAACTCTTCCACACCATTGCTGGGCATGTAAATTGGTGTAGCCACTATGCAGAACAGTACTGAGGTTCCTTAAAAAACTAAAAATAAAGTTACCACTTGATTCCAGAGATCCCACTCCTGGCATATATCTGAAGAAAACTATAAATGGCAAAGATACAGGCACTCAAATATTTGTTGCAGCACTATTTAGAACAGCCAGGATATGCAAGCAAATTAAATGTCCATCAACAGGTAAAGGAGTTGTTTTACACACACGCACACACATACACACAGTGAAATATTAATCAACCATATGGTTGATTAATGAAAAGAATTAAATATGACATTTGCAGTAACATGGATGGCCTTACAGATTATCATACTAAGTGAAGTAAGCCAGACAATGAAAGACAAATATCATGCATTGCTTTATATGTGGAATCTTAAATGATACAAATTAACTTATTTATAAAACAGAAATATACTAACAGACATAG
>SJXQ01012238.1:129543-162188 GCA_006408695.1 Aepyceros melampus
GAGTCTGAGTGAACTCCGGGAGTTGGTGATGGACAGGGAGGCCTGGCGTGCTGCGATTCATGGGGTCGCAAAGAGTCGGACACAACTGAGCGACTGAACTGAACTGAACTGACACTATATATATTATAAAATAGATAACCAAGAAGGACCTACTATATAGCATGAGGAAATAGTCTCAATATATTGTAATAACCTATAAAGGAAAAGAATCTGAAAAATAATAGTTACGTATATGTGTAACTGAATCACTCTGCTATATGTCTGAATCTAACAACATTGTAAACCAACTATACTTTCATGAAAACAATGAGAAAACATGAAATGAAGAAATAAGAGATACACTAAGAAACTGTGTGCTGTCACTGCAGACGTGAACTTGTGATATTTACCCACAAGCTGCTAGTCAGAAGGTACCACTGAGCACCTTTAAGTGTGTTACCTATTCCAGATATTCCGTCCCCCCAAGCATCTTCATGTTAATAGTATTTACACCCGTTAGAACAACTGCTAAATAGATACTCAAACATGAGTTGCACTGTGGATTTACTAAAACTACATTCTCCAGACATGTATTCTTGAGCGTACATAAAATTTAGTTTTCTGGAATTGCTGGTTTAGTTAGTGATTATTGATCTATTACGTATATTAGTTTCATAGAGCTGCTATCACAAGTTACCATAAGCTCCATATCTTAAAACAATGGGAATTTATCGCCTTTCAGGTCAGGAGACCAGAAGTCCAAAACCAGGTTGTCAGTAGGGTCATGCTCCCTTCAGAGGTTCCGCAGGGATTCTGCTTTTTCACTCCTCCAGCTTCTGCTGATGAGGCATTCCTTGGCTTGTGGATGCCTCTGTCTGCCTTATCTTCACATTTATCTCTACATTTTGAACTGTGATGTTGGAGAAGACTCTTCAGAATCCCTTGGACAGCAAGGAGATCCAACCAATCCATCCTAGAGGAAATCAGTCCTGAATTTTCATTGGAAGGACTGATGCTGAAGCTGAAACTCCAGTACTTTGGCCACCTGATGCAAAGAACTGACTGACTGGAAGAGACCCTGATGCTGGGAAAGACTGAAGGCAGGAGGAGAAGGGGATGACAGAAGGTGAGATGGCTGGATGGCATCACTGACTCAGCAGACATGAGTTTGAGTAAACTCCAGGAGTTAGTGATGGACAGGGAGGCCTGGCATACAGTCCATGGGGTCCCAAAGAGTTGGACACAACTGCGTGGCTGAACTGCACTGAATCCTCTTTATTGTGTATCTGTTTTAAAACTCTAATATAAGGAAACATTTTTGTTTTTGTATTTAGTGTCCAAACTCATAATCCAAGATAAACTCTTTCAAGGTCCTTTAATTAATCCCATTTTTTGATGTAAGATTTACTCTTTCTGCCTTATCAGGCAATAGTTCACAGTTTCCAGGGATTAGGATGTGGAAATATCTTCTTACTCCATGTAACCCACCACACATAATTTTCTTGTAAATTAAAAATGCAGGAGAGGGAGGTGGGAGGGTTGTGTAGGAGGAGGGGGACAGAGGAACGTTTCCCTATGGCCGATTCATGACGATATATGGCGGCAACCATCACACTATTGTAATTATCCTCCAACTAAAATAAAATTTTAAAAAATGCAACCATGGACTACGCTTCTAGTCGTTTTATTATTTAAATAGTAATTTGATCACATTATCCTTATTAATTTTCCAAGAATATCCTTTGTGCTCACTGTTTCAATTAAAGCATATGTTAGATCTTATAAACCATTACTATTGTTCTGTTAATACAGTCCCAAATACTTATTTGGAAATGCTAATGCTAACACAACTCACAGTTGGCAATTATTTAATGTGCGGCAATGTGTTCTTGTTCCAGTACACAGCTCTGAACACTGACAGCTGATTGTTTATACATGATGAAGTACCTGTATTATGCACAGTTTATAACAACAGTGATTTCATTATTTCTTACATGTATATTTAACACAGAGTGAGAGGTTCCTTCCACATCCGCTTTATTCCGGGACCAGAGCTGATGAAACCACTGCTAATAAGAACATACTGATCTTGCGGCAGAAGAAAGAGAAGCAGACTCAGGGAGAAAGGCTCGAAAGGTGGTTTCCTGGGAGTGGCACACAGTACTTTTGCTCACATTCAATTTACAAATACATGAAACATGGCCAGTTTGGAAGGCAACAGACACAGGGTGTATGAGAGAAGAGTAGAGAGAAGTCTGATCTTCTCAGATGGAGATAATACACGGAATTCTTTCATTAACAACTCAACCATGTCTAGCTCCTGCCTCAAAAAACTCACTCATATATTTGTTATTGAATACATCCTTTCTGATGAGGCCTTGGCCCAACTGTCTTGGTCATGGCAGACTTTCCAAATTACAAGATTAAAGGGAATGTTGAGCATCATTTTTTAACTATTAAATTAAAGAAAAAATAAGTTGAGAATTTTTAGCAGTAAAATTTTACCTTATAAGAAATAGCACATGTACCCTTGTCTGCTATATTCCAAATCCAATTTATCTACCATTCAAAAATACTAGACTGTTGGGTATGTTTTTCCATTGTTCCATCCATATTCCTTTTATCTTTACCTCATTTAAATTTATGTGAGGCAACAAACACACACATGGAAGAAAAAAACAATATTAAAAGGATCGCCTAAAAATTAGGTCATTAACTAAGAAGCGTCATCCTGGCAAGTTACAGTTCTAATGATGGAAGACATGATTTAAAAATTAATTCAAGTCTATAATACAGTGGCAAAAATCTCTCTCTGTGACCACCTTACCACCGATCAATAAATATTCACGAGACACCTGTGGATATGTGTTGCAGAAAGGTATTAAACTTCTAAACACTGGAAACATCACAGCTGGCCTGCTTAATATAGTAGCTTTTGCTAAGTTTCTAAAGTGTGGCACAGCAGGTGATATTAGACCAGGTAAGAATTAAGCAGAATAAATTATAAAATGAACTATTAATCCCCACTGACCATGAATTCCTGGTTAAAAAGAGACAGACAAATTAGACTAAATGTTCTTTAACTCAAGGGTATTATTTCTAACTTAAATAGCTAGCCCCTTTGACCAGACATGACATTAATCCTCTCTGAAGAAAGGCACCACGGGCCTTTCAGTGACAATAAGTAAATAGGATATTTTCCAGGTGCTGTTTTTTGTAGGGTGCCTTGAGGGGAACAGCAGTAATAGAATCCATCACTTAATGATTTTACACTCAAAAGTGAACGTATCTGTAATGTTTTAATCAATTTCAGAACATTTCCCAAATATTAAATTGGAAAAAACTACTGTCTACAACATCCGATTACTCATAGATAAGGTCAGAGAGACGTGACTAAAGAGGAGATCGTAACAGAAGGATATATGAGTTGTTGTGTTTAATTTTAATATGTAACAACAGTATGTGTTAGTCAAACTTAATGAAATCTTAGGTCATAATAAAATACAAATTCTGTAAAAAGTAAATAGATACTTTGTTCTAAAAGGTGTTCAGAAAAAGTCTGGGCAGAATGCTTTTACTCTGGGCATGGTATTTGGAGAGAAACATAAAAATAAAATACTGTCTGGAATCCAGAAGAAAGGAAAGGATGGCAGAGAATCTAAATCATGCCATATTTACTCACTCAAAAAGCAAGCACTGAGAACATGTGTTGGAAGAAAGTTAGGAGGAATCACATATATTTATAGCTAGGACAAGGGCAGCCTTAGAGATAGAATCAAGAGATGATTTCTTAAAATTACTAAAGCCTGCATAGGAAGGACATTATACTTTTTCTGGGTATCTTCAGAAAACAGAATAAGGACAGAGAAATATATTTGGACTTTGTATTAAATCATACATCCAACAATCAGATTTAATCAAAATAGAAGGGAATGAAATAGTCTTAAACCTCAGGCATGCAAAGATAAAATAAGTCCTTTTTCTTGCATCCTTCAGAAACTGGGAACCTCTTCTTTGGCTGAAATATTGAACAAGATGCCCGAGAGTCTTTCCCAATTATTAGATCCTGTGAATTTATGCCAAGTTCGGCAATCACTTGTACATCTCACAAAATAGGAGTCACAGCAACAAAAGATGAGGATTGGAGGGCACGCACGTGGGGGCAGCAGAGTGAAATCAAACACAGTGAAGGCGTCAGTTTGAGTTTCCTTTCGCTCAGCTCAGTAATTTACACTTCACACGTGCTACCATAAGCATGAAATGCTCCCTGTGGGTACGCAGCCGGAGTTGGGAAAGGATGATAAGACTGTGAGAATTTTGAGCTTATGCGTATAATGATACATCATTGTTTTAATCCTTGTGTGGTTAACACCCTAATTATTTCACGCTGTCACTCACACACACAGGAGAAGTAGGGCAGAGCAGGTAGACAGTATTTCTCCACTTGCAAGCTTACTTTCAAAAATATAATCTAATGAAATATAGAACAATGAAATGTTAAAAAGACAATTTGTTATGGAAACAGAATCATACAAAACATTCATCTGTATGTGTTCCTAACACTGCTGATCGTTTTTTTTTTATCCCAGAGTCACCAAGTCTCTAATATATGTCTTGCTTCAGCTACTCCAACACACTTTGGTTAATTCTGAGTTTGCTTTTTCTACTTCTGGCTCTTCCAGGCACAATGTCTGGCTCTCTTCTCTTGAATGTGTGCTCAATGTTGCATTCTCTGAATCATCTATATACATTTTAGTACTATTCCTAAAAATACTCTCACTGTATCTTCCTGGTTTCTGCTTTTAACACGATTTCTGAGACATTTTCCCTGGATTTCAAAATTAGAAAGGCTATTTTCACCTACAGTCCTCCAGCACCTACTTCTGAAAACTTTCTCATCATGTTCATGTCGCATATATATTCTCTCATTTAAGGCTCACAGTATCCCAAATTTATAAATGGGAAAACAGACTGAGGGGATTTCAGTATCTTGCCTGAGAAAGTACAAAGCTTTCTCTGTGAATCAAGCCCTTGTCTGATACCATAAACCATGAAGGTCAATATGTACACATATTCAAAGAAAACAAATTGCAAGCCATCATCACAGATTTCATTATGAACTTAAAAGTTTTTCTTCTGAAAAGTTTTAATGCATTTTTTTTCCAGAACAGCTTTTATTGCTTTTCCTATGTAGGTAGGTTATTTAAAAATATATACAGGAATGAGTTATTAACAGACCTTGATATGTGTCACTGATAGAGATGTTGAAAGTTCCTTCCACAGCACTGGCAACTTGCCTTATAAAAACTTTTTTGGCAACTTTGGTTTCTAAGCTGCATTATAAGAAACCACCAGGAAACAAAAGTGGGGGGAAAGTAGATTCACTGAGATATGTTTATTTTACTAATCCCTGGAACTCCTCGTGGCCTAGGACCACAAGAGTTACTACTGCATAGATGAACACAGATATCCAGTTATGGCTAAAACTGTTGCCTGTTACTGAAAATTATGGGATATTATGAGCAGTAAAGGAGATCCTCGGTCACAACCACATACTAGTATTGTTTCTGGATAAAGAATCGCTTTTGTTTGAAAATTAAGAATTGCTTAATGGAAGAAAGCACTCTTGAAATTCAGTGAGACCATTGCTTCCAGTTCCTATATCCCATTTGTTGCCAGCGTTTGTTTAATCCTTGGTGGTGTGCTGCTCTAGGATGTTAAACATGAATCATGCTGGTTGTTCCCATGGATGTGATCAATCTAATTAGAGAGGCACTGGGATGTAGGTTTTATTAGTTTAAATTGAGTGAATCCAGTTCTTATGGCCAAGCACAGCTTCCTTGGTGAGTATTGGTACTGAACCACAGCAATCATGGCAGAAAAACAAACAAACAAACAAAAAAAACAACCTCCCCTACTCCAGGATATCTACCTAGATCATGTGTGTCTAGCATTCTTCATACCCATTATCAATCTCAAAAGCAGAAACAGGAGACACTCATCCCTCCAGTCCTATTTAACTATCTCTCCTCAATGTTTACAATAACACATTTATAAAAACATTTACGGTTGTGCTGAGTATTTTGAAACATTTTCAACAATGTGTAAGTGGTGCTCCCTTCACTCAAATAACAGCATTATACACATTTCTAATTCACAGGCTATAAACTCACTCAAGATACAGAACTGCCACATGGCCCTAAATTTAAGCTCAAATGCAAATTAGAAATTTATCCAGATTATCACATAATATATAATTGTGAATTTTTCAACAAGAAGTTTCCTGTGGTTTAGCAAGGTTTTCCTTAACTTCCAGGTTGCCAGTAATAATCAGAGGTTTCTAATTAGATTTGAGGCATTTTTAAGAAATGTTTTTACCTTTAATCTTGGAATCATTTTCCAAGATTAGTTCACATGGAATAAACACTTATAATCATGTAACATTCACTTGGATTCCTTTATTCTCAAAATATGTATTTCATCCATCTATATTCTCCTTTTAAAAATGCCATTGTAAAATATTAAACAATATCAATGAATAAGTTTAGACTTTGCATCTGATGTCCAAACAAAGGTCTATCAATTTCACTTTCATGAAGAGGTTTTTTAAAAAGTTTTACCATAAACTGAAATCAATGTAGAACTACTTATCAGCATCCTTAGTTAAACTCTGGTCCCAATCACGTGAGGGAAGCTAATGTGTGTTACTGACATGCTTACCTCAGGCTTGTGTTCAGACTTCCCATCCTGGGAGTCACATAAACATGGCCTCAAAGTGAGAAGTAGTCAGTGTTTGAAACAAGTTCTGGTTCTGACCTAGAGATTTTGATCAAAGAAACATTACAAACTGGGGAGACTTCAAAAAGATCTTCAAATGCTTTAAAAAGCAAGCAAGCAAACAAACAAAAAAAAAATCCCTTTTCTGCAAAAAAATATTGGTACCTTTCTAGAAGACTATAGATCAGACACCCCAAACTGAGCATGACCCCTTTCACTGGAACAAGGGTCTGTGTCATTTTTCCCTTTGTAAATAATCACATACAGAGCATGTCTTATACAAACAAGCAGTGGCATGTCATATACAAACAGAATGAATGTTAAGGGCTCATCCTGATTATCTGTAGGTTTCTTCTAGTAAATGAACTGATCTGAACATTAACCTTATGCCTCTGTTCCTAGCCCCAAAGATTATGTACTTGTACTCAGGAACAAAGTACCTATAGACTAATTCAGGTCTTGTCATTTCAATAACCGAATTATGAAGACTAGATTAGATATAGCTAATAGCTACTAAGCCATGCATGAAAGCTACAGGATTCAACTTTGCTCATGTCTTCAGATTACATCTAATGTAAAGATCTATGTTTAATTTTTCTTTTCATCCTCCTGACAAGAAAATTGTCAGTCTACTTTTATTTGCTCTGGTTTTTAAATACCCCCTCCCAGTATGATGCTAAAAGCTCAGTGTAACCTCCTCCCAATTTCATCTCCATCCAATTATCTTTACATCGGTTTATACTCACCTCTGAAACTTGACCTGTTTGCCATTATCCAGTGAAAAGGTTGTCAAATTGTAAACAGCCAGATAATATTTTTAGGCTCTGAGAGCCAAATGGTCTCTTTCACAACTACTCAGCCCCTGCAATTATATCACAAAAGCAGTTGTAGAGCGTATGCAAACAAATGAATGTTGTATATTCCAATAAAACTTAATTTACGAAAATAGGCAGCAGGCCAAGTTTAACCCACACACTGCAGTTTGCTGACTCCTACTCCAGTGAAACACACTGGACCCCAACAAATCACCAAACTGTCTATGAGAAAATCAAGCATTTGGACACTAATTTCTCCAGATAACCCCTGTAATGAAAGATTTCTTGGAATTGGTCTCTTTCTCGTCACTCTCTCTCCAGCTTTTCTTGGAATATTTGAAATCAGGGTATTACTCTAACCATAAAATTTATATCTTTAAGTGACAGAAAAAAATATATAATATAATGTTCATCTCATTAGTGAACAGATTTGATGAAAATACACGGCACAATTTTAATTAACAGAAGCAAGTTACCTCACTTGAATCGTTGACCATTGCTTTCTTTCTCTAAGCAGATGGAAAAGATTTGAGGTATATTACTTCAGTGATTAGCTTTCCATTTCCTTGCATCTTCTGAATAGTAGAAATAGCCAAGGTTGATTTCTATTAGCCTAATACCCAAGGCCCCTTTTTCTGTGGGCACTGATCCCTACTCTCAGGTTACTTTGCTGCCCTGTTGCTATTTACTATCCTCTGCGAAGTCACAGGCTGAATATTAGTTAATGCTTACCTTGTCTACTCTGCACTAGAACCATAGGCATGGCCAAATTCATTCAGCTGCTAAAAAAGGGAGGACATTTTAGTTCTTTTGATTGGCCTGTGCCATCCTTTGTCTTTTTCAATCATATTTTCACTCTTAATCAGAAATCTCTCCCTTTCATAACGAATTCTCCAGTGAGCTCTGCAGACCTAATGTTCCATACAGAGTGCATTTCTGAGCTACTGATGTTAAATTACATACCCATTCATACATATGTAGCATTACTTGATTAATTGGAAGTATGACTAATTAAGGATTGTTCTGTTTGTTTTCAAATGAGGACTTAGAAATACTTTTTATCCATTTTTTAAAAAGGAAACTGTCCTAAGAAACTTAGGACTTTTTTGAAAAAAATACAGCGATAGTGCATGAATGCATGCTAAGTCACTTCAGTCGTGTCCAACTCTTTGCAACCCTATTTACTATAGCTCACCAGGCTCCTCTGTTCATGGGATTCTCCAGGCTAGAATACTGGAGTGGGTTGCTGTGCCCTCCTCTGGGGGATCTTCAAAACCGGGGACTGAACCCACCTCTCCCCCATCTCTTGCATTGGCAGGTAGGTTCTTTACCACCTGGGAAGTCCAAAGGACATAGCAACTATCAGTTCAGTACAGTTCAGTTCAGTTCAGTCGCTCAGTCGTATCTGACTCTTTGCAACTCCATGAATCGCAGCACGCCAGGCCTCCCTGTCCATCACCAACTCCCGGAGTTCACTCAGACTCACGTCCATCGAGTCCGTGATGCCATCCAGCCATCTCATCCTCTGTCATCCCCTTCTCCTCCTGCCCCCAATCCCTCCCAGCATCAAAGATGAGTCAACTCTTCGCATGAGGTGGCCAAAGTACTGGAGTTTCAGCTTCAGCATCATTCCTTCCAAAGATATCCCAGGGCTGATCTCCTTCAGAATGGACTGGTTGGATTTCCTTGCAGTCCAAGGGACTCTCAAGAGTCTTCTCCAACACCACAGTTCAAAAGCATCAATTCTTCGGGGCTCAGCCTTCTTCACAATCCAACTCTCACATCCATACATGACCACAGGAAAAACCATAGCCTTGACTAGACGGACCTTAGTCGGCAAAGTAATGTCTCTGCTTTTGAATATGCTATCTAAGTTGGTCATAACTTTTCTTCCAAGGAGTAAGTGTCTTTTAATTTCATGGCTGCAATCACTATCTGCAGTGATTTTGGAGCCCAATAAAATAAAGTCTGATACTGTTTCCATTGTTTCCCCATCTATTTGCCATAAAGTGATGGGACTGGATGCCATGATCTTCGTTTTCTGAATGTTGAGCTTTAAAAAGCAAAAGAAGTATATGTGAGTTAGGAGAACAACAACAACAACAAAAAAAAAATCAGAATAAACTGGTAGTTTCCAAGGATGGGGGTTGGAAGAGAATCGGTAAAGACTGTTAAAGGATACAAACTTCCAGTTATTAAATGAGTATGGTCTGGGGCTATAATGTACAACATGGCAACTATAGTTAATAATACTGTAGTGCATATTTGAGAGTTGCCAAGAGAATAAATTACACCCTGATCATACACACAAGAAATTGTAATTATGTGAGGTGATGGATGTGTTAACTACTTTATTGTGGTAATCATTTTGCAATACATACATATAAAAAATCTCTACATTGTATATATTAAACTTATACAATGGTATGTCAATTACATCTCAATAAATCTGGGAAATAGATTAAAAAAAAATTACTTTGGAACATTTCCAAAAATTGAAGAGGGACACGAGTGACAAATGTGGAGAATAATTAAAACAAAAACACTTAAAGGCACAAGTTCTTTGGGAGATCAATAGTAGAACTCCAGAAACTGGAGAGTATGATAAAGTCCATCCTGGGCACCTGAGATTAAGAATCCATAAATAAGAACTAAAAATTTAGGAGAAAAACTTGACCAAGTAAAATTATATTTCATTACTGAAAAGGTTTATTAATTAAGTGATGTGCATTCGTTTTCTTGGAAGAAGCTAGAAAGACATTTGCCATTAATAATGAAATCAACCAGTTGTGTTTTTTTTTCTGTTTATTTGTTTTTGTTTTTGTGCCTGATGGCACATCACTACTAGTTGTTAGTTGAAAGGAACCTACTATTGGGATTGCCTATGAGAAGTGCAATTAAGAACCATCAAAGCCATCAAGAGACCGCATGTGTACAGAATATAAATGGATTACAAAAATTTATAAGGAAATGGTTCCACAGAGGGAGTCTAGTGACACATAACCATCAGAGCTCAGTCTTTAAATGACTTCTAATTTCTACAAGAACTCTATGGTGGAATTAATTCCATGTAAGTTACTGCGAAACATCTATTTTGTGTTATAATTTGGAGATCTGACACCACATGTGAGCTTTTATGTATTAAAACATTTAAAACAACTGAATCATAATTATTGAAAGAGTCATGTTAGCAGTTATTAGAACCATCTCAGGGCCCCACTGCAGGGCTCTGGATGGTACAACTCTTACTGTGTTAGTTTCTCAGCTGTCTATGACTTCTTGCAGCCCCATGGACTATAGTCCATCAGGCTCCTCTGTGCATGGAATTCTCCAGGCAAGAATACTGGAGTGGGTAGCCATTCCCTTCTCCAGGGGATCTTCCCAACCCAGGGATCAAACCTGGGTCTCCTACATTGCAGGAAGATTCTTTACCATCTGAGCCACCAAGGAAGCCCTTAGTCAGGGCTTAAGTCTCGCAGCTTCCTTAGGAGAGCTTTACTAGAATGAAGGCCTCAAGCATGATCCCACATTCAATGTTCCCCTAACTGAATTTAACTGTAATCAACAACTTCCAGGGAATGGCACATTAGAGGGTCCTTTAAATAACAACTCATTAACTCCCGATATCAAATGCTTTGTCACGATATTCTCCAGCTTTTCTTGGAATATTTAAAATCAGGGTAATACTCTTACCATAAAATTACAATGTCATATATAAGTACATAAAGTACACACAGCACTTCATGGTAAATATTTGCTAATCTGTCTGTTCTTTGGAGAGCATCAGAAATGCTCTTTGGACAGGACAACAAAACTTTAATTGACTCTCTGGGACCTCCACTACTACTTACTCTGAAGGAGTAGTAGGTAACATTTAAGATACTAGCTTCTGGAGCCAAATTAGATGGATTCAAATAGAATAACTAGCTGTGTAACCTCAAGAAAGCTAACCTCCTTCACAGTAAAGAATCCACAGTAAAGAATGCAGGAGAACTGGGTTTGATCCCTGGGTCGGGAAGTTCCCCTAGAGAAGGAAACGGCAACCCACTCCAGTATCCTTGCCTGGAGAATCTCATGTACAGAGGAGCCTAGCAGGCTACCTTCCATGGGGTCCCAAAGAGTTGGACAAGACTGAGCAGCTAATTCACACACACACACACACACATACATCTTTTGGTGAGGTAATGAAGTTTAAATAAATTACTATACACATTATACTTAGAACAGTACCTAGCACACAGCAAATGCTCTAGACGTTCAGTATGATTTTATTCTCTGATCATGAAATTGTAATGTATTGAGCTCATCTATTTCATAACTAAAATCAGCATCATTCTAGATGAGTTCTTTTGAACTTAAGAATATATGAGATGGTGGAGCCCAACTCTGAAACAGAGGGCAAAGGTCTCAAAGCTTCATGATTTACAGAGATAAATGTGCAAACATCCCAAATGAATTTCAAGGTATAAATAATATTTTCTTCATCCATTATTTGTTAATTTGCTTGTCTATATCCCTAGTTCTCACTAACCAACACACAAGTGCTGATGCTAACTTGGAAGCAGACATTTCCATAGGGTATAACTGTTAGAATAGGTCTTACATTTATTTAGATGGCTCCTGACCTGTGACAAAATTTATATATAATATATGTATATATATACTTATGTATACATATATACATATGTGTGTGTGTGTGTATATATATATGCATGCATGTAAGTCGCTTCAGTTGTGTCCAACTCTTTGCTACCCCACTAACTGCAGCCTGCTAGGTTCCTCTGTCTTTGAGATTCTCCAGGCAAGAATACTGGAGTGGGTTGCCATGACCTTCTCCAGGGAAAATTCCTGACCTTGGATCGAACTTGCATCTCTTATAACTACCTGCACTGGTAGGCAGGTTCTAGAGCCAGTTGGGAAGCCTGTCGATCAATCTATCTATCTATCATAGATTCAAAAACCTTTAACCAATAATTCACCTTGCCCAATCAATAATTTGAGATCTTGAGGTGATTATTTTTTTCAAGTTTTCAAAATATCTTTCATGATTTCTATGTAAAGGACATACTTATTTTTTAGGCAGAAATAGTTTTGGAAGTAAAGACATAGAGGAAGAATAGATGAGGAAGGAAGGAATTAAAAGATCCAAAGCAAAACCAAAGTCCTCAGGAGATAAACAAAAGCATTGCGAGATGAGCAAAGGCCCAACATCAGCAGGAACAGAGTGTGAAAACGGCAGACAGATGGTTCAGGTGATTGTTAGCAGCAATGGGATTGAGATAACTAAAGCTATGCTGATTTCAATGAGTGAAGCAAGAAAAAAAGCAAAAGTCAGTCCTGAAAGGAAGGAGGCTATAAGAAGTAAGATTGCTGCTGCTGCTAAGTCACTTCAGTCGTGTCCAACTCTGTGTGACCCCATAGACGGCAGCCCACCAGGCTCCCCCATCCCTGGGATTCTCCAGGCAAGAACCCTGGAGTGGGTTGCCATTTCCTTCTCCAATCACGAAAGTGAAAAGTGAAAGGGAAGTCTCTCAGTCGTGTCCGACTCTTCACGACCCCATGGACTGCAGCCCACCAGGCTCCTCTGTCCATGGGATTTTCCAGGCAAGAGTACTGGAGTGGGGTGCCATCGCCTTCTCCAAAGTAAGATTAAACGTTCAAATACATTTAAAGTTAATGAATATGTGTTAATGATAAACATACGCAAAATCCAGCACTAAATGGCACAGTGGAAGAGGGGGTCAAGTACTGGGAGGGAGATCACAGCCTTCTGTCCATTCTTCAGCAACTTCCACTTAGCGGGTAAGATGACAAGGCGTGCATGTGAGGTCAGTCGTGCCCAGCTGCTTGTGACCCGTGGACTGTAGCCTGCTCAGCTCAATCTTTCCACAGGACTTCCCAGGCAAGGACTGGAGCGGGCTGTCATTTCTCCTCCAGGGGATCTTCTTGACCCAGGGATCTAACCTGTGTCTCCTGCGTTGGCAGGCGGATTCTTTACCACTGAGCCACATACATACACATAGAAGTGTTGGTGTGTGCCCTAAGTTTATTTTCTCTCTTTATTTGGCCTTTGAAGAGTAGAGATACAGCACATGAAAGAAAAACCAACTAAATTTGAAAGCCTAATATCAATAAATATAAATGGACAAGACTGGCCAATATGATATAGTAAATGTCAGAGTAGATGGGAAAAAATCAGTNATGACTTCTTGCAGCCCCATGGACTATAGTCCATCAGGCTCCTCTGTGCATGGAATTCTCCAGGCAAGAATACTGGAGTAGGTAGCCATTCCCTTCTCCAGGGGATCTTCTCAACCCAGGGATCAAACCTGGGTCTCCTACACTGCAGGAAGATTCTTTACCATCTGAGCCACCAAGGAAGCCCTTAGTCTGGGCTTAAGTCTCGCAGCTTCCTTAGGAGAGCTTTACTAGAATGAAGGCCACAAGCATGATCCCACATTCAATGTTCCCCTAACTGAATTTAACTGTAATCAACAACTTCCAAGGAATGGCACATTCGAGGGTCCTTTAAATAACAACTCATTAACTCCGGATATCAAATGCTTTGTCACGATATTCTCCAGCTTTTCTTAGAATATTTAAAATCAGGGTAATACTCTTACCATAAAATTACAATGTCATATAAGGTACATACAGTACACACAGCACTTCATGGTAAATATTTGCTAATCTGTCTGTTCTTTGGAGAGCATCAGAAATGCTCTTTGGACAGGACAACAAAACTTTAATTGACTCTCTGGGACCTCCACTACTACTTACTCTGAAGGAGTAGTAGGTAACATTTAAGATACTAGCTTCTGGAGCCAAATTAGATGGATTCAAATAGAATAACTAGCTGTGTAACCTCAAGAAATCTAACCTCCTTCACAGTAAAGAATCCACAGTAAAGAATGTAGGAGAACTGGGTTTGATCCCTGGGTCGGGAAGATCCCCTAGAGAAGGAAACGGCAACCCACCCCAGTATCCTTGCCTGGAGAATCTCATGTACAGAGGAGCCTAGCAGGCTACCTTCCATGGGGTCCCAAAGAGTTGGACAAGACTGAGCAGCTAACACACACACACACACATACATCTTTTGGTGAGGTAATGAAGTTTAAATAAATTACTATACACATTATACCTAGAACAGTACCTAGCACACAGCAAGTGCTATAGGCGTTCAGTATGATTTTATTCTCTGGTCAAGAAATTGTAATGTATTGAGCTCATCTATTTCATAACTAAAATCAGCATCATTCTAGATGAGTTCTTTTGAACTTAAGAATATATGAGATGGTGGAGCCCAACTCTGAAACAGAGGGCAAAGGTCTCAAAGCTTCATGATTTACAGAGATAAATGTGCAAACATCCCAAATGAATTTCAAGGTATAAATAATATTTTCTTCATCCATTATTTGTTAATTTGCTTGTCTATATCCCTAGTTCTCACTAACCAACACACAAGTGCTGATGCTAACTTGGAAGCAGACATTTCCATAGGGTATAACTGTTAGAATAGGTCTTACATTTATTTAGATGGCTCCTGACCTGTGACAAAATTTATATATAATATATGTATATATATACTTATGTATACATATATACATATGTGTGTGTGTGTATATATATATATATGCATGCGTGTAAGTCGCTTCAGTTGTGTCCAACTCTTTGCTACCCCACTAACTGCAGCCTGCTAGGTTCCTCTGTCTTTGAGATTCTCCAGGCAAGAATACTGGAGTGGGTTGCCATGCCCTTCTCCAGGGAAAATTCCTGACCTTGGATCGAACTTGCATCTCTTATAACTACCTGCATTGGTAGGCAGGTTCTAGAGCCACTTGGGAAGCCTGTCGATCAATCTATCTATCTATCATAGATTCAAAAACCTTTAACCAATAATTCACCTTGCCCAATCAATAATTTGAGATCTTGAGGTGATTATTGTTTTCAAGTTTTCAAAATATCTTTCATGATTTATATGTAAAGGACATACTTATTTNTTGGGAAGCCTGTCGATCAATCTATCTATCTATCATAGATTCAAAAACCTTTAACCAATAATTCACCTTGCCCAATCAATAATTTGAGATCTTGAGGTGATTATTTTTTTCAAGTTTTCAAAATATCTTTCATGATTTCTATGTAAAGGACATACTTATTTTTTAGGCAGAAATAGTTTTGGAAGTAAAGACATAGAGGAAGAATAGATGAGGAAGGAAGGAATTAAAAGATCCAAAGCAAAACCAAAGTCCTCAGGAGATAAACAAAAGCATTGCGAGATGAGCAAAGGCCCAACATCAGCAGGAACAGAGTGTGAAAACGGCAGACAGATGGTTCAGGTGATTGTTAGCAGCAATGGGATTGAGATAACTAAAGCTATGCTGTTTTTCAAAATATCTTTCATGATTTCTATGTAAAGGACATACTTATTTTTTAGGCAGAAATAGTTTTGGAAGTAAAGACATAGAGGAAGAATAGATGAGGAAGGAAGGAATTAAAAGATCCAAAGCAAAACCAAAGTCCTCAGGAGATAAACAAAAGCATTGCGAGATGAGCAAAGGCCCAACATCAGCAGGAACAGAGTGTGAAAACGGCAGACAGATGGTTCAGGTGATTGTTAGCAGCAATGGGATTGAGATAACTAAAGCTATGCTGATTTCAATGAGTGAAGCAAGAAAAAAAGCAAAGGTCAGTCCTGAAAGGAGGAGGCTATAAGAAGTAAGATTGCTGCTGCTGCTAAGTCACTTCAGTCGTGTCCAACTCTGTGTGACCCCATAGACGGCAGCCCATCAGGCTCCCCCATCCCTGGGATTCTCCAGGCAAGAACCCTGGAGTGGGTTGCCATTTCCTTCTCCAATCACGAAAGTGAAAAGTGAAAGGGAAGTCTCTCAGTCGTGTCCGACTCTTCACGACCCCATGGACTGCAGCCCACCAGGCTCCTCTGTCCATGGGATTTTCCAGGCAAGAGTACTGGAGTGGGGTGCCATCGCCTTCTCCAAAGTAAGATTAAACGTTCAAATACATTTAAAGTTAATGAATATGTGTTAATGATAAACATACGCAAAATCCAGCACTAAATGGCACAGTGGAAGAGGGGGTCAAGTACTGGGAGGGAGATCACAGCCTTCTGTCCATTCTTCAGCAACTTCCACTTAGCGGGTAAGATGACAAGGCGTGCATGTGAGGTCAGTCGTGCCCAGCTGCTTGTGACCCGTGGACTGTAGCCTGCTCAGCTCAATCTTTCCACAGGACTTCCCAGGCAAGGACTGGAGCGGGCTGTCATTTCTCCTCCAGGGGATCTTCTTGACCCAGGGATCTAACCTGTGTCTCCTGCGTTGGCAGGCGGATTCTTTACCACTGAGCCACATACATACACATAGAAGTGTTGGTGTGTGCCCTAAGTTTATTTTCTCTCTTTATTTGGCCTTTGAAGAGTAGAGATACAGCACATGAAAGAAAAACCAACTAAATTTGAAAGCCTAATATCAATAAATATAAATGGACAAGACTGGCCAATATGATATAGTAAATGTCAGAGTAGATGGGAAAAAATCAGTTTTGTGGTATTTACAAAAGGTATCTAAAACTCAACATTTGAAATATCATTTATGTGCGGAATCTAAATGGATAAAACTAGTGAATATAATAAAACAGAAACAGACTAACAGATATAGAGAACAAATTAGTGGTTACCTGTGGAGAGGAAAGTGGGGAGGGGCAAGATGGATAAGGCATTAAGAGGCATAAACTATTATGTATAAAATAAGAAGGCTACAATAATATATTTTGCAGTATGTAGTCAATATGTGGGTAGAGCCAATATTTCATAATAACTACAAATGGAATGTTATAGGGCTTCCCGGGTGGCTCAGCTGGTAAAGAATCCGCCTGCAATGGAGGAGACCTGGGTTGGATCCCTGGGTTGGGAAGATCCCCTGGAGACGGGGACAGCTCCCCACTCCAGTACTCTAGCCTGGAGAATTCCATGAGTGTATAGTCCATGGGGTCACAAAGAGTGGGACACGGCTGGGCGACTTTCACTTTCACCTTCTTTCAGGAAGGAAAAAACACTACTGTAGATGATAAAGATTCCTCCCAAAACTACAAATTAAAAAAGAGATTAACAAAATTATGATATCACATTAATACCCAAAATCAGTTTTTGAATATTAACAACAAAGAAATAACATTAGCACTGCCACAAAGGTAAAACAAAAGAAACAAGATTTTACAAGATGCTTAGGAATACAGCTAATAAAATATATGATATTGATGGATAAATTCATTTTGAAAATACATGACTAGATAAAGACGGTAATATACTCCAACATTGAAGGAATATAAAAGAAACTCTGAACAAATAAGTAGTTGCTGCTAAGCTGCTTTAGTCGTGTCCGACTCTGTGCGACCCCATAGATGGCAGCCCACCAGGCTCCCCTATCCCTGGGATTCTCCAGGCAAGAACACTGGAGTGGATTGCCATTTCCTTCTCCAATATATGAAAGTGAAAAGTGAAAGTGAAGTCGCTCAGTCGTGTCCAACTCTTAGCAACCCCATGGACCGCAGCCTACCAGGCTCCTCCATCCATGGGATTTTCCAGGCAAGAGTACTGGAGTGGGGTGCCATTGTATAGCATGTTAATTAGTATAAAACAATACTGGGAAGATGTCAAGCCTCTCCAAGTTACCTACAGAGTCAATGTTATTACAAACAAAATTTTAACAAGATTTTCTTTTTAGGGGCTATACACAACTTATATGAAAATGTATCTGGACATACAAAACCTAAGAATAAACACTATTGAATTAGTATACAGAGTCTTGCTGTATTAGACATTGAATCTATATTCTTACTAAACTGCAGTAATTTCCACACTCTGAACAATAAAAACACTGACCAATGAAGTGGAATATGGAATATACAAATAGATTCATACTATATATCACACTTGAATTACAGAACTGTTATTTCAGATTACTGTAGAGGTTTTAGACCATTCAACAAATAGTTACAGCAGAGATGGTTAGCTACATGGAAAAAATGAAATTCCTATCTTACATTTTAAACAAAAATCAACTATGGATGTATTACAAAGCATACTAAAAACATGATATTGGTGCAAGGCCAGAGAAATAGACCAATGGGATGAAAATTCAATACAGACTAATAATGCATATATGGATATTTGCTTTAAGAATAACATGGCATAATATTGGTTCTGGTTCAGTTCAGTTTAGTTCAGTTGCTTAGTCGTGTCCAACTCTTTGTGACCTCATGAATCATAGCACGCCAGGCCTCCCTGCCCATCACCAATTCCTGGGGTCCACTCAAACACATGTCCATTCAGTTGGTGATGCCATCCAACCATCCCCTCCTCTGTCGTCCCCTTCTCCACCTGCCCTCAATCTTTCCCAGTATCAGGGTCTTTCCAGTGAGTCAGCTCTTTGCATTAGGTGGCCAAAGTATTGGAGTTTCAGTTTCAGCATCCAGCTTCAACATTCCAGAACAGTAGTTCTGGAAAAAATGGACATCCATATAGGGAAAGATGAAAATTGATGTATTTCACATAATACAAAAAAGAAAGGTCATTTGAAAGTAGATGCAAACTTAAATGTAAAAGTAAAAAAATTATATTTCCTAGACGATGTTAAGTATGCATGTAATATTTAATATATAATATGCTTCATGATACATTATCTGTATAATAACCAACATCATGAATTCTCATTCAGCACAAAAAAGACATTAAGCACAGAGGAACAGATAGATACTTTGACTATGTTGAAATTAAGTTTTATTCATCAAAAAGGACCATTAAGAACCTTAGAGTGCAAAAGTGTGGTAGAAAACTTACTTGCAACACAAAGACTCATATAGAACTTGTATCCAAAATGCTTAAAAACAAATCAGAGACAACAGCTAATATAAAAATAGCCAGGGAATATAGGCAGTTAAGAGAATGCAGAACACTAAGATCTCTTATGAAGTGCTGAATGGAAACTGGGATTAAACTTTGAGAAAGTTTTATTCCTACATATTTTTCATGAAAAAACAGGTAACTATGTTCATCAAAACACATGCAATAATACACATACCAGCATTTTTCCTATAGTCCTGTAATGGTTAGTTCTGCATGTCAGTTTGGTTAGTATATAATCTTTGATCAAACACCTGTCTAGACGTTACTGTGACAGTATTTCGGATGTGACTAGCATTTAAATCATCAGACCGAGTAAAGCAGATTACCCTCCATTACATGGGTAATCTGCATCTAGCCAACTGGAGGTCTTAAGAGAAAATAATGAGATCCTCAAAAAGGAAGCATTTCTACCTCCAGACCATATTCCGACTCAAGTCTTCAAGGTCAAGTCTTCCCTGGTCTGCCCTGAAGACTTTGGACTTATGAGGCAGTCACAGGGGATAAGTCCTTAAAATCTTATACGCAGACATGCACACACATACAGGTGCACATACATGTATACTTATGTGTGTGTATGCACACATGACTATACACACATCCTATTGGTTCTGTGTCTATGGAGAGCTCTCATATGGGTTCCAAGTTAGAGAGGATTATTTAGAAGTCTATTAATGAAAGATAATAGTTGTGAGAGAGACACATGGTGGAATGCTGGATCAGTGAAAATGAGATGTATCTAGTGAAACATGGATTAATTTCACAAACGAAATGAACAAAATGAGTCAACAACAATACCACACATATAAAGTGGTTCCATTTCAGCCAAGTTCAAAAACAAACAATACCAAGTTTTAGTATCTAGGGATGTGTTTTACATGGTTAAATGATAAGCAAAAGAAGAAAGCAGTCATAGTTAATGACATGTAATGGTTATTTTCAGAGGGGAAAGACAAAGAAGAGATTGCAGAGGGGGCCATGAGAAGACAGCCTTCTGGAGTATTAAATCATATTTTCTTGACTTGGGTGACTATCATATCCTGGCTTTATTCTGGGACCATTGAGCTACTCATTTTTGTTTGGGTTTCTAATGTATGTGCCATTTCACAGTAAGAGCGCGTTAGCAAGCGGAAATAAAAAAAAAAAAAAACAGATCTGGAGGCAAGAGAATGAGAGCTCAAATACAGACATGGTAAGAGTCTAGTTTTTAGGTTCTGTTAGACATTAATGTGGGTGCTTAATTTACTACTTACCAAGGTCCCATCTTTTGACTTCTGGTTCATTCCACAGAATCAGAAGAGAGAAGACTGACTTTAGAATGGCCTGCTTTTCCTGAACTGGCGACTGAGGACCCCACAGAAGTAAACATTCTTAAGAAATCAGTTCTGGATGTCATAGTACTTTCAGCCTGCATGCAAGTCTGAGCATCTGGAATGACTGGTCTGTACTGCTTGTAGGCCATGTGGAAGCTGAGTTGAGTTAAATTAATGACCTAAGAACACAATGTCTGGAAATGGTAACATTCTGAATACCTTTTTCAGCTTTCTGCAGCCAATTGATCACACAACACAGCTGTATCCATGTGGCTTTGCTAGTACTCCTGCTCTTAACTGACTATGATGTTGCTCTATAAGACATTGATAATATTCAAGACATTGGATAAGAAACTTTGCCTGATCTAAGGTGGTAGGTTAGAAACATATAGCCTGTGATTTCTGAAATAAACCAAGGATATGGCAAAGAATATACCCTGTCAGTTTCCATTTACCTTGGTGGCCCAATGTTTATTCCAATGAGCTCAACTTTATTTTCCCTCAGTTAGAAACATTCTATTTATAACACTCTCAACTGTCAGTCCAAAAGAATAATCCTACTGGGACCAAATCAGCTTCTTTCAGATATAAGCCATGTTTGTTCCACTCTGTAGTCATGCTTTATATTCACAGTCCATATGCCGTTCTTTGGAAATCAGGTAGTTGAATCCGCATGAACAAAAATCACAGTATGTTTTAAAATAAACATGAAAATGGAATACAAGAGGACTCTGGTAAGTAAGGAATACGGTAGGACTGAGTGGTCTAAACGCTAAGAGGCCCATCTACTGATACTGTTCCCTTTGGTTTGGCTTATGAAATCATGGAAACCTAAACTTTAGCTAATGTGCAAAACCAATACCACATGTACGGGCATAACCTGCTGTCTCTGAGTGCTTTTATTGGATAACATATGATTATTATCGTAAGTAAGGTTCTTGATACCTGCTGTTTAATACCTTCCAATATCACACATGATTTTTGCTAATGGTGGGTCCTTCCTTTGCTTAAGGATTCTAGAGTCTAGATTCATTTCCCCTCTTTATAATGAAAGTCTAAATGACACCAGGCCTCTTTCACTAAAAACTAGTCTCTGACAAAGAGGGACCACGTGGTCCATTGATATCTGCATTAATGATAGTAAAATGAATCATGATATCATTCTAATACAATTTTTAATCCATCTCAGTGTTTTACTTGGAACTCAACAAGATTGGGGCAAACTTAATTTAAAACATTAAAAGCTATTCAATCCAGTTATAGCACAACCATTTGAGGTATTAAGTCTATTCCACCTATAATTCTTCTGTTCTCTCCAAACCCATCACTCGCGTGTGCGCGCACACACACACACACACACACACACACACATGCACGCACACACTTATACATCTTTACACATTAGAACATCAGCGTTCTAAGCAGGTAGCCAGGCCTATTGCAAAACTGCCTCAAGTTTTAAAAGGCTGGGGCTGAAGCTCCTACAATCTCCTGCTCTGATGGAAGTCTAAATTCAGTAAAGAGGTTACTTTAGGTGTCTTGGACAAGAAATAGATTTTGAAACACAGGAGAGAGAATGAGAAACTTCTGGAATCTGAAAAAGGGAGCACAGCCAGGGATACCTTATTAGCTATTAAGGAAGGAAAGGGCTGCAAGGTACCCTATTAAATATAAAATTCCATGGATATTTATAACTCATATTGAAAAACTGAACATCCAATCTTTCATGTTACTCTTTCACTCAAAAAAACCATTCCTACTCTAAAATTCTAATGATCATCAATAGGGTTCCCAGCTCTTGAAAAGAATTCCATAGGTAAACCATGACACAGGAACCCAGTAAAATGAAGAATCCAGTTATAGTTCTTTAATCTCTTGCATCTGTCAATGATCAGTTTATGTCAGGGACCATAACATATGGCCCCTTCTTCCTACTCTTTAAGGAATACAGAAAGACAATAACCAAGCTCCCAGCATCAGTTCAGTTCAGTCGTTCAGTCGTGTCCAACTCTTTGTGACCCCATGGAGTGCAGCACACCAGGCTTCCTTGTCCATCACCAACTCCCAGAACTTGCTCAAACTCATGTCCATCGAGATGGTGATGCCATCCAACCATCTCATCTTCTGTCGTTCCTTTCTGCTCCTGACCTCAGTCTTTCCCAGCATCAGGGTATTTTCAAATGGGTCAGTTCTTTGCATCAGGTGGCTAAAGTATTAGAGCTTCAGATTCAGCATCAGTCCTTCCAATGAATATTCAGGACTGATTTTCTTTAGGATGGACTGGTTGGATTTCCTTGCTGTCCAAGGGATTCTCAAGAGTCTTCTCCAAACCACAGTTCAAAAGCATCAATTCTTTGGTGCTCAGCTTTCTTTATAGTCCAACTCTCACATCTATACATGACTGTTGGAAAAACCATAGCTTTGAATAGACAAACTTTATGGGCAAAGTAATGTCTCTGCTTTTTAATATGCTTTCTAGTTTGGTCATAACTTTTCTTCCAAGGAGCAAATGCATTTTAATTTCATGGCTGCAGTCATCATACCAGTGATTTTGAAGTCCCCCAAAATAAAGTCTCTCACTGTTTCCATTGTTTCCCCATCTATTTGCCACAAAGTGATGGGACCAGAGCCATGATCTTCGTTTTCTGAATGTTGAGTTTTAAGCCAAGTTTTTCACTCTCCTCTTTCACTTTCATCAAGAGGCTCTTTAGTTCTTCTTTGCTTTCTGCCATAAGGGTGATGTCATCTGCATATCTGAGGTTATTGATACTTCTCCCAGCAATCTTGATTCCAGCTTGTGCTTCATCCAGTCCAGTATTTCACATGATGGTACTCTACATAGAAGTTAAATAAGAAGGGTGACAATATATAGCCTTGACGTACTCCTTTCCTAATTTGGAACCAGTCAGTTGTTCCACGTCCCAGCACACTAGGTATCAAATGCATGAGCATTTCTCATAGTTGCTAAAGAAAACATCATTCCAGCTCTTCCAGATGTTTAACTCTTACCTTTTCCCCAATCTCTGTAAATTTCTTTTAATTACAGTCTGCCCTCAATATCTGTGGATGTGGAACCTGCAGAGAGGGAGGGCCCACTGGACTGTGCCATTTTATATAACAGATTTTAGCATTCATGGATTTTGTTGTCTGCGGGTACCTTGGAGCGAATCCTCCCAGATACCGAGGGGTGATTGTATGCCCAATTATCATGCTGTTGACCTTTGGAGATCCCAGAGTCATGAAACCATTTATTGTGTTTTCCTGGTTTTATCCTAAGAGCTACTCTTAGTGAGTTTGAACAGGACTGGAAGTACCTGAGGTTCTTTACATTTCACCACTTCTCAACATGAGCAACTCTCCAAGGGAGTTATTATTGACAGCTTTTCTCAGATGGGGAAACTGAGGTTCAGCACAGTTTACCAACTCATCCAAGACATAAAACTGAAAAGATGGCCCTGAGATTTGAGGGCTGTTCTGCCTGGCTCTTTCTACCACATCCTCAGTCAGGGAACAAAGTTAACTCATACCTGGATGAGAAGATCCAACTTTTTGTTTAGAATTACATGTAAAAACTGCATGTAAACTGTTACTCAAGGGAATATTTAAGTATCATTTTGATAGTTGAGATTTTAATAAAATCATTCAATTTGGAGGAAACAATTGCTTTTCAAAAAGCAATGATTATACAAAAAGATACTGCCCAAAGTGCTTTTTGATTGGGGCAATTATCCTAAAAACACAGAAGACTTTTGAGAGTCCCTTGGACAGCAAGGAGACCAAACCAGCCAATCCTAAAGAAACTCAACCCCGAACATTCACTGGAAGGACTGACGCTGAAGCTCTGATACTTTGGCCACCTGATATCAAGATCTGACTCTTTATATCTTGGAAAGGACCCTGATGCTGGGAAAGATTGAGGGCAGGAGAAAAAGGGGACAGCAGAGGATGAGATGGTTGGATGGCGTCACCGACTCAATGGACACGAGTTTGAACAAGCTCCAGGAGATGGTGAAGGACAGGGAAGCCTGGAGTGCTGCAGTCCATGGGTCACAGAGACTCAGCCACAACTTAGTGACGGAACACCAGCAGTGCCAAGGGGCCACTGCTATTGAAGGGTTTAGAAGGGGGCAAGATGTTGAGCTTCTGAGGCTTAATTCATAAGACAAAATATATGAACGAATTTTCTAATTCACAGCGGTTCAGGGAAAATTCCACAAATCCTAACTAGACTGAGAAAAGCTATTCATTCAATCTATTTAAACTAATCACACACACAACACACACACACACACACACACACACACACACCCTAAGCTTTTAAGAAATGGGAAAGACTTTTAGATGCATATAAAATTCTCATCCAGATCCACACTCTCTGATTTTTCCCTGAAGCCCCTGCCCCAGGTCCTCTTTTCAGATTCCTGGAAACTTTGTCATGTGAGTAGTACCAAAAGAGTATAGAACAACCTGGGAAACCCTGCCTGTGCGAGGAAACATCCCAAGAATATCACCATCAGACCCAAGTTATCAGGTGACACTTCCCCACAGTATAAAACAGTAATTTCAGAGTCTTTACTGCCAATCAGTGATCACAATCACACCATATATAACACTTTTCCCTTGACATAAATGATGCCCCATGAGAGCTGCTGTGATGCTGAATACATCAATGGCTATAACATTGGCATGAAAAAGTCAAAACTATGTGCAGATTATCCCCTATATCCACAAAAACTATGGATGCAAAGTGAAATTAGACACAAATAGCAATTTAAGGGAATTGAATATTCTTCACCTTTCCAGAGAATTTTTCGATTTGTAGTGACATTTCCTTTCTTGTGTTTAAGTTTCTATAGCTCTTATGTTATACACACTCTATCCCGGACATTTATATTCTACTCTTAAGTATTTCTCTTACACAAGATTCAAGCTCTTTAACATGATAGACTGAGTTTCGTTTACTATCTCCCATTGATCCAAGTGTGTGCATCCTCAGGCTCTCAGCTGTGTCTAGCTCTCCAGGCTCCTCTATGCATGGGACTATCCCAGCAAGAATAATTGAGTGGCTTGCCATTTCCTCCTCCAGGGGATCTTCCCAGCCCAGGGATCAAACTCAAGTCTCCTGCAGTGCCTGCACTGATGGGTGGATTCTTTACTACTGAGTTGCCTGGGAAGCCCTTCTCCAAGTGCAGCAATAGACAATTAGTTAATACTGTTCTATCGACTTAATTCTGGAAGGACAGACATGGAAAATGAGAACTATGGTTAGGAATTAATTGTGCAAAGCATTGAGTTGGACAAAAAAACCTTGCTCTGATGTTTCCAAACTATGTTACAGAAATAAAACCTGGTTCTTTCCCTCTAGGAATTCACAATCCTGCGATGTAGGAATTAGAATGCAGGAGAGCTTAACTGAAACAACATGACTTCACAAAGAACCTAGGGGATGTGGAAAGCATTTTTTAAATAAACTCTGCAAAACTGACAGTTTCCCCAAAGCATAGTAGGTGAACATAGTGGGTGATCCCATCTCCAAACAGAAGATACATTCTTTGAAGGTTAAAACATATATATACTCACCTCAACAGAAAAGTCATGTGAAAATAATTCTACTCAGAAACTGAGTTGGTAAAATTGCTGCAAAATCCCCCTAATAATTCAATTTTGCTCTGGGTTACTGAGAAGCATCTTGTACAAACACAATAATTTTATTTACATGTACATTCTTATTGTTTGGAGGAGAAACAATGATCATTCAAAGCCTACTGAAATGAATAATATTTTTTGGAAAATGAACCTAAAATTGAGAATCAAAATATATACATTCTTTTTTTCAAAGGCATTATGTAGCTTTCAAGCTTCATCTTTAACCCCAAGCATGTAGACAGTAATGAAAATGTCACACAGGTTGCTAGAGTGTATTATTAAAAAGCTAAAATATAAATCAAAGTAGGTAGGAATATTGCTCTAGAATTTACTGGCTGTAAGCTGTGTCTCATATTACTCATCAAAATTGAAAAAGTCATACTTATTCTCATAGGAAATTAAGGAGACTTGAAATGGCTTAATGCAAGTTATTTTAACTTACAGGGCAGTTGTGTAAAAGTGAACAGATTAAATTCCTACTTTCAGAGGAAGCCATAACAGAAATGCAGGTAGATAAAAGGCAAGAGTGGAGTAATGAGACAGCTTGAGGGCTTGAAACATAATTCTTTTATAAGACTTTATTCACTAGGTTGTTCAGATTCACAGATGTTGGGGTCAGTACCACTAGGTCGGCAGCAATCAGAGGAGTAGCCTGGCAGGTCACTCTTCTTGAACTCAAGAGTATAATAGAAACCAACTGGCAAGAGCAGGCAATATTCACCAGCTTATCACTGACACACAGCTTATGAGTATTCAAGAGAAGCCCTTGGACCCAGTTCACCGCTAAAGACCAGATAGAATGCAGTAAATGGCCTGGGCCAAGGGATCTCAAGGCATCACACCAAATTAGTAATAATCTACCATTATCACACATTCAAAGTCCTGAAATACAATCCACACATAATGACTTACAAAGGTATTTTTATTGTAAATTATTCCTTATATGACTTTTAGGTCATGGAATTGATTTAAAAGTATCTTTCCAATATACTAATGATCCTGGCACAACTTCCTAAGAATAAATAATGAAGTAGATAGATCTGTACACAAACCAAATTGAATATTAAAGCATAAAAGCAGATCAATACAGATGCGTGTTTATGTAACCTACAGGGCAGAATAGTCATTAATACTACTCTTCAAAGTAGTGGAGAAGTCATCAGACGGTTTTATCCTAAGAAGTGGAAACTATGCACCGCATACTTAGGCACAAAGATGCGCTTGAAAAGTTCTGTTTAAAGCCACGCCATGGCTTCGTTTGCATGCATTTCTGTATGGAGACTAGAACTGGGTGAGAGTCTCTATAAGTAGGTCTTGCAAAATACTCTTTGAAGGTATTCAGATAAATTTGTTGCCTAACTACTCAGGCCAATGCATGCATACAAAGCCGTTTCAGTCGTGTCTGACACTTTGCAACTCTCTACACTGTAGCCTGCTAGCTTCCTCTGTCCATGGGATTCTGCAGACAGGAGTATTGGAGTGGGTTGCCATACCCTCCTCTGGGATCTTTCCAATCCAGGAACTGAACCCACAACTCTCAAGTCTCCTGCACTGGCTGGCGGACTCTTTACCACTAGTGCCACCTGGGAAGCCCACGAAAGCCAACAGTGGTCTCCAAACCTTATAACCAACCACAACACATCCACAGATACCCGCATTTGCCTTAGGAAGTAGTACCTCCCCAGCTGAGAACTACCATCGTAGTCTTAGAGGACAAGCTTAGTAGCAGAAGTCCTGACTGTAGGGAACACAAAAGAAAAGATAATTAAGCACCTACATTACATTGTTAGTGTAATACGAACTTCATACAAGACATTTTACTTCAATTTTCTAATAGTCATGCAAAAGAGGTAAGGTTATACCCACTAAAAGATGTAGAAATGAAGTCCCAGAAAGGGCAAATAACAGTTCTCCAATGCATGGATTGTAAGGAATTGTAAGGTATTTCACTTTGCCAACAAGGGGCCGTCTAGTCAAGGCTATGGTTTTTCCAGTGGTTATGTATGGATGTGAGAGTTGGACTGTGAAGAAAGCTGAGTGCCAAAGAATTGATGCTTTTGAACTGTGGTGTTGGAGAAGACTCTTGAGAGTCCTTGGACTGCAAAGAGATCCAACCAGTCCATTCTGAAGGAGATCAGCCCTGGGATTTCTTTGGAAAGAATGATGCTAAAGCTGAAACTCCAGTACTTTGGCCATCTCATGCGAAGAGTTGACTCATTGGAAAAGACTCTGATACTGGGAGGGATTGGGAGCAGGAGGAGAAGGGGACAACAGAGGATGAGATGGCTGGATGGCATCACTGACTCGATGGACGTGAGTCTAAGTGAACTCCAGGAGTTGGTGATGGACAGGGATGTCTGGCGTGCGGCGATTCATGGGGTCGCAAAGAGTCGGACACGACTAAGCAACTGAACTGAACTGAACTGAACTGAAGGTATTTGAAGAAAATCTCTTAGAGTCCTGGAGAAGGGCATTGCAACCCAATCCAGTATTCTTATCTGGAGAATCCCCATGGACAGAGGAGCCTGGAAGGCTATAGTCCATAGGGTCACAAAGAGTCCAACATGACTGAGCAAATAACCACACTCACACACACTCCTAGAGATCTATGCATTCCATTCACAATGCTCTTAATGGTTGACAAGAAATGCAACTTTAATAAGAGAACCTCATTTAAATGAGACTAACAGTGGCATTACTTTGCAGCAAAGGTCTGTATAGTCAAAGCTATGGTTTTCCAGTAGTCATGTATGGATGTGAGAGTTGGATCCTATAGAAAGCTGAGTGCTAAAGAATTCATGCTTTCGAACTTTGGTGTTGGAGAAGAATCTTGAGAGTTCTTGGACTGCAAGGAGATCCAACCAGTCCATCGTTAAAGGATATCAGTCCTGAATATTCATTGGAAGGACTGATGCTGAAGCTGAAACTCCATTACTTTGGCTACCTGATGTGAAGAACTGATTCACTAGAAAAGACCCTGATGCTGGGAAAGATTGAAGGCAGGAGGAGAAGGGGAGACAGAGAATAAGATGGTTGGATGGCATCACCAACTCCATGAACATGAGTTTGAGAAAGCTCCAGGAGTTGGTGATGGATAGGAAGGCCTGGCGTGCTCAGTTCATGGAGTCACAAAGAGTCAGACACAACTGAGCAACTGAACTGAAGAGTGACATTATTGTCAAATGATATACTGATATCTATATGAGAAAACCAAATTTATAAATGTCAGGATTTGTGTTGCAATATGAGAAAATAATAAATAAGACTGAGTTCCACAAATTCCAAATTCTGGAATGAATTAGATAGGCATAAGCATAAAACTGATCACAATTAGAAGCAGACAGCTAGGCCTAATTTAAAAAGTGATGGAAGAATTTCTGAAGTCACATTTATGCTACGGGACTTTTTTTCTTATTTTTCTTTTTCTTTTCACCATAATTCAAAATCATCTAATAAAATCCCCAGTTTACTCAAATTTCCTACACACAAACTCATGTGCAAACTTTTGGTGTATGAGTTTACGTGCAAAAGGGAGAAGTCATGTGTAGGCACAAAATACACTTTACAAAACACATTGCAATCATGGTTAAAAGCTATTTTTAAAATATAATTTAGGCATCAAGTCTGAGATCTGAATAGTTTCAGAAAGAGTTTGAGAATTACCTTTAAATTATTAAAATATCCCTGAGAAGATAACTAAATTTTTGAAATAATGTCAGAGAAGAAAAAAAAATTCAAATAAAAATTCTATTTTTGTCCCTGGAGCAAGCTACTGTTACCAGTACCAATGTCACAAGGAATTTAAATCATTTTTCTAATTATAGTTTTGTAACATACAATTTAATTATCTAGTGGGAAAATTTATTCCACAGTATAGAACTTGCCATTCTCACTTTTAGATTTGCAAAAAACCTGAAGAATTCCTTTAGAAAAACAAAGAGCAGGTCAATCCAGCTAAATTTCTAGTCAAAATTTTTCTCCCATAATAGGCAGAAAAAGCCAAGTGTCTCATCACAATGCTTCTACCTTCATCTCTTGTTCTTCTCTTGACCATGCTCTCGGAAGCTGCTCCACTGCAAGCCCCCATCATTTACCACCTCAATTCCTGCAGAGACTTCAGTCTCCCAAGTCTAGTTTACCCTAGTTTAATATGTCCTTCTTACCGTTACCACTGTTACCTGTGTTACTGCCAGAAATTAAATATGCCCACCCTCTTACACACTATGTCCAATTTTTCTCCATCACTAAGAAGAAGTCTAAATTCTCTCATCATGGCCACTTTTGGTTCAGATCCTCTTTAGTTCTCAACTTTCACCATTCCTTCAAAATATGCTCTATCATGGAACTGTAGTGAAACATCTACAGGTTCCTAAATGAACCAAGTCCGCCCCACTCCTTGACAATTTCCCCCATATGCTGTTCTTCATTTCCAGTAATACATCCCCTCCAGGATTTGCTTGAAGAGCTCACACTCATCCTTTAGGACACGAGCAGATGCGTCATGTCCTCCAGGAAAATTGTGACTAGATTTTTCTCCATACATATCCTATTATTTAATAGTATATGATTGCCAATTGGCTTGCTTATCAGACACTTACTCAAAATGATAGGCTGAATGAACTCCGGGAGATGGTGATGGACAGGGAGGCCTGGCATGCTGCCATTCATGGGGTCGCAAAGAGTTGGACATGACTGAGTGACTGAACTGAACTGAATTAGCATTAGACTGACCACCACAAGGAGAAGGATTTTATATGTGATCTGTGTCCCCAACATAGAGCACATTGTGAACATGAATGCATTTTTACTGTATAAGTATGAAAAATATTACCCTTCTTATTCCAGAATAAAGTCATACATACTACTCTAATAGTGACTCACTTTGAAATTTACAAATGTGATTTGTATTTTTAAGACAGGAAATACTAGAAGTCATAATTCTAAGAGGTTATTTAGGATGATACTGCTAAGTCACGTCAGTCGTGTCTGACTCTGTGTGACCCCATAGACAGCAGCCCACCAGGCTCCACCATCCCTGGGGTTCTCCAGGCAAGAACACTGGAGTGGGTTGCCATTTCCTTCTCCAATGCATGAAAGTGAAAAGTGAAAGTGAAGTTGCTCAGTCGTGTCCGACTCCAAGCGACCCCATGGACTGTAGCTACCAGGCTCCTCTGTCCATGGGATTTTCCAGGCGACAGTACTGGAGTGTATGTAATAAGAAGTTATATACACATTTTTTTGATTTATGAGATGTGTCTGAACTGTCTAATAAGCCCACAAAATAAAAATGGACATTTGGGAATAAGTCAAAGACATTTTTCTACTGTTATGACAAAATACAGATTTCCTATTATAAAGGCAAATTCATTTCAAAAGCATGAATGAAATAGTACTTTAAAAATAATCCCAACTGTTTAAATTTAGTCAAAAAAGAATACTTTCTCTACTACCTCTGCATTTGAATCTCATTTGATTTTATTAACCTTAAAATCTGCTTCTTATTCCTTTTTGAGATTGTTTGAGAATCAACAGGAATACTGAGTTTGGTAATGTCCTTTTTCCTATTTATAATAAATGATTTGTTTTACTATATAATATAATATATATATAATATACTATATAGTATATATATTTCCTATTCTAAGATCATATAGGCTTTACACAAAGAAAGCAAACATAAATGAATAACAGTGAAAATTGATTAAAAGCCAACACCCATTCATCACAAAACCTCAGAAAATTAGGAATAGAATAATTTTTTCAACTTGATACAGAT
The DNA here is from genome assembly GCA_006408695.1 of Aepyceros melampus. Lineage (NCBI taxonomy): Eukaryota > Metazoa > Chordata > Mammalia > Artiodactyla > Bovidae > Aepyceros > Aepyceros melampus. Next base: position 161,767 of record SJXQ01012238.1, read on the forward strand.
ATCAGGTTGAAGCAAAAATTTCGAGCTGGTCTCATGGACAATGGTGGAAAACTACTGTACTCGGAATGAGGCAAGAACTCATACATCGACCATATATTTTCAATAGTGTTACTAGAGGTACTAACAAGTAAAAGGCATATGCAAAAGCACATATATTTAAAAACTCTGTTTGTATATATGTATGTGTCTACAAGTATATATAAAGTTGTAAGGAGTCTACCAAAAAAGCATGATAAGATTATCAGGTGAATTTATGTATCATTGCCGTAAATCATATGGCTAATGTAAAACAAAAGAATTGTATTTCTTTCAGTTCAGTTCAATCGTTCAGTCGTGTCCGACTCTTTGCGACCCCATGAATCGCAGCACACCAGGCCTCCCTGTCCATCACCAACTCCTGGAGTTCACTCAGACTCACGTCC
>SJXQ01012238.1:165620-178452 GCA_006408695.1 Aepyceros melampus
AGCATTTCTCATGATGTACTCTGCATAGAAGTTAAATAAGCAGGGTGACAATATACAGCCTTGACATACTCCTTTTCCTATTTGGAATCAGTCTGTTCCATGTCCAGTTCTAACTGTTGCTTCCTGACCTGCATACAGATTTCTCAAGAGGCAGGTCAGGTTTATGTATTAGTAATCAGTAGCTGGAGAAGGAAATAAAAACAGTTTTTAAAACTGTATTTTTAAAAATTAAAATAAGGAAAACAAAGTGTGTGTAAGATCTCTATACAAACATAGTTGAGAAAAAAATGAAATAAGACCTAAATAAAGGAAGAGTTTTGTCACGTTTTATGACTCAAACACTCACTACTGCTAAGCTATTCATTTCCCCCAAATTGACCTATAAAGCTAATTCCATTCCAATCATAATTTCAGCAAGATTTTATAAGAATTTACAAGGTAACTTTAAACTTTATATGGAAATGCAATGATCTAAAATAAGCAAAAATTGTTATAGTTAGCAGAAAATAGCTCTTAGTAGAAACTAACACAAAACTGTTAGTTAGCAGAAACTAACACAACATTGTAAAGCATTTATATGTTGATTTTAAAAATAGCCAATTTTTTTCAACCTTTAGAAAGCAAAAGAAAAAAAAGAGCAGACTTGGATAACAGTTCATAAAAGATGTATAATTGGCTTATATCCACATGAAAACCTGCTCAACAGCATTAGCCATCAGGAAATACTAAAAGAGAGGGGATATGTGTACACCTATGGCTGATTCATGTTGAAGTTTGACAGAAAACAGCAAAATTCTGTAAAGCAATAATCCTTTAATAAAAACATTAATAAAAAAAGTTGTCAGAATTTAAAAAAACCCCAACATACTAAGATACTACCTCATACCCATTAGAACAACTAAAATGGCTAAAATTTGAAAGACCTATTATATCAAAAGTAGATGAGGATGTGGAACAACTATAATACTGGAAATATAAAATGTCATGACTACTTTAAAAAACATTTTGGCATAGTCCTATGATATTAAGCATGTATCTTCCATCTTACTCAGCAATCTCACTCGTAAGTATTTATTCAAGGGAAAGAAAAGAGATATTTACTTAAATTATTGTACCTGAATTATTAAAACAGCTTTATCCATTAATAATGAAGAACTCAAAGCAAACAAAATTGTTGCGTGTTGCCCATCAGCAAGGGGATACAACGGAATTGAGTTTATCATTACACTAGAGTACTATACAGCTAACAACTAAAATAATAGCAGAGCCGTGTAAACAACATGAATCATTTAAGAAAATCACGTTGAGCAAAAGAAATTGAACACAAAAAGTACACAGACTGTATGTTTTTATATAAAATTGTGGAATTTATAGAAGTAATCTACAAACATTTTTCCAGTGGTCATGTATGGATGTGAGAGTTGGACTGTGAAAAAAGCTGACTGCCGAAGAATTGATGTTTTTGAACTGTGGTGTTGGAGAAGACTCTTGAGAGTCCCTTGGACTGCAAGAAGATCCAACCAGTCCATCCTAAAGGAGATTAGCCCTGGGTGTTCTTTGGAAGGAATGATGCTAAAGCTGAAACTCCAGTACTTTGGCCACCTCATGCGAAGAGTTGACTCATTGGAAAAGACTCTGATGCTGGGAGGGATTGGGGGCGAGAAGAGAAGGAGATGACAGAGGATGAGATGGCTGGATGGCATCATCGACTCGATGGACGTGAGTCTGAGTGAACTCCAGGAGTTGGTGATGGACAGGGAGGCCTGGTGTGCTGCAATTCATGGGTTGCAAAGAGTCGGACACGACCAATGACTGAACTGAACTGAATCTACAAAAGTAAAAATCAGATAATTAATCTTCTGTCTGCCTGAGACAGAAGTATATGGAGTAACTACAAAGGTGCACAAGAAAAGTTTCCAGGACAATGTAAATGTTTACATTTATTTTCATCTTTATTGCCGTTTCAATTATATGGTATACACATTTACCAAAACAAATTGTGCACTTAAAAGTGTTATTTGTAAATTACTTCTATAGAGTATGAAAATGTGAGAATTCTTAAATGCTTGTAAGAACAAGTTTGGACTGAGGTTGTTTAATCACCCTTTTCATTCTTAGTATCCCAGAGGAAAGCTTGAAGTAAATTGCCATCAGAGGGAAGCTACAAAGAAACAGAGAAAATGACTATGGATGGATAGAAGAAAATATGAAAGCAAAGGGGAAAAGTGGATGAAGAAATGAATTAAAGAATAGGAAAAACTTTGGGGGATTTACAGTACAAAGTTTTAAAGCACGTAATCCTCTAGCCCTGGTGTTAATAATGGGAGGGCCCTAGAATGGCTGGTGAATATGATTTTCAAAAAAATTTTCGGTAGTTAAAAGTCAAACCCTTTTATCTACTGATAGGATGACCTTTGATTTTGCTACTTTGCTTCCTTTTTATAACCAAATGTTAATTTAGCAGCTATTCATCCTGTGCATCCTGAAATATAATGCAAAGATGACATCTCATTGCCTTAAAGAAGCCCTTGTTCCAATGGAATAATTAAAATGTGACACGAGCTAGGACAGACATGTACGTGATGTTTATTATTGGAGCACAATGGAAAGGCATCTTGGAGAGGACAAAGGTTTCTAAAGGCTTCCCGGGTAAGTCAGCTAAAGGATGGTAGCAGAAAAAGAGAAAGAACCTTTCAGCTGGAAAATTAGCATAAAAAAAGCACAGAATCATTGGGATGCAGAATAACAGATTTGGGATATACACAGATTATAATGGGGATATTGGAAGCGGCCAGATTATGGAGGGCTTCCTGTGCTACATTAAGCACCCTGAACTGTTGTTTTGTTTCTTTGTTCTGACAGATCCCACAGAAGTAGGATGAACATATGTTAGCTTGGCACAATCATGATTTACCCCCACCAGCTAGTGTTCTGGAAAAGACCCCGATGCTGGGAGGGATTGGGGGCAGGAGGAGAAGGGGACGACCGAGGATGAGATGGCTGGATGGCATCATGGACTCAATGGACGTGAGTCTGAGTGAACTCCGGGAGTTGGTGATGGACAGGGAGGCCTGGCGTGCTGCGATTCATGGGGTCGCAAAGAGTCAGACACGACTGCGCGACTGAACTGAACTGAACTGAGCTAGTGTTCAATATTAATAGTAGTCCCTCTCACTCTCATAAGTATTGCAGTTTAGATACAGAGATGAATATCTTTCAAATAATTTTAAATCAAGTATCAACAGCACTAAATTTCTTTTTCTAGGAAAACATTCTAGGTTGTAGTGTGAAGAATGCATTTGAGAAAATAAGACACTAGAAGTTCACTAATGAACACAATATCCAGTTAAGAGATTGCAAGGCACTAAAATCCTAAGGTGGCAATGCAGTTCGTGAGAAGATAATCACTTTAGGAGCTATTTAGGAGGTAAGGTCAGAATAGCTGTGTAAAATCATAGCAAGAAGAATCAGTTACTATTCTTCGATCAATATTTGCATCTAACCCAAAGGGAAACAGAAGGGAATTTTAAGAAGGAAAATAGGGGGAAAAAAGAAAACTTAGAGAAAAACAGGCAGACTGTGATGTTTAGGAAAGAAATGAAGAGCATTAAATGTAGCTGTGACCCAGTCGGCAAGGTAGATACAGTGTCACAGAGAGAAGATGCGGAATGTTTAGAAAACTGGGTCAGGTGTGGCTGAGTTTTGATGTAAGAAAGGATAGGGTGAACTAAGGAATATTAGACAATGATCAATATCCAAAAAGGTTTCCAAAGGCCACTTGATGGGGTTCAGTTGTGCCCTGGGAAAATAAGGGATTGGCAGAAATTTATAGTGTAGGTAGTAAAATAACCTTTTTTGCATACTCACGCTGCCTTGGAATAATGAGAAGGCCAGTACTGTATAGGGTAGTGTACTCAAAACACCAAAAAAAAAAAAAAAAAAAATGTTCTATTCATTACTGGGGACTGGAATGCAAAAGTAGGAAGTCAAGAGATACCTGGAGTAACAGGCAAGTTTGGCTTTGCAGTACAGAATGAAGCAGGGCAAAGGCTAACCGAATTCTGCCAAGAGAACGCACTGGTCATATCAAACACCCCTTTTCAACAACACAAGAGATGACTTTACACATGGACATCAGTAAGTGGTAAATATCTAAATCAATTTGATTATANTAACAGGCAAGTTTGGCTTTGCAGTACAGAATGAAGCAGGGCAAAGGCTAACCGAATTCTGCCAAGAGAACGCACTGGTCATATCAAACACCCCTTTTCAACAACACAAGAGATGACTTTACACATGGACATCAGTAAGTGGTAAATACCTAAATCAATTTGATTATATTATTTGTAGCCGAAGATGGAGATACTTTATATAGTCAGCAAAAACAAGACCTGGAGCTGACTGTGGCTCAGATCATCAGATATTTTTGGCAAAATTCAGGCTTAAACTAAAGAAAGTAGGGAAAATGGCTAGACAGCCAAGTACGACTTAAAATCAAACCCCCTATAAATATGCAGGGGAGGTGATGAGTAGATTTAAGGGATTAGATCTAGTAAGCAGCGTGCCTGAAGATCTATGGCCGGAGGTCTGTAATATTGAACAGGAAGCAGTGAACAAAATCATCCCAAAGGAAAAGAAAAGCAAGAAGGCAAAGTGGTTATTTGAGGAGGCTTTACAAATAGCTGAAGAAAGACGTGAAAAGCAAGGGAGAAAGGGAAAGGTACACAGAACTAAACGCAGGGTTCCAAAGAAGAGCAAGGAGAGACAAGAAGGCCTTTTTCAATGAACAGTGGAAACAGAGGAAAACAACAGAAGGGGAAAGACTAGAGGTCTCTTTAGGAAAATTGGAAATATCAAGGAACATTTTGCCCAAAGCTAGGCATAATAAAGGACAGAAATGGTAGATATCTAGAAGAAGCAGAAGAGATCAAGAAGAGATGGAAAGAATACACAGAAGGACTGTACAAAAAAGACCTTAATGAACCAGACAACCACAATAACATGGTCAGTCACCAAGAACCAGACATTCTGGAGAGTGAAGTCAAGTGGGCCTTAGGAAACACTGCCATCAATAAAGTTAGTGGATGCTGTGGAATTTCAGTAGGGCCATTCAAAACCCTAAAAGATGATGCTATCAAAGTGTTGCATTCAATATGACAGCAAATCTGGAAGACCCAGCAGTGGCCACAGGACTGGAAAAGCCAATCCTCATCCCAATTCCCAAGAAAGGCAGTACTAAAGAATGTTCAAAGCATCAGATGACTGCACCCATCTTCCATTCTAGGAAGGTCATGCTTAAAATCTTGCATGCTAGGATTCAGCATTTCGTGAACCAAGAATTTCCAGACATCCCGGCTGGGTTTAGAAAAGGCAGAGGAACTAAAGGTAAAATTGCCAACATTCACTGTATCATAGAGAAAGCAAGGGAATTCTGGAAAAACATTTACCTCAGTTACCTTCACTAACTATGCTAAAGCCTTTGACTGTGCAGAAACAATGGTGGAAAGCTCTTAAAGAGATGAGAATACCAGACCACCTTACGTGTCTTCTTAGAAAACCTGTATGTGGGTCAAGAGCAACACTCTGAACACTGTATGGAACAATTGATTGGTTCAAGATTGAGAAAAGAGTATGACAGGGCTGTCTATTGTCATCCTATTTGTTTAACCTATACGCTGAGCACATCATGAGAAATGCTAGGCTGGCTAAGTTATAAGCTGGAATCAAGACAAGTGGGAGAAACCTCAACAACCTCAGATATGCAATACGTGAGATTACCCTCCGGACCGTACGATGTCAGGTACCCCACCGTTTCTCAACCTGTACTGATCCGATGACTTGTTGTTGTTGTCGTTGTGAGTTTTGTTAGAAACCTTCCCTTCGGATATAGGATCGTGGTGATATAGTTACTACAAAGACTAGATTTTTTTTGGACCAGAAAAAGATTACACTGTGTACAGTAAAATATAGAGTATATATGTACCAGATTTGTGGTTTCCCCGTGGTTTATATAAGTTGAGAATCTTGGGATTTTTCCGTTTTCAACTTCCTAATAGTTGTCAAAGACCAAAATTTTTATTCTCATCGTTTATCAAATTTCTTTATTCAAGTTTATATACGAATGTAACCTAGAACTTGTTGAACCCTTGTAACCTCCCATACCTTCTAGGACGATGTGTTTCTTAAACAGGGTTCACTCTTACCGGTCGACAGAAAAATGGGTCTTTCACAGTTATACCGGTTCATATCTCCCACCATTCCTTCTGTACAATGACTTCGAACCGTTGTTCACTTTTCTAACGTCTTTCTGAGGTGGTCGAATACTGACTGGGAGAAAGAGGATTTTTTCTGACTCTATTGGATCTACTCAATTATTAAGGGTTAGATTTTTTAGATGAAGACGAAGTAACTTATACCATTTCGGAAACGGATATACCTAGTGTTACTTAACACCTTTTAAGAATTTCTCTACCCTTATGGTATGGTGGAATGGACGGAGGACTCTTTAGACATACGTCCTCAGAAAGCAACAATTAGAACCAGACATGGAACAATGGATTGGTTCCAAACTGTGAAAGGAGTACATCAAGGCTGTACATTGTCACCCTGCTTATTTAACTTATATGCAGAGAACATTATGCAAAATGCTGGGGTGGTTGAAGCACAAGCTGGAATAAAAACCAGGAGAAACATCAATAACCTCAGGTATGCAGATGACACCACCCTTACAGCAGAAAGTGAAGAAGAACTAAAGAGCCTCTTGATGAAAGTAAAAGAGGAGAGTGAAAAGCTGGCTTAAAACTCAATGTTCCAAAAACTAAGATCATGGCATCTGGTCCCATCACTTCATGGCAAATAGATGGGGAAACTAAAACCAGTGACAGACTATTTTCTTGGGCTCCAAAATCACTGCAGATGGTGACTGCAGCCATGAAATTAAAAGACATTTACTCCTTGGAAGGAAGAGTATGAGCAACCTAGACAGCATATTAAAAAGCAGACATTACCTTGTCAACAAAGGTCCACCTAGTCAAAGCTATGGTTTTTCCAGGAGTCATGTTTGGATATGAAAGTTGGACTATAAAGAAAGCTGAGCACTGAGGCTGATGCTTTTGAACTGTGGTGTTGGAGAAGACTCTTGAGAGTCCCTTGGACTGCAAGGAAACCACACCAGCCAATCCTAAAGGAAATCAGTCCTGAATATTCACTGGAAGGACTCATGCTAAAGCTGAAGGTCTGATAATTTGGCCACCTAATTAGAAGAACTGACTCACTTGAAAAGACCCTGATGCTAGGAAAGATTGAAGACAGGAGGAGAAGGGGACAACAGAGGATGAGATGAACGGCATCAGTGACTCAATGGATTTGAGCTTTAGCAAACTCCAGTAGTTGGTGATGTACAGGGAAGCTTGGCATGCTGCAGTCCATGGGGTCGCAAAGATTCAGACACAGTGGAACAACTGAACTGACTGAACCTAAAAATGTGATTTTACTTTACTGATTATATCAGAACTTATGTGTCAAAAGTACATGTCAACCCTTTATAGAGGTAGGTGGCCAAATCAGATAGGAAACTCCTATAATCAGCAGAGGATATATTTGTTGTATTCAAAGAGCTTTCTCCCTTTGATGTTCTCATTATCTGTCTACCCAGTTCAGCAGCTACAACAGACATTGTACACATATTGCTCATACAGTCAGGCGCACATTTGAGTATACTTGAAAGTTCAGAGAACGGAATGACAGGGAAGGCACCAACAAGTTTGTTCTCCTTTGCATTTAAAAGCTTGCATATTTCATCACCCAAAGCAAACTTTTTCTTGCACCACTTATAGGGGAGGCTGAAAGGCACTGTGCATTCTACTATATAGGGTCAGGGGGAGACATAACAGCCAGAATTTAGCAATTTTCTTTCTTCTTAAAAAGAGAACACAGTTAACCTAAAAGCAACAATCAACTTAATATTTAGAGCCACTCTACGGTTTGAGCGAATAGCACTGAAGCATGTACAGTACCACATGTAGAATGGATGGCCAGGGCGAGTTTGCTGCACGAAGCTGGGCACCCAGAGCCAGCGCGCTGTCACACGTGCTCTGAGGGTCGTGGAGGGGGCTAAGGGGGCGGGGAACACGTGGATACCTGTGGCTGATCCATGCGAATGCACGGCAAAAGCCATCACAATATTATAAAGTAATTATCCTCCTATTAAAATAAATACAACTTAAGAAAAGAGAATATGAAGTGGTTTTTTTTTTTTTTTTAAGAAAAATAAGAATACTAAGCTATTGAATTTACTGTGCAAGGTCACACACCAGTCACTGGCGCGGCAGACAGCCAGATACACATTATTTTTGCCTTTCTGCATTCAATCCAATTTTAAGATGGACTGCGAGTGAGTCAAGTCACATTCAGCATCTCAAGGAATAAGGCTTTAATCATGTCATAGGGAAGGTAATTTCGACCTAATAGATTTCATTAGACTGTGAATTTTAGGTTAAAGTCATTTCTAGAAGCATTGCTACGGAGTGAAATACAACACAGTTAAAAATGTTCCTTAGTACCTGCCTTACTTAGTATAGTCTTGCTATTTCTAGTTATGCTCCTTTGGACCACCCTAAAGTATTGCGCTCTTACAATGTTTACATCCTTCCACTGACTTGAATTTGTTTAGTAAAATCTACAGGAGGATAAGACCTTCCTTACTATGTTAGCATATTTAACCTCTGGGGAACGTCTGTTTTCACATAATTATGCACAGATTTCATATTTATACAAATATTTTGTGCCTGCAGGGGTGTAAAATGGATCTCCCTCATGAATATTCAACACTGCCATTTCTTCTAGTAAGACACAAACATCTTTCTTTGTGGATACTAAACACTAGGCTGTCTATATATTTTTCCCTTCATTCTTTTCTTGCATAAACCTGATGAGATTTGGGGACTGCTAAAGCAGACATTAATTTTCCCAGGTACCACAATATTCTAATATCTCCATCAAAATGATTCAACAGAATTTTTCAGATTTTCAGTATCCTATGGATTTCTCCATATGTAATTCTAGATGAACAAAATAGTGATACATTTAAAAAGTTTGGCTTTGAGCTGTGATAGAAAGGAGCTGGAGGGACAGGGTGCCTGTAACAGCAGTCTCTATGAGCATGAGTTCTTACAAGACAATCTTCTCATGTTCAGATTTCAAATCTAACAGTAACAAAAGAAAAGTGAGCAGCCTCTGGAAAGAAATTCGGAAATTCTTAAAAGTGAGCAATTTCTCTTATATAGTTGCATTGTTCACATAAAGAAGGGTCATGTGTGGGTTCCTCCACACATTCAATAGATGTTTTGAGCGTCCAGTGTGCCAGGATGTGTTCTAGGTTCTGAGAATATAGTAGAGAACAAAAGAGATAAAGTCCTTATTATGGTGGAGTTTACAATCCTAGAGGTGGGGAGACAAAACAGATAATAAATGAATAAATAAATGAATGAATGGAAAAAAATGGATGGATGAATGAGTAAGTAGTGGTGAGCACTATGAAGGTGATACTATGACAGTCTAACGTTACTTGTCACAGATGTGTGTGTAGTATTTTACAGATTACAAGTGCACTGTTTTATTTATAATAATAGCATAAAATTTAGCATGGGTTGTGTCCCTTTAAAGGTTAGAGACAAGAAAAGATTAACTGAATACATCACTTGCCCATTATCAACACAGCTACTACGGAACAGAAATGTGGATTCAATGCATTGCAACTAATTCCAGCTACAAGGGTTTCCTTTCTCAGGGACCATGATCTTAGGGGGTTCAGTTGTTCACTCATTTTATCATGATTCTTAAAAATGACCTTCAGAAAGTCAAGATACAAAGGATGAAAGTATGGTTGGGAGTTTCTAGACTAAACATTAACATCCACAAGGGATCAAACAGCAAGAAAAATATAGCCAGCTAAATAAAGACTGTGGTAAAATAGGAACTACATCTTGCAAAGATGTTCCATCACTTCTCAACCAATTTCAAAGGACTGCCTCATACACATGTGAAAGCGGGAGCTTCGGTGAGAGGCTGAACACATGTAACACTAAGAAATTAATGGAGGGATGGTACGGGGAGGGAGGTGGGAGGGGCGTTCAGGATGGGGAACTGTGTACGCCCGTGGCAGACTCATGTTGATGTGTGGCAGAACCAATACAATATTGTAAAGTAATTAGCCTCCAATTAAATAAATCTAAATTAAAAAAAAGAAATTAGTGGAAGCCTAGATTTCAGGCCTCCTTCTTGATTAGTCCAACCCAGATGATGCAAACAGAATTGGAGGTCATGCCCAGAAATAATTTTCCTTGCATTGTGTGTGTGTATATATGTATGTTTCCTTCTGGGATGTGTGTTTCCTTCTGGGGTAAGGAGGGATAGGACTCCAAAGGGCAAAGTGAAATCTCATCAAGGTGCTCCAAGAAACTATCAAAAAGGGCTAGTACAAAAAGGGTCCTAGAAATGCTCTCCATACCACCTGGAGAAACTTGACTACTTAGGCCCTGTGCTTTTGCAACACTCTAGCTGCCTTGGGAATGCCTCCACACATTTCTTGGGTCCCTTTGCTCTCTAGAGTGAGCCAATTAGAATGGGATTCACAGGCTTTGTGTAGAGATGAATGACTCACTTTCCCTGAAGCTTCCACTTCCATAAAAAGGCAGAGAGAGGGTGATAATATGCAAACACTGACATGTGTCCCTTCTCTCTAAACCAATAGAATGTCACACCAGTGAAAACTACCTGGAGATAATCTAGAGGAAGCTTTGGGATCACTGATTAATCCTAACCTGCTGATTGTGGTCCCAGCTGTGACAGGGGTCTCCCAACTTCCCCTATCCAGTTAGAAGCTCTTGCTGGGGAGCCATGACTACAATGACTGTATTATATTAATTCATCCCTGGTCATAACTGTGAGCTTTTGCCCCTTGACTCAGAGCTCTTTTCCCCCCTCAGACAGCAAAGCCATTATTTAAACAGCCACCTTGAAAAGCACAGCACTTTCTCTAGTATTTCTGAAAGAGGGGAGTTCTTGAATTTCTTCATGTTAGCATATTCTTTATCCATTCTCATGAAAAACTCAAGGGATATAGATAGCTTTAAAATAATTCCCTCACAAGGTCTTTGTAGGTATTCAATCCTTTCAAATCTGAAACCACCCTGAAAAAGCATGCAGAGAAAAATGGACTAGATGGCTCACTGAAATAAGCCTTTTCCATCTCTACAAGCAAAGATTTTTATGAGAACAATGAAAATGCTACAGAGCTGTGACTTAAAACATAAATAAATAAAATAAAATGGGATTTTGAATCTGTCAGGCTAGCTTTAGTTAACTTTTAAGAAACTCAGAGAGGGATAAAACAAGAACAAAAAGTATTAAAGTGAAGTGTTCCCAAATAAAACATTAGTGCCCAATGATGGGGTCACGAGATTTTTTTTTTTAAGATTTAAATTTTTTGAGCACTCTGACACTTGGCAGAAATATGCAATATTTGTATATTGCATAGGAGGGCGCCTAAGATGGCAGAGGAATAGGACAGGGAGACCACTTTCTCCCCCACAAATTGATCAAAAGAACATCTCAACGCTTAGTAAAATCTACAGGGCAACTTCTGAATGCTGGCAGAGGACATCAGGCATCCAGAAAAGCAGAACATTGTCTTCAAAAACAGGTAGGAAAAATACAAAAGACGAGAAAAGAAACAAAGGAGGTAGGGAGGGAGCTCCGTCCCGGGAAGGGAGTCCTGTCCCAGGAAGAGAGTTTTAAAGAGAGAGAAGTTTCCAAACACCAGGAAACACTCTCACTGCCGAATCTGTGGCGAGCCTTGGAAGCACAGAGGGCAACATGAAGTGAAGTGAAGTGAAGTCGCTCAGTTGTATCTGACTCTTTGCGACCCCATGGACTGTAGCCTACCAGGCTCCTCTGTCCATGGGATTCTCCAGGCAAGCATGCTGGAGTGGATTGCCATTCCCTTCTCCAGGGGATCTTCCCAACCTGGGGATCGAACCCAGGTCTCCCGCATTGTAGACAGACGCTTTACCGTCTGAGCCACCAGGGAAGTCATAACAAGGCAACATAACAGGGAAGAAAAATAAATGGGTGATTAAGACCAACAGATTACGAGCCCAACGGTAACTCCCCCAGTGGAGAAGCAGAGCGATGCCTGCATCTGCCACTAGCAAGTGGGGGCTGGGCAAGAAGGTGCGCAAGACGCAGGTGGCAGCGCTTCTTAAGAATCGGCAGGAACGCCCGCGCATAACCAGAGCAAACTAACTCAGGCTAGCACACCAGACTGTGGGACAGTTACCACGTGAAAAGCTCTAACATAAGACCCCGCCAGGACCGCGCACAGAACAAAGGACGGAACAGAAATAGCCGGCTGCAGACCATCCCCAGCCAGCGACAGGCAGCCAGAGCCATAAGGGCTGGAGCGTGGCAATCGCAGCCCCGGAGAGACCTTACTGACCAAACTGCAAGCAGGCTTCTTTGCTAACTGAGACTTCTTGGGGTGCTGGACAGTCACAATCTGTCTGAAAAGGGGTGAAAAGGGTACACCCAGAAAACTGAGCAGCAGGAAAAGGCGATAAGCCACACGACTGCGCTCACCAAACACCTGAGCTGCTCGGTCCTGGGAAGGGCACAAAGCGCAGGCCCAATCGAGTCTGCGACTACCTGGGCGCTGAGCCTGAGAGGCTGAGACCAGGGAGGTGCAGGCAGCCAAGGGCCAGCCTCAGAGGATTCCCGGCGGAGAAACACAGAGCCTGAGCGGTGTGCGCTGGGTGTAGGGGCAGGCCCGGCAGGG
>SJXQ01012239.1:2726-25498 GCA_006408695.1 Aepyceros melampus
TTTTTTTTAATTAATTTTTATTTTTTTAGTTTGTTTTGCTTTACAATACTGTATTCATTTTGCTATACATTGACATGAATCAGCCACGAGTATACATGAACTCCCAATCCCGACCCCCACCTCCCCTCTCCCGCCCCACACCCTCTCTCTGGATTATCCCCGTGCATCAGTCCCAAGCATCCTGCATCCTGCATCAAACCTTTCTTTGCATCAGATGGCCAAAGTATCGGAGTTTCAGATTCAGCATCAGTCCTTCCAATGAATATTCAGGACTGATTTCCTTTAGGATTGACTAGTTTGATCTCCTTGCAGTCCAAGGGACTCTCAAGAGTTCTCCAACACCACAGTTGAAAAGCATCAATTCTTCAGCGCTCAGCTTTCTTTATAGTCCAACTCTCACATCTTACATGACTACTGGGAAAGACCATGGCTTTGACTAGACAGGTCTTTGTCAGCAATGTCTCTGCTTTTTAATATGCTTTCTAGGTTGGTCATAGCTTTTCTTCCAAGGAGCAAGCATCTTTTAATTTAATGGCTACAGTCACCATTTGCAGTGATTTTGGAGCTCAAGAAAATAAAGTCTGTCACTATTTCCATTGTTTCCAATGGAAACAGGTTTGTAGTCAACCTGATTTCTTTAGTTAGCCAACACTGATTGAATGCCTAGAATGTGCCTTGTTTAGACCGGGAAATGATATAGACAAAAATTGCTGCTCTCAGGGGGCTTGCATGTTCTTAAACATCATATTTCTCTGATTTGAAGATAAGATTCCTGAAATGGAAACCCACTTTTACAATCAATGTTTGAAAAAAATGCGATTATCATTGCCTCTGCATGAGTGCAGTTTGTGAAGCTCATCCAAGTATCTGTGTAACTGTCACCTTGTTTATTTGCATTTGGAGCCCCCCTATACAGATTTGTATCTCTAGTTGTCATTTAACATGTTAAAAAGTAGCCAAAAGACACACGAAAGGGAGATACACATCAAAACCACTTTTGGTACTACTTCACATCCACTCGCTATAACATAAAAAGAAACAAAAAAATTAAAACCAAAATAAGAGTTAGGGAGGATGTGAAGAAATTATAACCTTCATATCTTGCTGGTGGGATTATAAAATGATGCAACCACTGTGGAAAAATTTGTCAGTTGTTAAACAGGATTACCATGTGACCACCACAATTCTATTCCTTAATTGTATACCCAAAAGAATTGAAAACAAGTATTCAAGTACAGGTACACACACGTTCATAGCCAAAAGGTGGAAACAGCCAAAATATTCATCAATGGATAAAGAAATTGTAGTATATATGCACAATGGAATAATATTCAGCTGTGAAAAAGAATGAAGTTATGGTACAGGCTACAACATTGATGAACCTTCAAAACATACTAAGTCAAAGAATCCAGACGCAAAAGGTGACATGTGATTTTGTTTATATGAAATATTCAGAATAGATAAAACCATAGTGTTGGTAGGCATATTGGTGGTTGCCAGAAGATAGGGACAAGGGAAATGGAGAGTAAGGGGTTTTACTTTGCAGTGATGGAAATATTTTTGAACTAGACTGAGGTAGTGGTTACACAACATTGTGAATGTACTAAATGCCACTGAATCATTCACTTTAAATGGTTAACTTTATATAAATTTCACCTCAATAAATTATTTTTAAAGTGTTATACTCTGGTGCAAAATTGAAAGAAAACTTATTGTATACTCTGAAATTTGCCTGTCATATGCCATTCAGTGCAGTTAAAAACTGAATACATTTTCAAATCTTTTTATGTAGATTCTAGAATTTCAGAATTCAGAGATTGGTTTGACCTTTCCGTGTGTCACCAAGGACTGTCATATAAGCATATCTTAACATCTCTATGTCAAGAGCTCAACTTGCAATAGAAGCTATATGGCTCTTCATGATACATAAATATAACAGGGGTATGTATATTCTTTTTCTCTTCAGCAGCTCAGAGCATGTTGCTATGCCCCATTAGGAATCATGAGTGGTGTTTTCTCTTTGCAGCTAAGTCATGGAGTAAGCACTGGTGGCAGAGTTACAGCTTGCCTGGGCAGGTGGATTCAGAACCAAGATCCAGAACTGTGACTTAAGGACTTTGTGAAGCAGACTCCTGCTATTACCATGTGGAGGAGGGCCTGGGCTGGCTCTAGCTGAGAATGTGCTAGACTAGGTCCTCTTCTAGCCAGGGCAGTACCACCAGCATGATCCCACTTGTAGCAGTGCTCTCCCACTGTCGTCAGCCAAGTCTCAGGTCTCAGAACTCAGTGGCACTGTGAGACTGTATTTCCACACCCTTACAGACCTGCAACTCTGACCATCCTACTCCATCTCTTAAGAGTGTGGCTGGACAAAGCCATCGGCTTATTTCCTATGGCAAGATACTCTAAGGGCCTATAGCACTCAAGCATGATTTACACTCTTAATGTGATAAATTTTTTAACTTAGGAAAGGGAGGACAGAGAGGTTTTTTGCTTTTGTTTGTATTTATTTATCTTTGGCTGTGTTTTTATTGCTCTGCAAGGGCTTTCTTTAGCTGCAGTAAGCCAGGGGCTACTCTTCATCAAGATTCGAGGTTTTCTGATGGCAATGGCTTCTCTTGTTGCAGAGAACAGGCTTTAGTTGCTGTCAGTTCTGTCCCTTTATGTCTCTCTGGGCATCCTGCAAGCTCATTTTGTTTCTTGGCAACTGAAATAATGCATATTATTGGTACATGCTTAGTAGTTGAGTAAAACTTTCATAAAGTAAATATTATTGCCATTATTATTAATACAAGCATATAAATAGGCTTCCCTGGTAGCTCTGTTGGTAAAGAATCTGCCTGCAATGCAGAAGACCTGGGTTTGATCCCTGGGTTGGGAAGATCCCTTGGAAAAGGGAATGGCTACCCACTCCAGTATTCTGGCCTGGAGAATTCCATGGACTGTTTAGTCCATGCAAAGAATATAATCAATCTGATTTCGGTGCTGACCATCTGGTGATGTCCATGTGTAGAGTCTTCTCTTGTGTTGTTGGAAGAGGGTGTTTGCTATGACNTTGGACAGGGAAGCCTGGTGTGCTGCGATTCATGGGGTCGCAAAGCGTCGGACATGACTGTGTGACTGAACTGAACTGTATAGTCCACGGAGTTGCAAAGAGTCGAACAAAACTGAACGGCTTTCACTTTCACTTTCAATCACATAAATACATTCTGTTGCTTACACTTCTTCCTTTCTCTTCTGATGCCTCCTCTTGCCATGTATCCTGGTCATTGTCTGCTGTTCTACTTGTTACTTTAAAGCTGCCTGTAGCTTTCCACATGAATTTGAGCAAACTCTGGGAGATGGTGAAGGACACTGGAGCCTGGCATTTTGCAATCCATGGGGTCACAAAGGGTCAGACACGACTTAGCGACTGAACAACAACAACAGCTTTTCACTATATTAATTCCGCTGTTGGAAATACCTGCATGACATGACCTGGAGATTCACCAGCTTCCTCTGTGGCCAGTCTCTAGATTTCTGTTCCTTTATCAGCATCTGCATTCATCTGTTTCTAAGACTTTGCTTTGCTCATCTAGCTAACCACCCCTCTCCCACCAAGATCTCTTGGAGCATCACATGTAGAGTTTATGACATTTTTCCTACCTCCAGATATCAGGAATTTCTCTCTCTCCTGTCAGTAGTGAAGCATTTTTCTTTTGTTATGTCTTCCTGCTTTTGTGGGGATCCCATGAACATTGGGGCTTGGGCTGTTTGTGATGAGAGTTAATTCATTCTTTATCCCACATCCTTCCTTTTTTCAAACTATTAAATGTGGCTTTCAATCAGAACCTCCCACTGTACCTGGAACCACTGATCCCATCCAGCTTGTAGGCCCACTATCCCAGCCTTTTTCCTTGTTTATGGTGTTTTTTCCCCCCACAGGCTTTTCTGTTTTCCTTCTGTTCAACCTGGAAGTAACATTTAAACTAAGGATGAAGAAAATATAGGAATTAGCTATTGGAAGAAGGGAGGCAAGATTGGGTAGGATGATTAGAAGAGATGAGAGATCCAGTAGAAGGAATAGGCTGTGCAAAGCCCCTGAGGCCAAGAGCAACATAGGTGTGTGACAGAGCAAGGTATGCTGAGATAATGCAAGCATTGCAATGTAGCTGGTGCATGAGAGAGTGAAAGGGATTAGAAGGTGAGCAGTAATTCTGGGAGGTTAGATTGTGTGAGATTAAAGAGCGTCTTTCCTGGATATGGAGAATAGAAAAAAAAAAATAAAATAACCTGGAAATTAAACTTGTTGAGTTTTCCCAAGTGCAGGTGTTTTATTCTTAGCTAAGTTTTCCCTCGTCCCCCAAGGGCTGGAACGTGAACTGCTGACATTTTGTATGCATTATGCATGGCTTGGATTTCTTCCTGGTCATTCTATCCACCTTCTTTCCTATCTGGGGGGATTGGTCTAGACATAAGTTTAGACTTATTATCTATTTTCTGGGTTTGTTGACTGTCATAATATGGTAGCTGCTTCAAGTTTCTAGGAACCTGTTTCCAGCCCTTCCAAGTTTTGGATGTGTTGAAACTCTCAGATAAGTGCTTTTTCCTCACATACAAGGAATTGACCTTGTCCAAATCTACCAAGTTTGTATAATCATCACATGGATATCTGAAGCTACAATCACCATGACAACCCTACAAGAATCACACACCTCTAGCAACAAAAGACTATGATCCCATAGGAAATCTCCCATCCTGTGTGTCCTTAATGTTCTCTCCTATGTGAATCCTTGCCAGACAGGTTGAACTCACATTTCTTGCCATCTCCTTTGAACTTTGGACGCTGACGGTTTTGTTTATTCATTTATTCAACACTAATACCTTCTTACATTTCATCTCTTATGATATCAGTTAGCTTTTTATGTATTTCAATCTTGCATTCCCAACTAATCTTGAGTTCTTTGAGAACAAGATAACATGGATTTAACTATTTTGAAATCTTCTCAAGAGCCAGTCTTGTGGCTGGAGACATGGGAGATATGTGGTATCCATCTGCTAAGTGAATCTATTGATAGGCATTGAGCTGCAGGAAAACGTGGAGAATGTGGGAAAGCTGCCTGCCAGGCAACATGACATAGGCCTTGAAGTTATCAGACCGGGAATGACAGCCCCACTGGGCTACTCACAGGCTGTGTGACTTAGAGAGTTGCGATAGTCTCTCTGAGACACCCCTCCACCTTTTCTCTCCTCTGTAAAACAAAGGTGATAACACAGCTTATTGTAAGGATCAAATGAAGTAACGTATCAGCAAATGAAGTCACTGATGTTATTTTTCATAGAAATGGATCTTTGAGTTGGGACAGTCAGAAATATAGGAAAAGGTTAGAAAAGATTATTTATGTTAGAGAAGACTGGGAAAAGTTCCTTATTTCTTGAATTAAGTAAAAGATTCTCTTTCTTGGATTAAGTGCTGCCGTATAGTTGAACAATCTGATTTAAATTTTGGCCCCACTGTTTGATAGCTGTACAACACTGGGCAAGTGAACTTAAGCTCTGTGCTTGATTTTATAATCTGTAAAATGGGGATAATAATATTTGCTACATAAAGTTATTGTGAGAAGCAAATGAAATGACCCCTCTAAACTTGGGGCTTCCCAGATAGCTCAGTTGGTAAAGAATCCACCTGCAATGTAGGAGACCTGGGTTTGATCCCTGGGTTAGGAAGATTCCCTGGAGAAGGGAAAGGCTACCCACTCCAGTATTCTGGCCTAGAGAATTTCATGGACTGTATAGTCCATGGGGTGACAAAGAGTCAGCCACGACTGAGCAACTTTCACTTTCAAGCAGTGCTTATTAGCATGGTGCCAAGCACATAAAAGGCTCTTGGTAGGCTGGTTTATTTATTGCTACTTATATCAGTTACCTATTTCTAGATAACTAGCCAGTCTAAAACTCAGTGGTTTGTTATGACTCATGAGTATACAAATCAACCAAGCAGCTCTTCTGATCTTAGTTGGGCTCATTCATACATTTGTAGTCAGCTCTAGGTCAGAAACTTGGGGCTTCCCAGATAGCTCAGTTGGTAAAGAATCCACCTGCAATGTAGGAGACCTGGGTTTGATCCCTGGGTTAGGAAGATTCCCTGGAGAAGGGAAAGGCTACCCACTCCAGTATTCTGGCCTAGAGAATTTCATGGACTGTATAGTCATGGGGTGACAAAGAGTCAGCCACGACTGAGCAACTTTCACTTTCAAGCAGTGCTTATTAGCATGGTGCCAAGCACATAAAAGGCTCTTGGTAGGCTGGTTTATTTATTGCTACTTATATCAGTTACCTATTTCTAGATAACTAGCCAGTCTAAAACTCAGTGGTTTGTTATGACTCATGAGTATACAAATCAACCAAGCAGCTCTTCTGATCTTAGTTGGGCTCATTCATACATTTGTAGTCAGCTCTAGGTCAGATAGGCAGCTCTTCTGAGCTTGGCTGGGCTCTCTCACATGTGGAGTTGGCTTGTTAGAGGCCTTTCTGGTGACTAGTGCATGTGTTCAGTCATGTCCGACTCTCTGCAACCCCATGAACTGTAGCCCACCAGGCTCCTCTGTCCATGGAATTTTCCAGAAAAGATTACTGGAGTGGGTTGCCATTTCCTACTCCATGGGATCTTCTCAACTCAGGGATCAAACCCATAATTCCTGTGTATTCTGATTTGGCAGACAGAACTTTACCAATGCACCACCATTAACATAATAGACTATTCTAGGATGGCCTTGATTGGGCTCACTGGGCTGTTTTCTATGTAGTCTTTCTTTTTCTGGCAGGACAGCTGGGGCTTGTTCACATGACAGCTGGGCAGGATTCCAACAGAAATTGAAAGTAAGCAAGAGCTGACACAGTAGGAACTCTACTGCATCCTATTGACCAAAGCAAATCACAAAGCCAGCCCAGATATAGGAACCAGGAAACAGATTACATCTCTTGATAGGAAGATCTGCAAAGTCACATTGTGAAGGGCATGTGTACAAGGAGGGTTAAAGATTATGACCAGTTTTGTAGTTGCCCTGCTACACTACTCTTAACATTCCTTATAAAAATAATATAAATAGATATTTGTAACACAGTTTGTAGAACAAAAGTCTTTTTGCCTATAACCCCTGAGTCTTATAGCAAGACAGTAAGTTAAGTATTTCTGAGATGTCTTTAAGTATCTACTTCTATTGATAACTTTTCTTAACCTTCTTCTTGTTGTTGTTAAGTCACTCAGTCATGTCTGACTCTTTGTGACCATATGGACTGCAGCAAGCCAGGCTCCCCTGACCTTCACCATCTCCCAGAGCTGCCTCAAACTATGTCCATTGAGTCAGTGATGCCATCCAACCGTCTCATCCTCTGTTGTCCCTTTCTCTTCCTGCCTTCTCTTTCTTAGTATCAGGGTCTTCCAATGAGTCAGCTGTTGCATCAGGTGCCCAAAGTACTGGAGCTTCAACTTCAGCATCAGTCGTTCGAATGAATATTCAGGACAGATTTCCTTGGAGATTGACTGGTTTGATCTCCTTGCAGTCCAAGGGACTCTCAAGAGTCTTCTCCAGCACCACAGTTCAAAAGCATCCATTCTTTGGCATAAAGCCTTCTTTATGGCCCAACTCTCACATCCATACATGACTACTGGAAAAACCATAGCTTTGACTGTACCAACCTTTGTCAGCAAAGTAATGTCTCTGCTTTTTAGTATGCTGTCTAGTTTTTCTCATTGTTTTGCTCATAGTTTTTCTTCCAAAGAGCAAGTATCTTTTAATTTCATGGCTGTAGTCACCATCTGCAATGATTTAGGAGCCCAAGAAAATAAAGTCTTTCACAGTTTCCATTGTTTCCCCATCTATTTCCTATGAAGTGATGGGACCAAATGCCATGACCTTAGTTTTTTGAATGTTGAATTTTAAGCCAGCTTTTTCACTCTCCTCTTTCATCTTCATTAAGGGCTTCTTAGTTCCTTTTCACTTTCTGCCATAAGAGTAGTATCATCTTCATATCTGAGATTATTGATATTTCTCCCATCAGAAATAATGATTCCAGCTTGTGCTTCATCCAGCCTGGCATTTTGTATGATATACTCTGCATATAAGTTAAATAAACAGGGTGACAATATACAGTCTTGACGTACTTTTTTCCCAATTTGGAACCAGTCTCTTGTTCCATGTCTGCTTCTAACTGTTGCTTCTTGACCTGCTTGTTGACCCTTTTTTTTTTTCAGAAGCAGGTAAGGTGCTCTGGTATTCCCATCTCTTTAAAAATTTTCCACAGTTTGTAGTGATCCACAAAGTCAAAGGCTTTAGTGTAGAAAGTGAAGCAGAGGTAGACATTGATTGTTCACATTTAGGCACTAAGATTTCTGCCTCAGCCTTCAGCTCTCCTGACTCTTCAAGGGTCATTTTATTCACTTTCATGGTTACACTGATACTCTAGCCTAAACCTTCCAAGCTTTGTTTCTCTATGTCTGACTGTTTGTTAGCCAGCACGTCAGTCATCACATGACCACCTCAACCTCAGCATGTCCAGATGTGTACCTAGATGTGTTATCATTTTAAAATATAATTATACTGATAACCCCAGAGTAAAAATACTATGGAAATACAAAATATATGATGTAATTGTTTGGTCCCTCTATGACCTTTATGTATGAACTTTAACTCAAAATTTAAAGACATTGTAAATAATTTTCTGTAAATTATTCACTCATAATTTTCTGTAAATTATTCACTCATAAAAATATTCTCTTGGATAAAGGCATTGCCTATTTGGTCTTAATCTTGCATTGGTAATTAGGGTCCTAGATATAGATTGGGAGTTTAGGAAATTCAGTTTTTATTTAGGGATTTAGTGTGCTACTAAATATAGCATGTCCCATTTTCCCTTTTCCCTCAAACTGTCTCATTGATGTAACATGAAACCAAATAGAACAGTGCTAACAGCTTGAAAGAGTGAGTATCATGTGTTGAAAAGGAATATCACAGAATCACCTGATAAAAATAGCTTGTATCCACAGCAAGCAAAGATTGGTGTACTCCAGAAGAGTATGTGGTTTTTAAAGGTTTTATTCACTTTTTTATCCTCAAGAAATTAATAGATGTTTGCAAAAACCCTACCCGGTAAGGGTTTGATGGATGGGGTGAAAATAAGCTTTAAACTTGGTCAAGCAATTGATTCTTAAAAAGAAGCAGCAGTAGCGTAGTAAAAAAGATCCTTTACTTTTCCATGTTATCAACCAGATATGTTATATTTCTGAGGATTGTGGCAGAGTTTTGACAAAGTCAGGATTAAGAAGACTGAAGAGGAAGGGACCATTTGTTTATTTATTCAACAGATCTTAACCAAGGGACCACATGATTTATATATTCAACAGGCATTAACAAAGGAAATCAAATTAACAAAGGAAACACCCTGGGTATTGAAAGATACAAAGGTAAAACAGACATGGATCCTCAAGGTGTTTCCTGCCATGTAGAGAAGACATATTCATGTATTAATATAGAAATAAACATATAAATACTACCATAGAGCTTCCCAGGTGGTGCAGTGGTAAAGAACCTGCCTGCCAATGCAGGAGATAGAGGAGTCACAGGTTTGATCCCTGGGTCAGGAAGATCCCTTGGAGTAGGAAATGACAACCCACTCAACTATTCTTGCCTGGAAAATTCCATGGACAGAGGAGTCTGGCAGGCTACAGTCTATGGGGTTGCAAGGAGTTGGACATGACTGAGCGGCTGAGCACAGTACATAAATATTACCATGTCAAAAGAAATGGATACCCTCAGAAAGGTAAAAAATGATATGGAATTTGTGTGTTCTGTTATTTATTTATTCTGACAAAGATTGATTGAATACCTACTGTATGTAAGCACTGAGGAGGGTGTTGGATGTCACAGTTGGTGCTGGGGTCACAGATTACATTCCAGCAGAGCATATAAATTATAAGCCATTAACAATTAAATAATTAAAGAAATAAAATAATGCACTTTCAGATCACAGTTAAATGACATGAGGAAAATAAAGTTAGATGAAATAGCATAGATCTGGGGATGTTGTTTTAGGTAGTTGGTCAGGAATATGTGGAGATGGGGGTGGGAAATGGAAATCTTGAAATAAAAGACTAGACATGACTAGACATGCAAAAATAAGGACTGTTTGGGGAAAAACAGTTCAGTTGGACTAACTTGGGGATGGGTGAGATGGTATAATAAGGCTCAGGAGAGTTGGTGAACCTCCATATACTAGTATTTTGAAGGACTATGTAGTGGGAAGGCAGGAACAACCTGGGACCAATGGCTGGAGGTTTTAGGGGTAGTCTGTGCTGTCTAATAGTAGAGGGCAGAATGGGTTCTGGCACTGTTATAACAGCATAGTTAACTGCATGTAAGCTTTGTGGGGACAGAGGAATGTTGTCTTTTTCATCTCTATATCCCTGTTGGTCTGTCCTACTGTCTAACACATAATATGTGTGATCAAGAGTTTATTTTTTTATTGCATTTCTGAATGTCACACATGTAGTTGTGTGAAATCCATGGATCTTCTTGTAGGTATTCAGTTGAGATATATGTGAATTTAAATGGAGGTCTACAGATAAGTTTTCCCTGGAAGGGTAACCTATTCTGTTTGCTCTCTTATATAAGATGAATTAAAAGTAACTTCTTTTTCATTTCATAGGCATTTTTCTCAGATCAAAGAGTGGTTTTCATGTCTGTAGAGCTGTACCTGATTTAAACAGAGTATGGTAATTTAATTTCTATTTTTTCACTTATTCATAATCATTTATTTATTTCAGAGAGAGTAAGTAATTTATTGAGGATTTCACAGACAGTAATTACTGAGGCTTGGTGGCTCCAAGTTCATGCTTTTTCAGCTATATCCTGTTGTCTTATATGAAACAGATTTCATTTCAGTTCTGTTTATGTATCTGTGAATCATATTTCAATTTCTTTAACAGCAGCACCATTTTATCAACTAAGAGGACTGCCTGTTCTAGATGGAGACCTAGTCACTGTGCTGATGAGGACACCTCAGTCTCTGTCTTCCATTAATGAAGCCCTCCTGGATCTTTCTGGGCCCCATTATTTTCTTTTGTCACCTCTAGCATTCATACCCAGACCCTTCTCACAAGCTTGTTTTCTTATTATTTCTTCTGGTGGAGTGTTACCTCCCTAAATGTTCTTGTAACCCAAGAGCCATGTTTTAAACCAGGAGCTCTGTTAGTATTTTGTGCAACATTAGACACCGGTGCTTATGAAATATTTGTTTGATTCAGAACCACTCATGGGTGAAAGAAAATTACGGTCAATTCCTCCAGGGTAGGGATCATATTGTCAACCTTATTTATATTCCCTGCCACCACCATCTGGCCCAGAGTATGTGCTCAATAAATGTGTTCTGGATATGTGGCCTTGGATCTCCTATACCCTGCAGTTTGTTCTTGGCATCTCTGTTTAGTAGTATTCCTCTTAGTGATATTACTTTTTTTTTTAACTTCACCATCCTTGAGGCAGGATCTGGGACTTATGCATCTCTTTAATTATGGTAATAATAATAACAGCTTGGTTTTTAAAGCTATTATTATGTACTGGGCATTATGTTAAGTACTTTACATGAATTATCTTATTAAGCCCTTACAATCATACTCTGCACCCAGGCAGTCTGACTCCAGACTCACACTTCTAACCTTGGTCCTATATTGCCTTTGTAACCCCTTCCCCGTGCTCAAAAACTCATAGAGAGTCAGTCCTATTCTAGTGAATTTCTGCGGAAGGCTGATTGGAGATATTACCTAAGTATTTTAAACATTTCTAAGTCCTTTCTATTTTAGTTTTAGGGCTGTAATTAATATCTTTCATGAAATTCTGTGAGCTTTTTCCCTCTTGGATAAATTTGCTAAGTGCAGAATTATTACAGGAAATAGCTAGACTAAGTTAGAATTGGTGTATTTGACACCCCTGGCTTTGCCAGGCAACAGGATTCCTTGCTTTTTCCAAAGCTTTCTTGGCAGTTATATAGTTAGACATAGGCGGATATGTGTAATGTAAATAATGGCCACTGGAATGGAGGGGACAGCAATTATTGAGACAGTATCTCTAGTTTTCAGGAGATATCCTACAACTGCAATGGCCAGAAAGGACTGAACACTGGATTTGTTTCCCTGTTTCCTCATTTAGATTTCTACTCATTTAACACTATTTTTTAATTGATTTTTATTTTTTAGTTTGTTTCGCTTCACAATACTGTATTCGTTTTGCTATACATTGACATGAATCAGCCACGAGTGTACATGAACTCCCAATCCCGACCCACACCAGTGATGAACATTGGGGTACACGTGTCTCTTTCAATTCTGATTTCCTCGGTGTGTATGCCCAGCAGTGGGATCGCAATGGCCAGAAAGGACTGAACACTGCATTTGTTTCCCTGTTTCCTCATTTAGATTTCTACTCATTTAACACTATTAAGAGCAGTTCCTGGAAGAAAAATTCATGGTCTCTTCCATGGGACTTTCTTCCCCATTATTTTCACTTTCCTCTTACTTGACTTTTCATTTGATGGCAAGAATATAGAATTTGAGACTTCTACCACTATCTGATGAGATTTCAAAAGGGCAGACAAGGTTATATTTTTGTTTTAGAATTCAAGTTTTTCCTGTAAATACCACATACTCTGTAGGACTGTTGGTGGAATAACAAGATCCATATTTCTGACTGTGGCCAGTATTTACTGATTTCAGTATTATCAGATAAACAGCCAGTATTATCTAATCTCAGCCTGTCTTTCAGACCACCCAAATCCAGCCTTGCTCCAGCCATCTTGTCTCATTTGAGGATGGCCAACTGGATCCTGCCTTGGGGTCTTCCTGCTCTACTCATCCCTCCAACTCTCAGATGGCTTCTTTGTTCACTTGGCTCAGGCCTTTGCTCAAATGACCCCTCTTCAGAGAACCTTCTGACCCTTGGTCCAGAAGAGGTCTCCTTCCCTCCCTGTTCTATCTATCCCCTTTATCCTGTAATATTTTCCTATACTGCTTACTTAAACCATTTTGTTTTTTTATTGCTTGTTTGTTTGCTCCTCATTTAAATGTAAGTTCCAAGAAGTTGACGACTTCATCTTGTTTCTTTATCTCCTTAGCTCCTCCAGTGGTGCTTGGTACACTGTAAGTTCAATTCAGTTCAGTTCAGTCACTCAGTCATGTCCGACTCTCTGCGACCCCGTGAATCACAGCACGCCAGGCCTCCCTGTCCATCACCAACTCCCGGAGTTCACTCAGACTCACGTCCATTGAGTCCGTGATGCCATCCAGCCATCTCATCCTCGGTCGTCCCCTTCTCCTCCTGCCCCCAATCCCTCCCAGCATCAGGGTCTTTTCCAATGAGTCAACTCTTCGCATGAGGTGGCCAAAGTACTGGAGCTTCAGCTTTACCATCATTCCTTCCAAAGAAATCCCAGGGCTGATCTTCTTCAGAATGGACTGATTGAATCTCCTT
This sequence comes from Aepyceros melampus, assembly GCA_006408695.1. Lineage (NCBI taxonomy): Eukaryota > Metazoa > Chordata > Mammalia > Artiodactyla > Bovidae > Aepyceros > Aepyceros melampus. The sequence goes on from SJXQ01012239.1 coordinate 16,226, forward strand.
GCAGTCCAAGGGACTCTCAAGAGTCTTCTCCAACACCACAGTTCGAAAGCATCAATTCTTCGGCACTCAGCCTTCTTCACAGTCCAACTCTCACATCCATACATGACCACAGGAAAAACCACAGCCTTGACTAGACGGACCTTAGTCGGCAAAGTAATGTCTCTGCTTTTGAATATACTATCTACGTTGGTCATAACTTTTCTTCCAAGAAGTAAGAAAGAGTATTTCTTGCTAAGGATGTAAACATGCCTGGTATTATCCATTCCTTGAGGAATAAATAGAAATCTTAATTTCAGTTTTGTAACAGGTTTTTTCTTGGATTACGCATCTTTTTATTTATGATAGTGATGATCATGATGTAAGTTTAAAGTGTGTAGCATTATAAAACAGCATCAGTGTACACTACAGAGTGATCACCATCACAGGTCTAGTCACCACCCATCACCATATAGGTCCCCCCTCACCCACTCCCAATCCCTTGTCCTCTGGTAACCACTAATCAGTTCTCTGCATCTGAGTTTGTTTTTACTATATTTCATTTGTTTGTTGTTTTTGCTTTAGATTCCACATGATTGAAATCTTATAGTGTGTATCTTTCTCCATCCTACTAATTTCACTTAACATAATATCCTCAAGTTCCATCCATGTTGCCAAAATAGCAAGATTTCATTCTTTTTTATGAATGAGTAGTATTCCATTCTGTATGTGTGTGTGTGTGTGTGTGTGTGTGTGTGTGTGTGTGTGTGATCTTACCCATTTATCCATTGATGGACACTTAGGTTACTTCTATATCTTGGCTATTATAAATAATGCTGTAATGAACATAGGGGTACATTTATCTTTTTGAATTAGTGTTTTGGTGTTCTTTGAGTAGATACCCAGAAGTGGAATAGCTGGGTCATATTATAATTCTATTTTTAATTTTTTGAGGAATCTACATACTACTTTACACAGTGGTTGCACCAATTTACCATCCCACAAGCACTGTATAAGGGTTCCCTTTTCTCCATTTCCTTATTTGCTATTTCCTGTCTTTTTTATGATACCCATTTTAACAGGTATAAGGTGACATCTTTTTGTGTTTTTTATTTTTTATTCTGATGATGTTAAACTTTTTTCATATGCCTATGGACCATCTGTGTGTCTTCTTTGGAAAAATGTCTATTTGAATTCTCTACCCATTTTTTAGTTGGGTCGTTTGTGTTTTTTGTTGTTGAATTGTATGAATTCTTTATGTATTTTGGGTATTGAGCCCGTATCATATACATGATTTTGAAAATATGGTCTTCCATCCAGTAGGTTGCTTTTTCATTCTAATGATAGTTTCCTCCACTGTGCAGAAGCTTTTTAGTTTGTTGTAGTCCCATCTGTTTATTTTTGGTTTTGCTTTCCATCTTTTTTTGAGTCAGGTACACAAAAACATTACTAAGACCTATGTCAAGGAACTTACTAGCTACATTTTCTTCTAGGAATTTTATTGTTCAGATCTTACATTCAAGTCTTTACTCCATTCTGAGTTAATTTTTGTGAACGGTATAAGATAGTGGCCTAGTTTCATTCTTTTGCTTTTGGCTCTCAGTTATTTCAACACTATTTATTAAAGAGGCTCTCCTTTCTCCATTATATGTCATATTTCTGTTCACATTTATCTCTAGATTTTTTTAAAATTTCTTCTTTGATTCTGATGAAGACCTATTGGTTAGTCAGTAGTGTGTTGTTTAAGCTCCATGTTTTCTTTTACCCTTTTTGTCTTATGATTGATTTCTGGTTTTGTATCATTGTGGTTGGGGAATATGCTTGATATGATTTCACTCTGCTTGAATTTATTGATATTTGTTTTTTTATCTATCTGGAGAATATACCATGTGCACTTAATAAGAATAAGTATTTTGCTGATTTTTGATGAAATGTTCCATATATATCCATTAAGTGAATCTGATTTAATGTGTCATTTAAATCTACTGTTCCCTTATGTATTTTCTACCTGGATGATCTGTCCACTGATGTAAGAGTGTTATAGTCCTCTGCTATTGGCATATTCCTTTCAGTTTTTCTCTTTAAATCTGTTAATATTTGCTCTGTATATCTTGGTGCTCCTATGTAGGGTGCATGTACATTCATAAATTTTATGTCTTTCTGCTTGATTGACCCTTCTACCATTATGTAATGCCCTTCTTATCTTCTGTTCTAGTCTTTGTTTTAAAGTCTGTTTTGTTTGACATGACTATAACTGCTCCAGCTTTATTTTCATGTCTATTTGCATAGGATATCTTTCTCCAGTCCTTCATCTTTTGACTGTGTGCATCCTTGCTTCTGAAGTCAGTCTTTTACAGGCAGCATATGAATTGTTTAAAAAACCTATCAATCACTCTATATAAAGTAATTATTAATAGGTATATATTTTCTGCCATTTTGTTCAGCTTTCTGGCTGTTTGTCATTCCTCTCTTCTGTTGCTCTTTTCTCTTGCATTTTGGTGGTTTTCTTTAGTGTTATGTTTAGTTTCATTTCTTATTTCCTTTTTTTTTATTTTATTATTATTTTTTTTACTTTACAATATTGTATTGGTTTTGCCATACATCAACATGAATCTGCCACCAAACAGTATACTAATGCATTTCTTATTTTCTTTTGTGCTTTTACTGTAAGCTTTTTTTCTTGTTGTTACCATGAGTTTTACATGTAACATCCTATGTAGTCAAGGCTATGGTTTTTCCTGTGGTCATATATGGATGTGAGAGTTGGACTGTGAAGAAGGCTGAGCGCAGAAGAATTGATGCTTTTGAACTGTGGTGTTGGAGAAGACTCTTGAGAGTCCCTTGGACCGCAAGGAGATCCAACCAGTCCATTCTGAAGGAGATCAACCCTGGGATTTCTTTGGAAGGAATGATGCTAAAACTGAAGCTCCAGTACTTTGTCCACCTTATGCGAAGAGTTGACTCATTGGAAAAGACCCTGATGCTGGGAGGGATTGGGGGCAGGAGGAGAAAGGGACGACCGAGGATGAGATGGATGGATGGCATCATGGACTCAATGGACGTGAGTCTGAGTGAACTCTGGGAGTTGGTGATGAACAGGGAGGCCTGGAGTGCTGTGATTCATGGGGTCGCAAAGAGTCGGACATGACTGCGCGACTGAACTGAACTGAAATAACAATATTTATTGATAGCAACTTAAATTTGAACATATTCCAAAGCTATATCTATTTACTCCCCACCTCCCATGTTTTATACTTTGATTACATATTTTACATCCTTTTATTTTACATAGTCCTTAACTCATTATTGAAATTTTAGTTTATTTTACTACTTTTGTATTTTAATCTTCATCCTTACTTTATGTGATTTATCTACCTTTACCATTTCCAGTGATGTTTTTACTTTAATGAATTTTATTTTTACTAATTAGTGCCATTTTTTAGTTTAAAGAAATCTCTTACCATTTCTTATAGGATCATTTCACTTTTGCTTATCTATAAAACTCTTTTATCTCCTTCAATTCTGAAAGATAACTTTGCTGGTTATAGAATTCTTGGTTGGGAGAGTTGTTTTGTTTTTTTCTTTTTATCACTTTGAATATATTGTGTCACTCCCTTTTAGCCTTTAAGATTTCTGTTGAAAAATTGCTGACAACTTTATGGAATTTCTTTTGTAAGTAACAAATTGTTTTTCCTTTGCTGCTTTTAGGATTCTCTCTTTATCCTTGACTTTCACCATTTTAATTATGTGTCTTCATGGGTTTCTCTTTGGGTTCATCTTATTTAGAACTTTCTGGGCTTCCTGGACCTAGATATTTGTTTCCTTCCCCCAAATTAGAGTTTTCAGCCCCTATGTCTTTAAATTATTCTTCTGGCCTTTTCTCTCTTTCCTCTCATTCTGGAACTTCTATGATATAGATGTTATTACACTTGGTGCAGTCTTAAAGCTTCCTTAAGATATCCCACTCAAAAACTTTTTTTCATTTTTCTCTTCTGTCTGGTTGACTTCCATTGTTTTGTCTTCCAGTTTGCTTGTTCATTCTTTTACTTCATCCAATCTTGTTTTACCCTTCTAGTTTATCTTTCAATTCAGTTATGAATTCTGTTTGATATTTTCTTATATTTTCTATCTCCCTGTTGCAAAGTTTTTGCTGTGTTCATCCATTCGACACCCCAGTTCAGTGAGAATCTTTATGACTATTCCTTTTAACTCTTTATCAGGCAAGTTGCTTATATCCATTTCATTTAGTTCTTTTTCTGAGATTTTGTTTTGTTCTTAGGATTGCAGTGTATTCCTCTGTCTCCTATTGCTTAAGTCTTTGTATATTTGAATGAATTAGATAAATAGGCTACTCCTCCCAGTCTTGAAGGAGTGGTCTAATGTAGGAGATATCTTATGGGGTTCAGAAGCACCATCCTGTGTGACCACCAGACCCAGGAGCCCCTACAAGGCTTTGAGTGCCTCGTGTTGTGGCAGGGCTGCACAGCTGCTGTGATGCCCTAGTGGGCAGGGTTGTTCCCCTAGAAAGGCTTCTCGACCTGTCTACAGTATGCTGGTGGGTGAGGCTGGCCCCTGGAACAGCTTGAGGCTCATCTGTGGTGGCTGCTGGGTACTGGTGAGCAAGGTTGGCTCCTAGAACAGCCTGGGTTATGCATCTTTTATTTTTATAATGTAACTAATAACATTTTATTTGACAATTTGGTTAAAAGACTCAGAGTCAAGTCGCGGCTTGCTGTGGACATATCTTCCTGTGGAATATGGGACGGATTTTTGTGTAGAAATCATTGGAAACTGATTTTTAGAGAGGCAGCTAATGTAGGATGGGAAGAACTGGAGTTGAGCGGATAGGAGAACACCAACATTTTTGTCTGAATATGACGGAGACTGTAACCAAACTGGATAGGCAATGAGTGCTAAGTGCCTTGTACTGATAAGTGTGACCTCAATCAAGTCCTTTCACCTCCTCTGCACTTCAGATTCCTTATATGTAAAATCAAGTCCATAACTGGGGAAAGGAGATAGGGGAGGGACTGACTACCACATAAGGGTGTTGTAAAACTATTGAGAAAGTATATCTGATAACAGCTTATGTTGAGCAGCACTCATATAAATTGATATAAATGCATATAAAGTGCTTGGCACCCAGTAGGTACTCAATAAGTGATAATTATTAAAACACTTAAAAGTGATTTGAAACATTTGTAAAGATTTGGATGTCTAGTGTTAATGACTAACTTTTCTTGAATTTAAACAAACTTTAAACTAACTGTTGGATTGTTTTCTGCTCCCCATTTGCACTTATTAAGCATGGGAAGTCCCTTGAGCATAGTAGGAATATGGAGTCTAGAAACAGAAATGAATGCAAGTCCTGAAGTGAATGAATAAATGAATAGGCAGATGGAGTAGTGCCCAAACCTAATCTTAGCCCATGCAAGTTTCAATTTTCTTCCCCCATCGAATTCCTGCCCATCATCTGAAGGATGCCCAAAATGCCAGTAGCAAGAAAAATAAACTGTAGCCTGGATAATTCACAGATGTGTTTTGTATCCCAATATGAATGTGAAAAGTGAAAGTTGTTCAGTTGTGTCCAACTCTTTGTGACCCCATTGACTATACAGTCCATGGAATTCTCCAGGCCAGAATACTGGAGTAGATAGCCTTTCCCTTCTCCAGGGGATCTTCCCAACCCGAGATTGAACCCAGGTCTCCCGCATTGCAGGCGGATTCTTTACCAGCTGAGCCACAAGGGAAGCCCAAGAATACTGGAGTGGGTGAAAGTGAAAGTGAAGTCGCACAGTCATGTCCGAGGCTCCCCGGTCCATGGGATTTTCCAGGCAAGAATACTGGAGTGGGCTGCCATTTCCTTCTCCAGGGGATCTTCCCAACCCAGGGATCAAACCCGGGTCTCCCTCATTGCAGACAGATGCTTTGGCTCAGAAGGTAAAGCATCTGTCTGCAATGCTGGAGACCCGGGTTCAATCCCTGGGTTGGGAAAATCCCTTGGAGAAGGAAATGGCAACCCACTGGAGTGGGTACCCTATCCGTAGCAAATCTTCCTGACTCAGGAATAGAACCATGGTCTCTTGCTTTTCAGGTAGATTCTTTACTAACTGAGCTATGAGGGCTTCCCTTGGGAATGACATATATAATAATCTTGATACAGAGATTGATTGAGTACCTGCTAATGTCAGACATTGTGCTCAATCCTTTCACTTCAGTTCAGTCGCTCAGTCGTGTCTGACTCTTTGCAACCCATGAATCGCAGCACGCCAGGCTTCCCTGTCCATCACCAACTCCCGGAGTTCACTAAGACTCACATCCATCAACTCAGTGATGCCATCCAGCCATCTCATCCTCTGTCGTTCCCTTCTCCTCCTGCCCCCAATCCCTCCCAGCATCTGAGTCTTTTCCAATGAGTCAACTCTTTGCATGAGGGGGCCAAAGTACTGGAGTTTCAGCTTCAGCATCATTCCTTCCAAAGAAATCCCAGGGTTGGTCTCCTTCAGAATGGACTGGTTGGATCTCCTTGCAGTCCAAGGGACTCTCAAGAGTCTTCTCCAACACCACAGTTCAAAACCATCAAGTCTTCAGCGCTCAGCCTTCTTCACAGTCCAACTTTCACATCCATACATGACTACTGGAAAAACCATAGCCTTGACTAGACGGACCTTTGTTGATAAAGTAATGTCTCTGCTTTTGAATATGCCATCTAGATTGGTCATAACTTTCCTTCCAAGGAGTAAGCATCTTTTAATTTCATGGCTGCAGTCACCATCTGCAGTGATTTTGGAGCCCAAAAGAATAAAGACTGATACTATTTCCACTGTTTCCCCATCTATTTGCCATGAAGTGATGGGACCGGATGCCATGATCTTCATTTTCTGAATGTTGAGCTTTAAGCCAACTTTTTCACTCTCCTCTTTCACTTTCATCAAGAGGCTTTTTAGTTCCTCTTCACTTTCTGCCATAAGGGTGGTGTCATCTGCATATCTGAGGTTATTGATATTTCTCCCAGCAATCTTGATTCCAGCTTGTGTTTCTTCCAGTCCAGAGGTTCTCATGATGTACTCTGCATAGAAGTTAAATAAGCAGGGTGACAATATACAGCCTTGACGTACCNCTCTGCATAGAAGTTAAATAAGCAGGGTGACAATATACAGCCTTGACGTACCCCTTTTCCTATTTGAAACCAGTCTGTTGTTCCATGTCCAGTTCTAACTGTTGCTTCCTGACCTGCATACAGATTTCTCAAGGGCAGGTCAAGTGGTCTGGTATTCCCATCTCTTTCGGAATTTCCCACAGTTTGTTGTGATCCACACAGTCAAAGGCTTTGGCATAGTCAATAAAGCAGAAATAGATGTTTTTCTGGAACTCTCTTGCTTTTTCTATGATCCAGCAGATGTTGGCAATTTGATCTCTGCTTCCTCTGCCTTTTCTAAAACCAGCTTGAACATCAGGGAGTTCACGGTTCACATATTGCTGAAGTCTGGCTTGGAGAATTTTGAGCATTACTTTACTAGCATGTGAGATGAGTTCAATTGTGTGGCAGTTTGAGCATTCTTTGGCATTGCCTTTCTTTGGGATTGGAATGAAAACTGACCTTTTCCAGTCCTGTGACCACTGCTGAGTTTTCCACATTTGCTGGCATATTGAGTGTAGCACTTTCACAGCATCATCTTTCAGGATTTGAAATAGCTCAATAGGAATTCCATCACCTCCACTAGCTTTGTTCGTAGTGATGCTTTCTAAGGCCCACTTGACTTCACATTCCAGGATGTCTGGCTCTAGATAAGTGGTCAATCCTTTATCTAAATCATTCTACAGCACTAGAAGAAACTACTGTTGTCTTCATTCATTTTTCAGATAAGGAAACTGAGCTTTCCAGAGATGAAATGATTTTCCTAAACCACCCCAGCTAGAAAGTGGAGGAGTTGAGAGGTCAAACAAAGTCATTTGACCCCAGAGCCTTACGGAATCATCACTCTCTAAGGTGGTTTGTTGTCTTTGCTAGATTAAACTCTTTAGGTGGTGAGACAAATCTTACTCACCTTTAACTGCCATCCATCCCCAATGCCCATTTCAGTTAATGGTTATTAAGATGAAAATTTTAAATCCCCTCTTTTTGGATGGTGCCCTGGTATATATCTTGAGTTATAAGATAGAAGATGTCTTACCTGAATGCCTCTATGGTACTAGAAGGTATAAGTTCTTTTTGTCTGAATTCACCTCAGTCCTTTGCTCAGACAGCCTCCCTCAAGACTCACAACACCTGGATTAGAGAGCATTACTCCACCTTTATAGAGAAAGAAATATTCTCCGAGTCCTTCTGAGTAAGCAGTGAAGTTGGAATATAAACTCAGGGCCCTTAATTTCACATTTCATTATTTCACCTCCTTTTTGTCCTTAAACTTTTAAGAAACTTAGAAACTTTGGGTACGGGAGCAAGGATATTTGACAGAATCTCTTAATATTGTTAAAAAAAAAAATAAGCTTACCCTAATTGTGAGGCAAAAGCTCTTTTAATCTCTAAAATAGGCACAAATGCTTTATTGATTTTTTTAAAGCAAAGCAACAACAATGTCCCTCTTTTTGTGAGAAATCATTTTTACTAGGTGTTGTGGTCTGCATGATGCTAAATAAGGATTCTAGCTAAAGTGCTTTGCAAAACTATTTCAATGCAAAATCAATAATGTACATGAGAAATTTATGAAAAGATGAAGCAAGGACAAAACAACTCCTTACCTTTTAGTGAATACATATACATGTATGAAAAATTAATATACAGTGTAAATTTTTGGTCATCCACTGGGGATTTGAGATCTAGTGGCTTTATAAATGAGGAAAATACCAGCAGCTTTGTCTGAATATAATGGTAAGCATAACCAAACTAGACAGACCATGGATAACAAAGGTCTTTGATGCTAGATCTAACTGGGTACATGCTCTTGATTTCCAGGTAGGACTCCTTTGTCTCCAATTGCTTTCCAGACATCTTGCAAGGACCATGTAAACATGACTGTGAGCTAGTGTCTGGACAGTCATGGCTATGAGAGATGCGCAGTGTAGAGACAGAAGGAGTAGGACAGAGAGGGAGGGGGGATTTGATAATTATTTAGGAATACAGTGCCTGGCTCATAACAGTTACTTGATACTGCCACTGCTAAGTCACTTCAGTCGTGTCCGACTCTGTGCCACCCCATAGGCAGCAGCCCACCAGGCTCCCCCATCCCTGGGATTCTCCAGGCAAGAACACTGGAGTGGGTAATTACGTGATAGTTCAGTTCAGTTCAGTTCAGT
>SJXQ01012242.1:0-136844 GCA_006408695.1 Aepyceros melampus
TTGCATGAAATGTTCCCTTGGTATCTCTAATTTTCTTGAGGAGATCTCTAGTCTTTCCCCTTCTGTTCTTTTCCTCTATTTCTTTGCATTGATCCCTGAAGAAGGCTTTCTCATCTCTTCTTGCTATTCTTTGGAACTCTGCATTCAGATGCTTATATCTTTCCTTTTCTCCTTTGCTTTTCACCTCTCTTCTTTTCACAGCTATTTGTAAGGCCTCCCCCGACAGCCATTTTGCTTTTTTGCATTTCTTTGCCATGGGGATGGTCTTGATCCGTGTTTCCTGTACAATGTCACGAACCTCATTCTGTAGTTCATCAGGCACTCTATCGATCAGATCTAGACCCTTAAATCTATTTCTCACTTCCACTGTATAATCATAAGGGATTTGATTTAGGTCATACCTGAATGGTCTAGTGGTGTTGCCCACTTTCTTAATTTAAGTCTGAATTTGGCAATAAGGAGCTCATGATCTGAGCCACAGTCAGCTCCCGGTCTTGTTTCTGTTGACTGTATAGAGCTTCTCCATCTTTGGCTGCAAAGAGTAGAGAAAGAGGAGGCTGGTACTTCAGCACCCTTCCAATAACTGATTCTTCTTCGACCTAAACCAACTCACACCCTGTTTGTCAATAGATCAAGGGCCCACAGACTGAATTCATTTTTTTCAAAAACATATTTTCATTTTTATAGATTTCTATTATTCCAAGTTGCCCACTATATACTCCTTATACTCACTCCAGCCACATGCTAATTTGATATTTTCTGAACCTGCTAGACATACACCTGCCTCAGGACTTAATTCATGGTTTTCTGTCTGGAAATCTTCTTTCCTGGACAATTGCATAGCTCCTTTCCTCCTCTTCACCAGGATTTCTCTCAAATCTTCTTTCAGGAAATCTTTTTTCCTGGACAATTGCATAGCTCCTTTCCTCTTCTTCATCAGGTCTTTTCTCAAATGTCACCTTCTCAGCAAGGCCTTCCTTGACCATGATAGAGAAAATTGTATGACATGCATTAAACCCACAAAGATAATGAACAAAAATACAGCATTTCTCCTTTTCATTATGTATTAACCACTGTTTATTAACCTCTTTCACTAAAATACAAGATATAGGAATTCAGATAGTGTTTTTTGATGCAAATAGCACCTAGTACAGTGTCTGGCACATAACTGGCACCCTCATGAATAAAAACAAAATAAACAAAGGAATAAATGAACATCCTTAACAGAAAATATAATAATAAAATTAGAGTGTGGATGTTGGCTTTTTCCAAGTTAAATATTGATTTTGAGCTGTCCCAAAAAAGTCAGTTTAACTTTATTTATTAATGCACATCTAGAAAAATTGAAATCATCCATTTGGGAGGGAAAGAACTACTTTGAATGAGAGATAAATGTCACAGGAAGCCCATTATTAAACTACCATTTAAAACTATATTACACACATACAGTGCAATTGGGAAATAGAATAAAATATTCAGTTAAAAATAGGTTCAAAAGTCTAAAGATCTAGAGATGAGACCGAATGAGAACCATGAAGCAGTTTGGAGAAAGAAAACTTTAAATCTTTACTGAAGGAAATGAAATAAGACTTCAATAAATGTAGTACTATATCCACTTATACAAGATACAGGAAAATTATTATATACTAGTAATTTATCCTTATATTGATCAATACATTGAATGAAATATGGTTGGTGTTGCTGGTAAGGTGATGATTTATCATATATTGATGGCTCTCTTCATTAAATTTATGCCAAGGAAAATAATGAAAACCACGTCTGATGCGAAGAGCTGACTCATTGGAAAAGACCCCGATGCTGGGAAAGATTGAAGGCAGGAGGAGAAGGGGATGTCAGAGGATGAGATGGTTGGATGGCATCACCGATTCAACGGACTTGAGTTTGGGCAAACTCCAGGAGTTGGTGATGGACAGAGAAGCCTGGTGTTCTGCAGTCTGTGGGGTTGCAAAGAGTTGGACATGACTGAGTGACTGAACTATAACTGCACTGTTGAAAGAGGATTGTTGGAGTTAAGACTGATGGAGCTGACAAACTTACATTAAAATTGCAAACAACCCTAAAGGCATGGAGGTGTTTGATTCCTAGAGGGGTAGGGGGAAAAAAAAAGGAGGCCAAATCAGAAAAGGGAAAGACATTTAGGGAAGAGGGATCTTTGTTTTGCTTCTAGGTAAATAAGTCTGGGAGAGTTGTGACAGAGGTTTTTTTTTCTTTTTTTTTTTTTTCATTGTTTTGTGCTTATCTTGTTAGACTGTTGCTAAAGACTTTGTGTTGAGGCTAAGGTCATAAAAAATACCTGCTGTGCAGGAGACATAAAAGATGTGGGTTCGATCCTGGGTTAGGAAGATGCCCTGGAGAAGAGAATGGCAGCCCACTCCAGTATTCTTGCCTGGAGGATTCCATGGACAGAGGAGCCTGGTGGCTACAGTCCATGCCGTCCACAGAGTCAGATGTGACTGGTAACTAACACTTTCACTTTTCACGTGTGTGTATTGCATTTTCAAATGAAAATAAAATATAGGTTAAACATTCCAAAACATAGATTTTGTGATCTTTATAATTTTGAAAAATCAAAATCTTTTTTATTAAATTATCCTTTGCTGTAGTATTTTTTTTTCAGCCTCTTTACATATGGCTCAAGGTGCAAATTTTTTTCAATTCTTAAGATACTGCAGAATTGAAACAAAACACAAGCACTGCTGCTTTATATTTTAAGGTAACTATTAACTGAGACTCAAGTGGTAAAGTATCTGCCTACAGTGCTGGAGACCTGGGTCCGATCCCTGGGTCAGGAGGATCCCCTCAAGAAGGGCAAGGCAACCGACTCTAGTATTCTTGCCTGGCAGTCCCATGGACAGAGGAGCCTGGCAGGCTGCAGTCCACGGGCTTGCAGAGTCAGACACCGCTGAGTGACTAACATACACATTAACAGAGAACGGTATGACCAGATTTAACATCTGTTTAGGTGCAGAAGTGTTTTTCCACAGTGTGGTAAACTCTCATTTTCATTCTCCCTATCCACAGTCTGCTACCTACAACAACAAAAGGGCTCAAAGTGAAGGAAATATATATTTTCTTATATTATGGTTAAATACTCAGATCACTTCTTATATTGTATCCTCTGCCAGGAATCCTCTCTCCAATGTTTGACTATTTTATTGAGAATTAGAGATTTCTCATTGTGGCCCTATCTACTTGTTATGAGAGGAGTCATTTTCTTCTTCACTGAAATATTTGAAAACTAGATTTCCATTTTAAATTTTTGCATCTATCTTGAAACAAATGTCTTTATGTAGTCTAAATTATTTAAAATAAAAATCACCAGCTCTGCATTAACTTTCAGTGTCTTAAGAGCTTTTCAGTTTTATCCTTTAAACAGACAACATAGTAAGCAGGAGCTTTTTGTGATATCTAGATATGTTCTAGATAAGTCTCTTCTCAAACGCAGAACACATTCTGATGTTAGAAGCTAATTGTATATTTCTCATGAATTTTTTTTTTCTTTTTTTCCCATAAGAAATATAGTATTGTCTTTGGGAAACAGCCTTAGGGACATCAATAATTTATTTGTTAGGAAAATGTCATCATCTATGACAGCTGGGTGAACAGAAGAGCAAGCCATATCCTATCCCTGAGACGCATATTGTATTATTCTGAAGCTATTTCTTTACTTTCACTGTTTTTGCAGAATCCACATTAGTTCACAATTGCTGGGTATGTTATCTTTCAGGTTTTGCAAAAGTCTTCATTAACATAGTGACACAGTCCATTGTTACTGTCAGCTTTTTCTTATTATACTCAAAACTCACAATTACAGCTCTCTGAAGCTCTACCAGAGACAGCAGAAGAGGAAACACAGCTTTATGCATCACCCTGCTATTGCTTGTGCTTGGCTGTAAAGAATCAGTTCTTTGTTTTCTCATTCAGTTAGCTGTATCCTTACCTTTTCATAATATTAAGTAAATGGGAAATACATTCGTATCACCTCATTTTTTCCCAATAGAAATCAACCATGCTGTAAACTCACTTAAAAAGCACACACTGCCGTCAAATAACTACAAGTCAAGTGTTAGTCGTCTTACTCCAATTGAAACACTTCCTAACATTATTAACCATAATCACCACTGCATTCACATATAAGGTCCATTGTACATACCATATAAGGACATCTATATATATAGCTAATTTTGTGTTATATACTTTCTGAAACATTACTTTTTTTACATTTGTTAAGGTAAATTATGTTAGAAAATTTGAAAAGAGAGCTCTATTCAGCAATAAAGAAATCTGAATTAATACAGAGGAAAAAGAACTGGATTTAGGGGGAAATAAATTCATTTACATTTAGCTTTGTAATTTCATTTACAATGTTTTCAAAGACTTTTTTTTTAACAACATGCTAAAGTTTACAACAAAATTGAGAGCAAGGTACTGATATTTCCCACGTAACCTCTGCCTTCATAGATGCATAGACTTCTCCATTATCAACATCATTCATCAGAAAATACATTTTTCACCAAAGATGAAGCTCTATTAACACATCAGCATTACACAAAGTCCATAGTTAACATAATTGATCCTTTGTGTTGTGCATTATATGGGTTTAAAAAAAAAATGTAATGACACGCATCCATCATTATCATATCATATAGAATATTTCATTGTGCTAAAAATCCTTTGGGGTCTGCCTGTTTATCACCCACCTTCACAGCCCCTGACAACCACTGACCTCTTTATTGTCTCTATAGTTTTCACTTTTCAGGAATGTCATATAGCTGGAATCATATAATATGTAGTCTTTCAGGTTGGCTTCTTCCACTTTGCAGTTTGCATTTAAGGTTCCTCTATGTCTTGTCATGACTTAATAGCTGTTTTTCTTTTCAATTGTTTGAATGTACCATAATTTATTAATCCTTTCACCTACTAAAAATATCTTGGTTTCTTCCAAGTCTTGACAGTTATGAATAAAGCTGTCAGAAACATTCTCGTGAAGGTTTTTGTGTGGACATAAGTTCTCAAATCCTTGAGGCAAATATTAAGGAAAGCAGTTGCTAGATTGCTTGGTGCAAATGTGTTTAGCTTTTGGCAACCCACTCCAGTACTCTTGCCTGGAAAATTCCATGGACTGAGGAGCCTGGTGGGCTACAGTCCATGGGTCGCAAAGAATCGGACACGACTGAGCAACTTCACCTCACCTCAAGAAACCACCACAATGTCTTCCAAGGTAGCTGCAGCATTTTGCATTCCCACAAGTGGTGAATGAGTTCCTGCAGCCTCATATTCTTACCGAAGTTTGATGTTGCCAGTGTTCTGAACATTCACCAACCTAAGAGCTATGTTGTGGTATTACACTATTGTATTAATTTTCATGACAAACGGTGCAGAGAATCTTATCATATGTTTATTTGACATTTATATATCTTCTTTGGGCTTCCCTGGTGGCTCAGAGGTTAAAGCGTCTGCCTCCAATGCGGGAGACCCGGGTTCGATCCCTGGGTCGGGAAGATCCCCTGGAGAAGGAAATGCAATCCACTCCAGTATTCTTGCCTGGAGAATCCCATGGACGGAGAAGCCTAGTAGGTTACAGTCCATGGGGTCGCAGAGAGTCGGACACGACTGAACGACTTCACCTTTGGTGTGGTAAAATGTTGACTTTAAGATTCAGGCTATATATTTACAATAATCTCGTTTCATTTGAAAACTATTTATGATAAAATTTTGGGGCTTCCCTGGTGGCTCAGATAGTAAAGAATCCACTTGCAGTGTGGAAGACCTGGGTTCAATTCTTGGGTTGGAAAGAAGCCCTGGAGAAGGGAATAGCATCTCACTCCAGTATTCTGGCCTGGATAATTTCATGGGTTAAGGAGCCTGGCAGGCTACAATTCTTTGTGAATTTCATTTTGAAAGTATTTCTGGCCAACTTTAACCAATTCTATATACTTTATTGAGAATGTCAAATTTCCTCATTTTCTATACATTTAAAAAGTTTAAAGATTTCAGTTTACAAGCTTTAAGTCTTGAGATGTTAAATTTGGAAAATATTCTTAAAACCCCAATTGCTGGGATGTTTGCATTATAACTTTTGAATATTTTGTATAAGATTCTATTTGAAGTTCATATTTGTAATTGCATTTTGTTCATGGGAAATAGATGGGGAAACAGTCGAAACAGTGTCAGACTTTATTTTTTGGGGCTCCAAAATCACTGCAGATGGTGACTGCAGCCATGAAATTAAAAGGTGCTTACTCCTTGGAAGAAAAGTTATGACCAACCTAGATAGTATATTCAAAAGCAGAGACATTACTTTGCCGACTAAGGTCCGTCTAGTCAAGGCTATGGTTTTTCCTGTGGTCATGTATGGATGTGAGAGTTGGACTGTGAAGAAGGCTGAGCGCCGAAGAATTGATGCTTTTGAACTGTGGTGTTGGAGAAGACTCTTGAGAGTCCCTTGGACTGCAAGGAGATCCAACCAGTCCATTCTGAAGGAGATCAACCCTGGGATTTCTTTGGAAGGAATGATGCTAAAACTGAAGCTCCAGTACTTTGGGCACCTTATGCGAAGAGTTGACTCATTGGAAAAGACCCTGATGCTGGGAGGGATTGGGGGCAGGAGGAGAAGGGGACGACCGAGGATGAGATGGCTGGATGGCATCACAGACTCAATGGACGTGAGTCTGAGTGAACTCCGGGAGTTGGTGATGGACAGGGAGGCCTGGCGTGCTGCGATTCATGGGGTCGCAAAGAGTCGGACACGACTGCGCGACTGAACGGAACGGAACGGATTTTGTTTACTATTTACTTATTTAAGAGGTATATTCAGAGAAGGCAATGGCACCCCACTCCAGTACTCTTGCCTGGAAACTCCCATGGACGGAGGAGCCTGGTGGGCTGCAGTCCATGGGATCGCGAAGAGTCAGACAGGACTGAGCGACTTCACTTTCCCTTTTCACTTTCCTGCTTTGGAGAAGGAAATGGCAACCCACTCCAGGGTTCTTGCCTGGAGAATCCCGGGGATGGGGGAGCCTGGTGGGCTGCCATCTCTGGGGTCGCACAGAGTCGGACACGACTGAAGTGACTTAGCAGCAGCAGCAAGAGGCATGTTGCTGCAAATCTTTAATTTTCCAATGATATGGATTGAAGTATGCATTTTTTAAACAATTTTATTGAAATATAATTGCTTTGCAGTGTATTACTTTCATAACATGTTTTTGTGATTATCTTTAAAATTTTGTATGAGCTAGTTGATATCTAACAATCACAGTCAACTTAATAGCAATGTGAAATTTCACAGACTCTATACTAGGTTCCATCACTTCCGTTTTATATTTTACTCTAAGCAGAGATTTTTAGTCCTCTTTTCTAAGATCATATCTCTAAGTCCGTGGTCTAGATCCCACCAACTTTCTGTTGGGGGAGTGTGTAATTCTTCAGTTCTGTCTCTTCACAACAAAAATTTGAAGCAACAGACCAGGGTTACAGCCCCCAGATGGACCAGTGTTATAGCTCTGTGTTACAGCTCGGTTTTATTTAGAAAGTAAAGGAAAATACATCCTCGAGGAGTGAGGCATGCCGACCCTAAACATTCTAAGAGAAGAGAGGTCCCTGGCCCAATTTTGGCCCCTCTTTGTATGTCTTTTCTCCTCCCCCCAGGCCTGCCCTCAGTAATTGGGCTAGCCAGGAGGGCTGCTTGTTCTACCTGAGGTCTATACTCCGGTCCTCGAATATTCTTTTGTTCTATTTTCACAGGCTTTTCCTTGCCTTGTCTTTTAGCCACAGCCATTCTGGACTCCTTTCCCTATTCTAACTACCTAACACAACAAAGAAGCTCAATTCTTCCATGGAATTCTCAGGAATCTTCATAAAAAGTTGTGAATATGTTCAATTTACAGATACTATTAGACTTGAATCTAGCATATCACAGATAAAGAAAAATGCTTTAAGAGTTACAATGCTAATACTAGTGAGATTTACAATCTTTTTAAAGCATGCTATCTGGAGCCAAGGAGATAGCCAATCATGCTATCTTAACGCGGAATCAACTACAAATATATACAGAATGCAAATCTCCTTGTATGATAATAGAATGGATCCTTGAGTGCTAAGGCCCTACACAGCCTAAGGCAATGAAAGACAGTCTGCTCCCATCCATGGCTCCTCTGGCCTTGAAGACATCTTACTTCACATTGGCTGTATTGATCCCTGACCTTTGGCTGTGGTTCCTTTAAGAAGTACTCGGAAGCTTTAAAGTCTGCTTTCCCTGACATGTGTGCTTGCTCTTGAGACTGGCCTTGCACAGTTTGTGTCGTGACTTGGTAGCAAAACAAAGCAAAAGGAACGTGAATCAACTCCATTCATCATTCTAGTTAATCTTCATCCAGGCTAGTTATTTTGGAACAGCACTATTTTCTTCTTTTACATTTTTCAACTTGCCTCTACTTTGTGTTTACTTCAAAGATTACATACCACTTATTTTTAGAACATGGCATTAAATAATAATTACTCCAATTTTCTAACAACCTAAAATTGCAATGAAAAAAGCTTTTGATGTTCTTCAATGAAGAAATCCATAGAGTCAATAACTGGCACAGTGCTTAAAATATAATATATATTATTCTGCCCATGCTTTTTCTGTTAACATACATAGTAATCACTACCACATCACTACGATTTAAATACTATTATAATTTTCTTAGGCTCCAAAATGACTGAGGATGGTGACTGCAGCCATGAAATTAAAATATGCTTGCTCCTTGGAAGAAAAGCTTTGAAAAATCTAGACAGCATATTAAAAAGCAGAAGTATCACTTTGCCAACAAAGATCTGTCAAGTCAAATCTATGGTTTTTCCAGTAGTCATGTACAGATGTGAGATTTGGACCATACAGAAGGTTGAATGCCGAAGAATTGATGTTTTCGAACTGTGGTGATGGAGAAGACTCTTGAGAGTCTCTTGGATTGCAAGGAGATCAAACTTGTCAAACTTAATGGAATCAACCCTGAATATTCATTGGAAGGACTGATGCTGAATATGAAGCTCCAATACTTTGGCCATCTGATGAGAAAAGCCGACTCATTAAAAAAGATCCTGATGCTGGAAAAAATTGAGAGCAGGAGGAGAAGGAAGGGACAGAGGATGAGATCATTGGATGGCATTGACTCAATGGACATGAGTTTGAGCAAACTCTGGGAGATAGTGCAGGACAGGAAAGTCTGGTCATGCTACAGTCTATGAGGTTGCAAAGGGTTGGACATTATTAAGCAACAGAACAAAGACAATTATAATGTTCTTTTTACAGGTGACAAAATTGATGACAGAGAGGTTAAACACGTTGCCAGAGTCACACAGCTAGAAATTACAAAGGTAAGAATTAAGAGTTGTCATTGTGGTTTTCTGGTGGTTCAGCTGATAAAGAATTCACCTACAATGTGGGAGACCTGGGTTCGACCCCTGGGTTGGGAAGATCCCCTGGAGACAGGAACAACTACTCACTCCAGGACTGTGGCCTGGAGAATTCCATGGACTATTGCATGGGGTCGCAAAGAGTCAGACACGACTGAGCAACTTTCACTTTAGGGCTTCCCTAATAGCTCAGTTTGTAAAGAATCCTTCTGCCTGCAACGCAGAAGACCCTGGTTCCATTCCTGAGTTGGGACGATCTGCTGGAGAATGGATAGACTACCCACTCCATTTTTCTTTGGCTTCTCTTGTGGCTCAGCTGGTAAAGAATCCACCTGCAATGCAGAAGACCTAGGTTCAATCCCTAGGTTCGATCCCCAGGTTCAATCCCCTGGAGAAGGAAAAGGCTTCCCACTCCAGTGTTCTGGCCTGGAGAATTTCATGGACTGTATAGTCCATGGGGCTCAAACAGGCAGACACAATTGAGTGACTTTTACTTCACTTCACAATGTGGATCCAGAGTTCACATTCTTAAGGAACAAACTATATGGCTAACCAAAGGGACAGAGTCCTTGAGACTACTAATGGCTAACAGTCTGTCAAGAGAGAGATCCCTTTCTATTTCTCTTCTTCCCAGTCTTTTAAATCATTAATCACCTTCTTTTGCTCTCAGTTCCTGCCCTTGTTTACTTCTCTAAACTGAAACCATGCTTTCTCTTCCCAGATCTAGAGATCCCCCTGTGATTCCTGGTTAAGTGCTGGGCTTAGAGTGACCCATTGACTGATGCTGAGGTTCCAGGTATTAACTTGTCAGTTCAGTTCAGTCGCTCAGTCATGTCCGACTCTTTGCGACCCCATGAATCGCAGCACGCCAGGCTTCCCTGTCCATTACCAACTCCTGGAGTTCACTCAGACTCACGTCCAGTGAGTCCGTAAGCCATCCAGCCATCTTATCCTCGGTCGTCCCCTTCTCCTCCTGCCCCCAATCCCTCCCAGCATCAGGGTCTTTTCCAATGAGTCAACTCTTTGCATGAGGTGGCCAAAGTACTGGAGCTTCAGCTTTAGCATCATTCCTTCCAAAGAAATCCCAGGGCTGATCTCCCTCAGAATGGACTGGTTGGATCTCCTTGCAGTCTAAGGGACTCTCAAGAGTCTTCTCCAACACCACAGTTCAAAAGCATCAATTCTTCAGCGCTCAGCCTTCTTCACAGTCCAACTCTCACATCCATACATGACCACAGGAAAAACCATAGCCTTGACTAGACGGACCTTAGTCAGCAAAGTAATGTCTCTGCTTTTGAATATACTATCTAGGTTGGTCATAACTTTTCTTCCAAGGAGTAAGCGTCTTTTAATTTCATGGCTGCAGTCACCATCTGCAGTGATTTTGGAGCCCCAAAAAATAAAGTCTGACACTGTTTCTACGTTTCCCCATCTATTTCTCTTGAGTGGCACAGTTTATTAGATTTTACTCCTTGACTGTATGAGTGCTTTGTGTCATGAGACCTGGCTTCCAATATCACATCACACATTGGTTGCAACACCTGTAGCTAAGGGCATGAGCATAACCCTGACACTAGTCTCAAAGTGGGCATTTGGGTTTTCATAGCATGAATCCACCAAGGCCATTCACTCTTCTGCCTCCCCACGAGTCACATAATGCTTCACACAAATCTGCAATAACTGCATAGCCTGAATTTTGATACCAACATGATTTCATGTATTTTTTGTGTTGTCAAACTATGTTTCAGTTCATTTGTTTGACTTATTTGAAAATACGTTTCCAGTAAATTGGTATAGTTTTATAAAAGTTGGCCACGGTGTCAGGTAGGAAGTTAGGCAATGAGCAAAAAGGGGTAGCCTAGTCAAAAAAGGTTCAAGCTGATCTTTGACTCCCAAGAGACACCCAAATGCAGCCAAGGAGAGCTCACAGGTTCACTACAAACTAACCAGAGGGCTTTTCCAATCAGGAGCACATGCCCTACTGTGGACAGTGGATGCGAACTAGCCACAGGGAATTCTCCAACTCCCTCATATGTGCCCTTGAGGCACAGCTGTGTCCTCAAGCGACCTCAGGCAGCCAGGGGCTCATGAAGAGTTCGTAAGTATTCTATACATATATGCATCTGACTATAACAGACTGAGCTATGGGAAAGGCATGTGCAATACACCCTGCACTTATGTAACTTGCAACTATCCTTCAAAGCTGTCAGTCTACACCCAGCTAGACAAATACGTAAGAGCCTTGTCTTGATAACCTCTATACCTCACCCTTTCAGAGTCAGCTTCTCTCTTGGCTTGGCCCATCTCTCCCTTGAGGTATTGCTTCTGTTCCTTCTTCAGTAAACTTATTTTGCCATGGATACAACCTCAGATCCTTCTTTGTGTCCTTACAAGTAACTGAGACCAATGAATAAGACTCCTCCTTAACTCTTCCTATCTGGGAACAACTGTTAAGGACAATTTTGTTTATAGAACATTTTTGAAGCTTTCATTCTATAGGTTTTATGCTCCCTGGCACATAAATAGTAACAATTAAAGTGAAATGTCTTTTTTTTCCCTGCAAATAGATCTTCCTACTTATTCCTTTGTTTGAATCATCCATTTCTTATATAACATAAATTGCAGAGTTAAGAAAGCTTGTTATTGCTACAAAAATTCTATTAATATTCACTCTATTCATCCAGAAAGCAGCTCACACATAGTGGAACTGCTTTGTTGAGCACATCAGAATATTTTATCATAATTATATTAAGAAAAGAAAAAAGAGAACTGAGATTCACTTAGATTGATTTATTTCATTTGTTGATAATAACATCAATTATCAGTTCCAGGTTGCTTTACTAGAATAAGACTCATTAGAAGGCATTGACTGACTCAGCATGTGCACTGCATGTGGAAATGAAAATGTTATGAGGAACATGTAAGAGCGTAATATTCTGAACATGTACATCAAGAGCAGGAAGAAGATTAGAATTCATATACATTCTGCAAATCTAAATCTTTAAGTTGCTAATTGAACTTTAATTGGCTTTCATTCTAACTTAATCATTAACATAAATCAAAAATGTTTACTTAAATATGAGTATTCAAGAGATTTGATGGTCAAGTAATAGACTCTACTTAATTTATTAATTAAGCATAAGTCTCTGGTTTCTAGAGACTTAAATTATATTCAGAATACAATACTGCTGAATAAATTTGGAAAATGTTTTTTTCTTTCTAGTCTGGCAGGTAAAATAATTTTATTCAGTAAAACGGTGCTCTTCAATGAAAAATAATCACAGGAAAAGTTAAAATCACACTAGCCTATTTTATACAACAGTCTCCAAACAAGAACTTAAAGCAAAATAAAAATTTTCTAATTCCCATACTCTCTTTTCTTCTGAAAACATAATCAAATTTATTGCAGTGGCCGTAAAACCTTGTCTAGGTTTCTCTTTGCATCAGGTGGCCAAAGTACTGGAGCTTCAGCTTCAGCATCATTCCTTCCAAAGAACACCCAGGGCTGATCTCCTTTAGAATGGACTGGTTGGATCTCCTTTCAGTCCATGGAACTCTCAAGAGTCTTCTCCAACACCACAGTTCAAAAGCATCAATTCTTCAGCACTCAGCTTTCTTCACAGTCCAACTCTCACATCCATATGTGACTACTGGAAAAACCATAGCCTTGACTAGATGGACCTTTGTTGGCAAAGTGATGTCTCTGCTTTTGAATATGCTATCTAGGTTGGTCATAACTTTCTTTCCAAGGAGTAAGCAACTTTTAATTTCATGGCTGCAAGCACTATCTGCAGTGATTTTGGAGTCCAAAAAAATAAATTCTGACACTGTTTCTACTGTTTCCCCATCTATTTCCCATGAAGTGATGGTACCAGATGCCATGATCTTCACTTTCTGAATGTTGAGCTTTAAGCCAACTTTGTCACTCTCCTCTTTCACTTTCATCAAGAGGCTTTTTAGTTCCTCTTCACTTTCTGCCATAAGCGTGGTATCATCTGCTATCTGAGGTTATTGATATTTCTCCTGGCAATCTTGATTCAAGCTTGTGCTTCATCCAGCCCATCGTTTCTCATGATGTACTCTGCATAGAAGTTAAACAAGCATGGTGACAATATACAGCCTTGATGTACTCCTTAGATTTTACCAAATCATCTTTCCTATTTTCCAGTATCTATTCTTCTTTCAATTATACATGATAATTTTAGAGAAGAATTTCAAAGTATGCACTATTTCAGATACAAAATTTCTCCCCTTTGAACATATTTTTATAATATTGAAACCAGTAAAAATGTTAACTCAGATATTTATTTTTTTTAATGTTATAAATAAAAACAATAATTATATTATTAAAGACACTTGCATTAAAAATTTCAGCAGCACAACTCTGAAAATAGCATTTCCTTATTTTATAGATGAGAAAACTGATTAAAGCAAAATTAAATACGTCTAAACTTATGAAACTGATGCAATAACTATCCCATCATCCCCTGACCATGTTCCAGAGTAAGTTCATTTTATTATGTGGAACAAATAAACATGAATGTTTCCTTGTGAATTATGAACTAGTCCAAATAACTCCCAATAATCTCTATTGTAAACTGACACTCTCGGTAATGGTGGTTAGTATTGCTGTTTCAGCAGTTCAGGTTTTTTTTCTTTCCTTTTAGTAACTTCCAATCTCCTGATGAATTATTCAGGTACATACTGCCTGTGTTTATGATTTGTGCCATTTGAGAGGAAAGAGCCTAAGCAAGGCAGAAAAGTAAGAGATGAGTTCAGGTTGTCCTGAGCACTGTCGGCTTTGTTCTGAGAACGAGTTTATCGGGCTGTCTCCTAGTCTCAAATGTATGCATCAGGTGCTATCATACCTGCATTATTTTACTAACAAGTGAAGTGAAGTGAAGTCACTCAGTCGTGTCCGACTCTTTGCGACCCCATAGACTGTAGCCTACCAGGCTCCTCTGTCTGTGGGATTTTCCAGGCAATAGTACTGGAGTGGGTTGCCATTTCCTTCTCCAGGGATCTTCCCAACCTAGGGCTTGAACCCGAGTTTCCCACATTGTAGACAGACGGTTTACCGTCTGAACCACCAGGGCCGTCCATACTAACAAGAGGCAACCTGTACTTCCCAACCCAGGGCTTGAACCTGAATTTCCCGCATTGTAGACAGACGCTTTACCGTCTGAGCCACCAAGTAAGTCCATACTAACAAGAGGCAACCTGTATTCTTAGTCTCCTGCTATTGTCTGTTCACTGAAACCATGATGTAAGAAACATTTACCCGCCTCCTCAGACAGCATATTTATATCGTTCACTATTGTTTATTTAAGCAAATTTAGGCACTCAGATTCTGCAAAAAAAAGTTAGGTAGTCCTCCAAAGTAGAAGACTTTTCCTTTAGTTCAGGTCAGTCGCTCAGTCGTGTCCGATTCTTTGTGACCCCATGGACTACAGCACGCCAGGCCTCCCTGTCCATCACCAACTCCTGGAGTCCACTCAAACCCATGTCCATTGAGTCGGTGATGCCATCCAACTATCTCATCCTCTGTCGTCCCCTTCTCCTCCTGCCTTCAATCTTTCCCAGCATCAGGGTCTTTTCAAACGAGTCAGCTCCTAGCCTAAGATTTATAACCATGGCCATTTATTCACTTTCCTTTGAGAAGACAATGCAAGCAACAAAAAATGTTACAAAATGCACCCAACCCCAGACAACATACATTCATACCATAATAAAGCTTTGAAAAAATATGCACTAGAAAGAAATTCTTAGGCAAACAATTTATGCATGCAAAAACATAAAACCTCTATTTTTTTTATATCTCAGTCTTCTTGAACCTACCATTCTGCCTAGTTTTGAATTACTAAATCTCTAAGATCTTGAAATGATGTGTGAGTACAGTGGTTTTTCAGTCCCTCAACCATTTACAACCTACAATTTGGTCAAATGCAAATTCCTTTGTCATTATTTCTATCGGAAGCACCTGGTCCACAGCCATCTTGGGCTAGCACCTGCCAAGATGTACCATCTTGTTCTCTGGTTATTTTCACCAGAATACACTCTTGTTGGAATCTGCAGGAGTCAGCATCTGGATGCACTGCCATCCAATGGAGTAGCCTCGTCCTCAGGTGGCATCCAGCTCTCATATTCCATTTGATTGGCTCATCCTTGTCACATTCCATTTGATTGGCTCACCCTTGTCATATTCCATTTGATTGGCTTATCCTTGTCATATTCCATTTGATTGGCTCATCCTTGTCACATTCCATTTGATTGGCTCACCCTTGTCATATTCCATTTGATTGGCTCATCCTTGTCACATTCCATTTGATTGTCTCATCCTTGTCATATTCCATTTGATTGGCTCATCCAGCTCTCATATTCCACTTGATTGGCTCATCCATGTCACATTGTGGGACACGTTCTCCAGTCAGTGTGCTTGCTTTTTTGGGGGGACAAAAAGAAAATGGCTGACCAGTGGCTTCAGAGCAGAAATTTCTGTGAGGAAACCTCTTAGTCACCATTACCTGAATGTTCTGGAGCAATGTTTCCTTGTTTCATCAGTGGGCTTGTTGTTCCCTGAATCTCCTGTTGGTAAATAGGCTAAATTTCCTCTGCATACCAAGTAGGTACTTACCAACCAAATCCCAATCTCCTGCCTACCTTGGTGGTACAATCAGAAAGTCTCCCCTCAGGCTGAACCTACGAATCTCTCCAGCGATTCCCTTACTGGCCTCCCTCGCCTATCCTGGGGCACTCCCCGGACAATAGAATGTTGGGAACAGAGGACTTT
Organism: Aepyceros melampus; assembly: GCA_006408695.1. Classification (NCBI taxonomy): domain Eukaryota; kingdom Metazoa; phylum Chordata; class Mammalia; order Artiodactyla; family Bovidae; genus Aepyceros; species Aepyceros melampus. Next base: position 16,208 of record SJXQ01012242.1, read on the forward strand.
ACTGCCTTACATTTTATTGTTTATGCCGGGACTTCCACTCATGAATGCTCACAGAGTGTGTTCACCTAACACTAATTATCACAGATGGAATTACGTTCCCTCTAGATACACGTACTGAAGCCTGAGGTGCCCCTGATGGTGCCACCTTTCAGAAGGTGCTCTATGTGGAGACAGGCCCATGCAAGAGGTATCTAACGTGAAATGAGGCTATACACGTAGTCCCCAGTCCCATCTGACTGGTATCACTGCGCAAGGGGGAAACTGAACAAAAAGACCCAGGGATCCAGGAGCTTAAAGGAAAAGCCACGTGAGGACTCAGCGAGATGCTGGTCATCTGGAAGCCCAGGAGGGAGGCCTCAGGAGAGGCCAAACCTGACAACGCCTTGGTCTTGGACTTCTAGCCTCCAGATCTGTGAGAAAATAAATTTCTGCTGTTTAAGCCACCCAGCTTCTGACATTTTGTTAGTCCCACTAGCAAACTAATACATTAATATTTCCGCCTTGAATTATCCTGAGTCTATTTTGAAGCTGAAAAACAGATCATAGACTAAATCTTTCTTTCAAAGATCTGAGGTATCATTCTTAAACCTCCATGAATCTGTAATTTTTCTAAATAAGTAGGGATTAGATTTACACTAGGAAATGGGAAATACACAAACCTATCATTGAATGTTTTGTTTGTACATATGTTTAGAAGTAAATGTTTGCAACTGAATTATGAGCTGTAAATATTAAATCAAATTCTGCATCTAAAAAGGAGTATTCTGTTTGTAGGATTTAAAGTTATAACAAGATTAGAAATTCAGCAGGGTTTGAGTTAGGAGTCAAAATTTCGACTACTGAATAAAATTTACCAGTAATCTAACAAACAGTACTTTATTAAGACTGTAAAATAATATGCTGGGCTCACGTTGCTACCTCTATAGCATCCCAGTTCAGTTCAGTTCAGTCGCTCAGTCGTGTCCAACTCTTTGTGACCCCATGGACTGCAGCACGCCAGGCCTCACTGTCCATCACCAACTCCTGAAGTTTACTCAAACTCATGTCCATTGAGTCAGTGATAACAATGCATCCCAACTAACATACAAAGTAAGCAGAAGAGTATGAGGCAGCATTCCAATACAACTCGATAAAGAAGGAAGATGCATCTGGGAAGATCAAACAACAGAGAAGCAAGTTATGCGGAAGAGTTAGCAATCCAGAATATCTTAGAAGGAGATTTCATGCATTATATGAGTATTTTCCCTAGTATTCCACAGTCATTATGTCCTAGCTTTATACCTTTGACACTTCTGCATCATCACATGAACTTCATCTCAAAGAAAGTACATTTGGTAGCTTCAACAAATGGTGTCTGATTAGGGTCTATGAGCATGCTGTTATTACATGACCCTATGGAATGTGAAGGCAGGGGGCCTTAGAAAGCATCACTATGAACAAAGCTAGTGGAGGTGATGGAATTCCAGTGGAGCTGTTTCAAATCCTGAAAGATGATGCTGTGAAAGTGCTGCACTCAGTATGCCAGCAAATTTGGAAAACTCAACAATACCCACAGAACTGGAAAAGGTCAATTTTTATTCCAAACCCAAAGAGCAATGCCAGGCTATGCTCAAACTACCATATAATTGCACTCATCTCACACGCTAGTAAAGTAATGCGCAAAATTCTCCAAGCTAGGCTTCAGCAATACGTGATCAGTGAACTTCCAGATGTTCAAGCTGGTTTTAGAAAAGGCAGAGAAACCAGAGATCAAATTGCCAACATCCGATGGATCATTGAAAAACCAAGAGAGTTCCAGAAAAACATCTACTTCTGCTTTATTGACTATGCCAAAGCCTTTGACTGTGTGGATCACAATAAACTGTGGAAAATTATGAAAGAGAAGGGAATAAAAGACCACTTAATCTGCCTCTAGAGAAATCTGTATGCAGGCCAGGAAGCAATAGTTAGAACTGGACATGGAACAACAGACTGGTTTCCAAGTAGGAAAAGGAGTACATCAAGGCTGTATATATTGTCATCCTGCTTATTTAACTTATATGCAGAGTACATCATGAGAAATGCTGGGCTGGAAGAAGCACAAGCTGGAATCAAGATTGCTGGGAGAAATATCAATAACCTCAGATATGCAGATGACACCACCCTATGGCAGAAAGCAAAGAAGAACTAAAGAGCTTCTTGATAAAAGAGGATAGGCAAAAAGTTGGCTTGAAGCTCAACATTCAGAAAACGAAGATCATGGCATCTGATCTTATCACTTCCTGGCAAATAGATAGGGAAAACAGTGGAAACAGTGGAAACAGTGACAGATTTTATTTTGAGGGCTCCAAATCACTACGGATGGTGACTGCAGTCATGAAGTTAGAAGACACTTAGTCCTTGGAAGAAAAGTTATGACCACCCTAGACAGCATATTAAAAAGCAGAGACATTATTTTGTACATTAAGATCTGTCTAGTCAACGTTATGTTTTTCCAGCAGTCATGTATGGATGTGAGAGTTGGACTATAAAAAAGCTGAGCACCCAAGAATTGATGCTTTTGAACTGTGGTGTTGGAGAAGATTCTGGAGAGTCCCTTGGACTTCATGGAGATCCAAACAGTCCATCCTAAAAAAATCAGTCCTGAATATTCATTGGAAGGACTGATGTTGAAGCTGAAACTTCAATACTTTGGCCACCTGATGTGAAGAGCTGACTCATTTGAAAAGACCCTGATGCTGGGAAAGATTGAAGGCAGGAGGAGAAGGAGGTGACAGAGGATGAGATGGTTGGATGACATCACTGACTCAATAGGCATGAGTTTGAGTAAACTCTGGGAGTTGGTGATGGACAAGGAGGCCTGGTGTGCTGCAGTCCATGGGGTGGCAAAGAGTTGGATACGACCAAGCGACTGAACTGAACTGAACTGAACTGTGTCCTAAAACACTGCCTTGGCATTTATACTGGATTGTCTTACTTTTTGAAATTGGATACACATTATACTATAAGGAATCATGTTACTTCTAAACATGGCTTTGCAGCTTGACCAGGAATCTCAAACTTTAAGTAATGACAGCCTTTAGTAAAGTATTGGAGGATATTAAAAAGCCACCTTTGCAAATCCATCTTTCATTAATATGGAGATAATTCTTATTAGGTCAAATATAAGCATTTGCAGAGAATACTGCACCATTAATAAATAACAAGAAAACCAATTTCAAAGGAAAAAAAAAACACCTTGACTTTTAGATATTTTCCTAACAGAAATGTTTTTGTTTCAATTCATATTTTATTTAATTACACTCTCAAAATGTGATTTTCTTGGATGAAATATAAACTCAAATCATTTTCAGTCTAAATGATAACAGTGAGTGACAAAGTAAGACAAAGAAGGTTTTTCTGTGTTTTGCTTTTTGAAGATAGAGATAGTAGCTGGTTTGTTTCAAATAAAAGGTTAAAAGGATGATTTTTTTAATGATTGATTGCTCCAAGAACATTGAGTAATTACGCATTACTAAAACAGAGACATTACTTTGCTGACTAAGGTCCGTCTAGTCAAGGCTATGGTTTTTCCTGTGGTCATGTATGGATGTGAGAGTTGGACTGTGAAGAAGGCTGAGCGCAGAAGAATTGATGCTTTTGAACTGTGATGTTGGAGAAGACTCTTGAGAGTCCCTTAGACTGCAAGGAGATCCCACCAGTCCATTCTGAAGGAGATCAACCCTGGGATTTCTTTGGAAGGAATGATGCTAAAGCTGAAGCTCCAGTACTTTGGCCACCTCATGCAAAGAGTTGACTCATTGGAAAAGACCCTGATGCTGGGAGGGATTGGGGGCAGGAGGAGAAGGGGATGACCGACGATGAGATGGCTGAGTGGTATCACAGACTCGATGGACGTGAGTCTGAGTGAACTCCAGGAGTTGGTGATGGACAGGGAGGCCTGGCGTGCTGCGATTCATGGGGTCGCAGAGTCGGACACGGCTGAGAGACTAAACTGAACTGAACTGAAAGCTAAAAGCAGCTAGAATTTTATTACCACTGGTATACTTACAATTCTGTTTTTCTATACAAAAAAATATTTGCTGTAATAATAATGTGATAGTATTTTACATAAATTCTTGGTTTTCTATCACCATAAGATATCATGAATTAAAAAAGCATGACATGTAACAAAATCCTGTCATGCAGAATTCATTATATATTCATTATTAAAATCTAAAGAACTTTGAAACAGAGTTTTAAAATTTCTTAACAATGCAAAATTATGGAAAAGATTGAATAGGAAGGGGATCTATATATCTTTAGCAAAAAATAACTTTTTAAATAATTTATGAAAATATTGAATGCTTTGAAAAGACAAAAATAAGATTATTCTTAAGGATATTTGAATGTCCTCTTTCAGTTGAGAGTCATCTCAGCTCATTTAATCTAGAGCTTATTCTGCTTCTTACATACATGTATCTATATTCATATACATAGGCATATGCATGTATGTATGTGATGGCATCTCAGGTTTGAGCATATCAAGCATGAGAAAAACAGAACTGGAAACCACAGATTTGGGTAAAAGTCATGAATCTAAAAATGAACAGCTACAATACACTGAGATAAATGTTATCCAGTAGGAAAGCACGGATCCTCCAGAAGACCGAGGAGAGACAGTGAGCTTTCCTCATCATAAAATAAAATAAGCAAGAAACATAAACATAGCTTCATAAGATGAATAAGAAACACTGCTTGGATAAAACATAGAGACACATTAAGATAAGCTGTATAAGCAGAGGTGAGTCATTCTACTCAGAGTAGCAGCAAATGGAGGAGCTCAAAGGTGAAAAAGATTGGGAACTGCAGGTGAAGAGGTTCCCACTCTGTAGGTGAAGAGGTTCTTGGGCTTCAAGTATTTACCACTTAGAGTTTGACAAGAGTGTATTTTTGAGCAAACCAAAATTCCCAGATGAAAAACTCTTCTTGTGGCAGACACTGTAGATTAGTTCTATCTGTTGTTGCAATTCACATAAATGTAATCATAATACATATACCTTTTTGTTTCTGCATACTTTTAGTTTGGAATTTATCCATGATGCTGATGTAGCATTGTTAGTTTACATTGCTGTATAGCATCCCATTGGGTGTACATACTAGTTTACTTATCTGTTCTAATGTTGATAGACAGTTGGGTTATTTTCATATTTGAGCAATTACATATAATGGCAATATAATCATTCCTGTATATCTATAGTGAGAACACGTTGTCAGAGCTTTTTAAAGAAGATTTACATTGTCAGGTAGAAAACAACAAAAGTGCCTGATACTAATTTTGATATTGTATTATGAGCCTGATGAACCATACCTGCTTTGTGAACCTACTGTCAAGTCTTTTTTCCTCAGTGAGTGATATTGAGACTTAAGAACAGCATACAGTTTATTTCATAACACTCAATTTGTAAGTGCTAATCTAGTCCAATATGACTTAGGAGGTATTTAAGTGGGAAGATTTTCACAACAAGAAAATAGATGAAATTGAGATCAAAATCATCAAGATCTCTGTTCACTACATGAAGCGTTTGGGCTACATCATCAGTGACTTGTGGTATATTTTTGAACAGTGCAATACACAACCATGCTTTTTAAATCTCTTGTTCAATGGGTGTGGAAGATAAACTGAAGAATACACAAGGGTCTTTTCAAATGAGTCAGTTCTTCGCATCCATGCATGACCACTGGAAAAACCATAGCTTTGACTAGCTGGACCTTTGTTGGCAAAGTAATGTCTCAGCTTTGTAATATGCTGTCTAGGCTGGTCATAACTTTTCTTCCAAGGAGTAAGCGTCTTTTAATTTCATGGCTGCAGGCACCATCTGCAGTGATTTTGGAGCCCAAGAAAATGAAGTCACTGTCTCTTCCATACATCTATGCAAATCAGCCATAATTATGTATATATGTGTACCCTCCATCTTGAGACTCCCTCCACCCCCCACCAATCCCACCCATCTAAGTCTTCACAGAATGCCTAGGGCTCCCTGTGTTTTACACTAGCTTCCTGCTAGTTATCTATTTTACACATGATAGCACATGTATATGTCAGTTCTGCTTTCTCAGTTTGTTCTACTCTTTCTTAATAAACTTGTCATGGTCATTATCAGCTTTCTTAAGAAGATAAGAAAAAGGAAGCAATGTCAGCCTGTGTATGGAGTTTCATGGAAATCTCTGTGTGGTCAACTGAGGGTTACAATGAATATATTAACACAGAGGCACTGAATATATTTTGATTTGAAAATATTTAATCAATCAGAGTTAACTCTTACAGGAATCTCTAGCTATAAAATGCTTTAAAACAAAACATTTGCACACTTTGTTTTCACAGTGCTTTAAAACAAAATATTTGTAGACTTCATTTTCATAATTAAAATATAGGATTTGTGACAATATAGAATATAGCAGTTTGGTCTTAGAACAGTAAAAGCTATGTTCTCTATTGAACTCCAAGAGATGGTGATGGGCAGGGAGGCCTGGCGTGCTGCGATTCATGGGGTCGCAAAGAGTCGGACACGACTGAGCGGCTGAACTGAACTGAACTGTTGGAATAACTTGGAGGAAAAGGGTCAGTGGAACTGAGGCATTGCTGTGATAAACGTAACGCTGACCTGGAAGGACCGTACGCAACGCTGCGGTAGGACTATCACATTCATCCTAGTTTCCTAATGCACTAGGAGACTCAGAAGTGCTCTTTAAGCTCCCCCGGAAAATAAAGTAGAAAACATTTTCAGTGATTCACAGCAGTGATTAATACTGCGTAGGACATCAATCATTAACATCCAGGTAGAAGGAATATTGACTTCTAGGGCTGAGGTGAGTGGATAGGGTGTTTGCATCACTCCCCTTGCTGTCTGCAGATCACCAACAGTACCTTTTTACATGCGTTTGGTAATAAGTGCTTGGCTTATTTAATATAGTGTGGCTGTGTGAATATTAAAATCTCCCTTTCTCCTAAAAAGTCTGCTCTTTAAATTGGGAGACATTTCTGAACAGGCTCACAGTCACTTGTTCTAAGGTTTTCTTTCCAGATATATCTTCTATTTTTACTCATAAACACTGTACCTTAGGCAAACTGTTCTGTTTTATTCTTTAAGGGGAAAATCTCTCCAGGTTTGGCTGTCACCACCCCTCCCTCTACTGTTCCAATTTCAACTCTTCCTCAAGACTCTCCAATGCTATTCATTCAGGTAATTGAATTCAGAAAACTCTAGACTGCAGTGATCTTTTTTTGGTCAGAAACGAGTAAGAATACAGCAGATACATTTCTGAGATATTTAATCACAAGCTTCAGTGTGATAGCTCTTTGGAAATTTTCTTCCGAAGAGTGTTCATTTGCATCTGCCTTTAAATGGGGAAGAAGATTTTGCTGACTATCATGATGTTGAGACTGCTTTGCACTAACCTTTTATACAATGATATTATTTTTAGTGGTTGCCAAGGTTGATGACAAAAGAAGTTTGAATTTCTGCTGGAATAGTTACTGCTTGTGTCACAGGTTAACACATCTGAAGCAGTGGTGAGGACGGCTCAGGGTTCTGCCTTCTCCTTGTCCTGCTTTGCTTGACCATTCCTGCAGCAGGAGGCTTCCTCACCATACCTGTTTCCTTCTGATTATTTCCATCTTGATCCAAGCATCCGTTCAGAGAAAAACTCTGACCATTTTTAAATAGTTTCCCATTTGCTTTGATCGTCTGGCATCACCCTCTCCACAGAGCTTACCTTCCCCTCCCTCCATTCCTTTCCATCTGTCCCTCCTTTCTTTCCTTCTTCTCTGGTTTGCATCCACAGACGGAAGCACGCCGCGCATGGGACTCTATCCTAGTCACCATTTTACCCTCGGCTTCTAGAACAGTGCCTAGGGCCTGATCACTGGTTTTAAAATATTAAGTGGATAGCTGACTACGTGATTCAGAGGTGAAAATCAGAACAGGAGAAGCGAAATTGTTTTCTGATGAAAATGGCTTTGGGAAGAACATTCTGGTGAACCACAGGCCTTTCTCTGCAGATTTGTCCAGGGAAGGAATTGAAGTCTGGCAGCCATGTAATGGGACTGAGGCAGAAGCGTCACGGGACAGAAATGCATTGCAATATCTGTAGAGGTGATACTTTGAAAATTAACCCCTTTGACTCCTCCTATAGTGTGAACTTTGGGCTTGCCAGGGTCTCCTGCACATACCACGAAGTAGACAGGATCCAAGTGTTTGCCACTAATAATGCGCAAGCTACTTTATAGGCAAATACATCCCCTTTGGTTTGCATTTTGTGTTCCTACATGTGTGTCTTTATGAGGTTTTAGGATTCTAAAAGTAACTTCCAACTTGGATACATATAAAAACAGGTTACAAATTAGATTACACACAAAGGTCATACTTGGTTGACCTCTAATCTAGCGGTTTCAGTTTTTGAAATGGGACTACTTCATTGATACCTGATTCTACTTGAATTTATGAAGTCTCTAGTACACCAATATATTTTGGATTACTCACTTTTTTTTAAATTCTAGAATTGGGGTTTTTTTCTGTTCAACAACTTGCCTCTTTCATTATTTTCTCATTCTCTGTGTTCTAGCAAATAAATATTAAAAGTTAAAAGAGTGAACAATGTTTCTCAAAGTTCAAATCCTTGTTGACAACCTTTTCCAGGATTCTGCTACCTATAAAAATATTCTGAATTCCAATGACCAGGCATCAATCAGTGTTGGAGTCCTTCAATGGACTGGAACCTGGTGGTCTGGAGTCGATGATAAGAAAGTGGAAGAGAGAGCCAGAGGAAGAGAGAGAGAGAGAGAAGGAAAGGAAGACACAGGGACCCAAGCGCTGATGGAGCAAAGGTATTTTATCAGCAGAAATGCAGGCTTATATGGCTTTAGTAAGATGATTACTCAGCCATTACACAGGATGAAACTGTATCAATAGTCACACTATGGACAGTCTAAGACATACAAGGTTCATCGACGCTGAAAAGAGCACTGAAGGGAGTTACTGAAAAGAATCCAAGCAGATACCATTTCTCGTGATCTCAGTCCTGAGAGCTGCGTGCAGCACTACTCATTCTTGGAATAAGAACTGATAAGGAACAGAGAATTTATGAGAAACAGCACATAGGAATCCTCCTGTTAAACATTCCTTGACAAATCAGCAATGAGGGCAGGTTGATTATCCATGCTAGACCCAAGAGAAGCCTGTGTTCACACTAAACTTGCTGTTTATTCACATATGGTGCTGGTACCACATCCTGGCTCCCAAACTTGACTTCTTTCAAATACATGTCAATGAATCTGTCACTTCATTCCTGCCTTCTCACTGTTGGTTGGTTTAGTTCAAGACAGTGTTTCCTTATTGTCTCCCCATCTCATTTTATCCCACAGTAGCTTGGCAGTACATGTCTTGACATATAATTTTTATTTATCTACTTTTAATAGAATGATCGCCCTTCATTTCCAAGGCAACTCATTCAATTCACAGTAATGCAAGTCTATGCCCCAACCACTAATGCTGAAAAAGCTGAAATTGAACATTTCTATGAAGACCTTCTATAATTAACACCAAAAAAGATGTCCTTTTCATCACAGGGGACTGAAATACAAAAGTAGGAAGTCAAGAGATACCTCAAGTAACAGGCAAGTTTGCCCTTGGAGTACAAAATGAAGCAGGGAAAAGGCTAACAGAGTTTTGCCAAGAGAAAGCACTGGTCATAGCAAACACCCTCTTCCAACAACGCAAGAGAGGACTCTACACATGGACATCACCAGATGGTCAACACCGAAATCAGATTGATTATATTCTTTGCAGCCAAAGATGGAAAAGCTCTATACAATCAGCAAAAATAAGACAGGGATCTGGCTGAGGCTCAGATCATGAACTCCTTATTGCCAAATTCAGACTTAAATTAAAGAAAGCAGGGAAACCACCAGGCCATTCAGGTATGACCTAAATCAAATACCTTACAATTATACAGTGGAAGTGACAAATAGATTCAAGGGACTAGATTTGATACAGTGCCTAAAGACTATAGACAGTCATAATGTTGTACAGGAGACAGTGATCAAAACCATCTGAAGAAAAAGAAAAGCAAAAAGGAAAAATGCTTGTCTAAGTAGGTCTTACAAATAGATAAGAAAAGAAGAAAAGTGAAAGGCAAAGGAGAAAGGAAATATAAACCCATCTGAATGCAGAGTTCCAAACAATAGCAAGGAGAGATAAGAAAGCTTTCTTCATTGGTTAATGCAAAGAAAGAGAGGAAAACAATTGAATGGGAGAGACTAGAGATCTCTTCAAGAAAATTAGAGATACCAAGGGAACATTTCATGCAAAGAAGGGCACAAAAAAGGAAAGAAATGGTATGAACCTAACAGAAGCAGAAAATATTAAGAAGAATACACAGAACTGTACAAAAATATCTTTGTGACCCAGATAACCACAATGGTGTGATCACTCACCTAGAGCCAGACACCCTGGAATGTGAAGTTAAGTGGGCCTTAGAAGCATCATTGCAAACAAAGCTAGTGGAGGTGATTGAATTCCAGTTGAGCTACCTCAAATCCTGAAAGATGATGCTGTGAAAGGGGGTAACTCAATACGCCAGCAAATTTGGAAAACTCAGCACTGGCCACAGGACTGGAAAAGGTCAGTTTTCATTTCAATCTCAAAGAAAGGCAATGCCAAAGAATGTTCAAACTACCACACAGTAGCACTCATCTCACATGCTAGCAGAGTCATGCTCAAATTTCTCCAAGCCAAGCATCAACAGTACATGAAGTGTGAACTTCCAGATATTCAACCTTGATTTAGAAAAGACAGAGGACTGAAAGATCAAATCGCCAACATTTGTTGGATCATAGAAAAATAAAGAAAATTCTAGAAAAAATATCTTATTCTGCTTCATTGACTATGCTAAAACCTTTGACTGTGTGTATCAAAACAAATTGTGGAAAATTCAACTAATGGGAATACCAGACCTCCTTAAATGCATCCTGTGAAACCTATATGCCGGTCAAGAGGCAACAGTTAGAACAGGACATGGAACAATGGACTGGTTCCAAACTAGGGAAGGAGTATGTTGAGTTTGCGTATTGTTACCCTGCTTATTTAACGTATATGTGGAATACATTATGTAAAATGCCGGTCTGGATGAAGGATAAGCTGGAATCAAGATTGCTGGGAGAAATATCAATAACCTCAGATATGCAGATGATACCACTCTTATTGCAGAAAGTGAAGAGGAACTAAAGAACCTCTTGAAGAAAGTGAAAGAGGAGCATGAAAAAGCTGGTTTAAACTCCTATCCAAAAAACTAAGATCATGGCTTCTAGCCCCATTACTTCATGGCAAATAGATGGGGAAATGATGGAAACAGTTACAGACTTTATTTTTCTGGGCTCTAAAATCACCACAGATGGTAACTGCGACTATGATATTGAAAGACACTTACTCCTTGGAAGAAAGTTATGACCAATCTAGACAGCATATTAAAAAGCAGAGACATTACTTTGCTGACAAAGGTCATCTAGTCAAGGCTGTGGTTTTTCCAGTGGTCATGTATGGATGTGAGACCTGGAACCATAAAGAAAGCTGCACGCCCAAGAATTGATGATTTTGAACTGTGGTGTTGGAGAAGATTTCTGGGAGTCCTTTGGACAACAAGGAGATCCAACCAGTCAATCCAATGTAAATCCACCCTGGATACTCATTGGAAGGACTAATGCTGAATCTCCAATACTTTGGCTACCTGATGCAAAGACCTGACTTATTAGAAAAGTCCCTGATGCTGGGAAAGATTGAGGGCAGGAGGAGAAGGAGATGACAGAGAACAAAATGGTTGAATGACATCATCAATTCAATGTTCCCAATTATCTTTCACCTCTAGCCAAAGTTGTCAATATTATTGATGAGTTCAAGTTAATTTCTGTCCTTTCATTCTATTCAATGATTCATTAAGTTCATCAAAATAAAAATTGCATGCTATCTCTCATCCTACATAGCCCTCTCCAAAAAAAAAAAAAGAAAAAACTTTAAATAATAAAATGTTCTTTGGAATTTCCAAATCATTAGATACTGATCAAATTATTTAGATATTGTCATTCAAATATTTTCAAAAACTTAAAATTGTATCCCAAATATATTTACAACAATATTTATTACCAAACATATTTGTGATATAGAATAGAATATTTTCTTTTAATTAAAGCATATATATATTATATATATAATATATATATATATATACTCAAAAGCTTCTGCCAAAAGACCTACAGATAGCATTCTCTAAATGTTTTGTTTAAATCTTGTGTGATCTACAATTCCATTCAGTTAACAACCTAATACTACCATGTTATAAGACCATATTATATATATATGGGCTCTTACACTAACATATGCTAATTTTAAATATCTATACAGAAAGTGATGAACATTCTGATTTTTCCTTGGTGGCAATCCTTCCCAAGCAATATTTTAATTGATATGAATTATTTTTGGATGCCCAAATGTGTTTATAAAATATTTTCATGCTACATTGCCTTTTAGTTAACATTTTATGATAATGAATGAAAATGAAAGACAATAAGCTTCATAAATCTCATTATATTTGAAATATTAAGACAGTGGTGGTCCATCCTGTGTGCCAAAAATCAGTGAAAATTTTAGACACAAGCAGATGGTTATTTGGCCAGTACTATTTCCTTGTGTTCTATTTTGTGGTAAAATAAAATTATTTAGTACCATGTCCAAAATTTTGTAAATATACTATTTAATATTTTTTCTCTGTGTTTTATTTTATTTTTAATAAATTAATTTATTTATTTTAATTGGAGGCTAATTACTTTACAATATTGTAGTGGTTTTTGCCATATGTTAACATGAATCAGCCATGGGTGTACATGTGCCCCCCATCCTGAAACTCTTTTCCACCTCCCTCCTCATTAAATGTGAGAATGAAGCATGAAGATCACTGTTACAAATTTTATAAAATGTCAGTTTTAGCTTGTTGTATGTTATAAGAAAGTATGTTTGAACTTTCAACATTATATTCATAATTAGTAAGTTATCTTCCCTGGTGGCTCAGAGGTTAAAGCGTCTGCCTCCAATGTGGGAGACCCGGGTTTGATCCCTGGGTCGGGAAGATTCCCTGGAGAAGGAAATGGCAATCCACTGCAGTATTCTTGCCTGGAGAATCCCATGGACAGAGAAGCCTAGTAGGTTACAGTCCACGGGGTCGCAAAGAGTCGGACACGACTGAGTGACTTTACCTTACCAATTAGTAAGTTACTATATACCATATTGGCATTGTTCTTTAAAATAGATTACTTTTGTTTTCTAACATATACATGCAAGCGAAAATCAAATTGTTCTAGTACACATTTATAATAATTTTATAAAGCAAGTTATTTGGAATTATTATATAACATAATCAGAAAAATTGAATATAAGGATTGGTTTGGTGGTAAAGAACCTCCCTGCCAATGCAGGAGAACTAAGAGATGCTGGTTTGATCCCAGGTTTGGGAAGATCCCCTAGGAGGAAATGGCACCCCACTCCAGTATTCTTGCTGGAAAACCCCATGGACAGAGGAGCCTGGTGGGCTACAGTCCATGGAGGTCACAAAGAGTTGGACACAAATAAAGTGACAGCGCAGCAGAGCACTGCATTGGTGTTTGAGGAAATGAAACTGAGTTTGTTTTATTCCTGAAGATTTAATACACAGCGATTTTAACTTAATCAGCATCTACTTTGTTTTGATGATTGACAACTTCAGGATAAGTAGTTTTAATGAACTCACATTGAAAAATTGCTGAATTTTTGGAGATATAGGGAAGAATTTATTCTCCCTCAATTTCTTGAGATTCTAGTTTAGATTATCTCAAAATATAATCTGAAACTAATCAAAACATTGTGAGAAAGATTTTACCAATAAATTCCTAAAGTGGGAAGAAATCATACCAGTGTGGATATTTCATCAAACGCTTTTTTGTTTGCAAAAGAATCCGTTCCACAAGTAGGGACACAACCTAAATATCAGATTATCTTTACAGATTTGTAGAATAAGAATGAAATTTTGAAATAATACATTTTGATTATAGATATGTACAGATCAAACTCATTCATATATGAAACACAACAGAAGAGTGATTTTACATTTGCACAAATTTTTTGAGAAACATAAATAAAGTACTACTTGAGAAGTTGTTTTGTAAAACATAAGATGTTGTAATAATTAAAAAAACACATTATTAGTAATCTGTGGGAATAATACATACAGCAGAATTCCTGAAAATATTTTTCTTGTAACTGAAAATTGTATAAAGGGCATTTAACTATTACTATACTAATTACTTTTTAATTTTTAATGTTATCACTTAAAATCTGTGTCTTCTAAACAATTTGGTATCTTGCCATTAACAGTAAAAATCTACATATATATAACTACATATAGACAATGTTAGAAAATGTATATTATGATCTCTTTTTGAAGAAAATTATTTAAAAGATAAAATCTATTGCTTGTTGACTTTTGGATCGCAGCCATTCTGACTGGTGTGAAATGGTACCTCATTGTGGTTTTGATTTGCATTTCTCTGATAATGAGTGATGTTGAGCATCTTTTCATGTGTTTGTTAGCCATTCGTATGTCTTCTTTGGAGAAATGTCTATTTAGTTCTTTGGCCCATTTTNTGCTGATGGACAGGGAGGCCTGGCGTGCTGCGATTCATGGGGTCACAAAGAGTCGGACACGACTGAGCGACTGAACTGATACTATTATTAACATTAATATTTAAAGCATATCCAAAAAATAAATTCAACATAAAATTTCTCTATTGCCATGGCAACTTGCTCAGCCTATAGCTGGGAATCATCAGAGCTAGAGGATAAGGAAGCCTTTTTCTGAGTCCACAGCATCCTTCCAGCATTGGGCCCTACTGTCCCCAGGGAAAGCCCGTCACGGGGGCCCCCTCTGTGGCCTTTCTCCCTGCCTTGTCTCTCTTTCTCTTCCTCCTCACTAGGACTCCAGAGATTAGCTCTCTGATAGGTCACGTAGACCTTGCCCAAGCTCTGCTTTTAGGAAACCTGAAACCCAGGTCATTGTGACAAAATATCAAGAATTTCTAACACTTTATATTAGACACGATGCTGTAATATTAGATGTAATGCATCACTATGGGAACTAGACAGTCATAAACGAGGTGGTGATGTGAGAAGCTTACGTAAAACCAAAGTCAGATCCTACAGAAGTAAGCATTCTTGCAGAATTTCTGAATGTAAAATTTAAGTGTTCTTACTTCTTTCCACCTGGGGAGTTTTGTCATGCATACTAACCAGGAACTCAAGGGTTATAACTGTAGGCTCATGTCAAGGGCAGATGGACCATTGTAATTAATACATTAAAAGTGATTTCTGTGTAAATGTTTATTCGCCACAATAACAGTTTAATTATTTCTCTATCAAATTATCCACTTCAATTCCTCACCATATTTTTTTCTTAAATATATTTTGTTTATTGATCCTACATTTTCTCTAGTACTAAGCCATATAGAAGTTTTCTAAGCAAATATTTTATTAGTTAAAAAATAGTTATTTACATTAAAAAAAATTTGCCAGTAATAGGATTGTTGCTAATTTTTTAGAAATTTTTCAAAAAGCTTACTCATCAATGTTTTCAGATATTTGCTTTCATTACAACATGAATGTGAAAGAAAAAGCTTTTGCACAAAAAGGTGGGCAAATTTTAATCAATAAAGCAAGAGAAGAAATAAAAAAATAATAACAGTGCTTCACTTTGGTATGAAAAATTTGGCTAATTTTCTACATGAATTACAGAAAGGAGAAAATGCTGATGTATAGATGTAAGTTGAAGTGAAGCCTATATATTTGACATAAAATATTTGTTCTAATTTAATTCCTAATTTATTATATTTTTTTTCTTTTAAAAAATTGTACATATGCAAATGGTTAAATTCACCTTTTCAGCCCATTATAACACATACAGATCTGGAGGTGGGAGATGGCAGAAAACCACGTGTTTAAAATTGGGGAAAACCTTCTGATTTTAAACTCTTCCTTCAAGACAAAGTTGGGGAGAAAAATTAAAAACCTTGAGTCAAAAATTAAGTTTTCCACAAAACTACATGACTGTTGCCAAGAATTAAGAATTACTGGTGAAAAATCCGAGATGAACAATATAAGTTGCTATTAAAAGGAAAATTAAAATTCAATAATACAACAGTCAAAATTATACTATGCAAAGAAAATATTATCAGCTTACTACCTTCATTTTTGTTCTCCTTTCACATATTCCTTAATTAACATAAGTTGTTATGCAAGATATTGTAGCTTTCATTTCATTGAATCTTCCTTTCATTTTAAATCTAAGTTGTAAGTAAAATTCTAATTAGTAGGCTTGAGATTTTACAGTACACTCTGACAAGTTTTATTTATATTATAGGAAAAACAGAAAATGTGTTTTTAAGAGCTACATACTCTATAAAAGCTATAACTTCTCATAGCTTCTTTATATTTTCTCCAATGATTAAAATTAAATGTATAAAAGTCTAAGAGAAGTACTACATATTTTTAAATGACAGTAGGATACATCAGGTATTATAAGGTTATTTTTTATTCCAAAAATGAATGATCTACATTTTGAGCATTTGTACATATGCAAATGGTTAAATTTACCTTTTCCCGCCCATTATAACACATACAGATGATTATTTATAAATATGATGATTATTTTTATAAATTTGAATCACATTAACTTCAAAACAAGTCTGAAGAATTATACTTCCAGGAATGTAGAATGAAATATAAACGCCCATCGTACACCCTTACTTAGACTTCACTGGTCTCCCATCATCCATTTTTTAAAAACCCTGGTGATGTTAAAGTTTTAGATGGAGAAATTAAACAAGTAAAATTTGGGATTCCACTTTTAAAGACATAACCACTTAATTGAAATCATTAGAAATATTTAAAACGCGGCCAAAATTTATATTTTTATATAATCACAAATTTTCTTCCAAATGCAGAAAAAGACCACCGTAAACCACTAAGCAAGAGCAAACAGTTACTTCTAATAGCGCTGCTGGAGACACTAGTAGCAGAGAAAGGGATTTCAGTTAATAATTCACCTCTTCAGTGCAGCCTGAATCCTGTCTGCTGCTCACTTATGATGTGATTCAACAGTATACAAAGAAGTATTGGAAAATTAAGGAGGACACCATTCTTCAACTCGACATGTAGGTGGAAAGGGAAAACAGTGGCTCAGCGACCAGTGAGTTTGAAAAACATACTTAGCCGTGACTGAGAACTGATATTTCTATGATAAAGAGTATAGAATGGAGAGATAAAATGGGATTTGGTAGAAAGGATACTAAAGGATATTTCGTCACTTAAAGAAAGAGTAATTTCCTCAGATTTCAAAGCCACAAAAACATGTCTGAGCCAAGAAAAATGAAAACTTCAATATACTTGTCAGTAGTCTAATTTTTCATGGGTCACAGGTCATCTGCTCCATTCATAACTATCATTTGTAAGTTTTTCTCAACTTTTAAAATAATTGTTTAAAATACATTTTCTATACTACCTTTAAATTTTCTCATATTGAGATTAAATCTATTATTTTAAAAGCAAAGAAGCATCGCTATATATTCCAAATTTGAAATATTAGATAATAAAATTTTCCTTTGTCCTGAATTCAAACTTTAAAAAGCATTTTAATAAATGTCATACCATTTTCCCTCAGAGTTTTTAAGTCAAAATACCTACATTTACAGTCTATTATTTTCCATCTTGTGTTTACTCTCAATTCAGTTCAGTCACTCAGTCATGTCCAACTCTTTGTGACCCCATGGACCGCAGCAGGCAAGGCCTCCCTGTCCATCACCAACTCCCCGAGTTTACTCAAACTGATATGCACTGAGTCGGTGATGCCATCCAACCATTTCACCCTCTGTCGTCTCCTTCTCCTGCCCTCAATCTTTCCCAGCATCAGGGTGTTTTCAAATGAGTCAGCTCTTCACATCAGGTGGCCAAAGTATTGGAGCTTCAGTTCAGCATCAATCCTTCCAATGAATATTCAGGACTGATTCCCTTTAGGATGGACTGGTTGAATCTCCTTGCAGTCCAAGGGACTCTCAATAATCTTCACCAACACCACAGCTCAAACGCTTCAATTCTTCTCCTTTACTCTATCAACACACATGTGTGGCCTGCCTATTCCATACCACACACAGGGATAGGCACTGTTATATTTTCTACTGGAGGGAGATTTCCACTCTAGCTTGGGAATTGGGCAGTTACACAGCCACAGCTGTCAAGAATGCCCATTCCCGTCTCAGTGCAGCCTCTATTGAGAAACCCTACTTCCTGCTTTCTCCCCTCCTCTGTCTCCCCCTCCAATCTCTCCTAGTTCTCTTTCCCCTCTCCTGTTATTCCTGCTTCTCCTCCCACTTGTTCTCCTGTCTCTCTGTCCTCTCCCTTTACTTCCCATTCAAATTTTCCATCCATTTGAGGATCAAGCTCAATAAATTAGGGACCATTTTTTCCCCAATGCAGTTAGACAAACTTTTGAGACTTATGTAGAGCCAGATGTTGATTGGGAAGATCCCCTGAAGAAGGGAATGGCAGCCACCTTAAGTATTCTTGCCTGGAAAATCTTATGGACAGAGGAGCCTGGTGGGCTACAGACCATATGGTCCAAAGAGACGGACAGGACTGAAGCAACTAGCACACACAGCACACACGCACAGACATTGATTATTGATCATAAAAATCAAAATAATTGGTAGTCATTTTATCAACTTTCTGAGTTATGTACCAACCAAGTTGTTCTTCAGTTGCTAAGTCTGGCATTTTGGGACCTCAAAGATTGCAGCACAGCAGGCTTCCTTGTCCTTCACTATCTCCCAGAATTTGCTCAAATTAATGCCCATTGAGTCAGTGATGCTATCTAACCATCTCATCCTCTGTTGCCCACTCCTCCTCCTCCTCTCAATCTGACCCAGCATCAGGGTCTTTTTCAATGAATCAGCTCTTCACATCAGGTGGCCAAAGTATTGGAGCTTCAGCACCAGTCCTTCCAATGAATATTCAGGGTTGATTTCCTTTAGGATGGACTGGTTTTATCTCCTTGCAGTCCAAGGGACTCTCAAGAGTCTTCTCCAACACCACATTTTGAAAGCATCATCTTTGGCACTCAGCCTTCTTTATGATCCAACTGTCAGATCTGCACATGACCACTGGAAAAACAATATCTTTGAATGTTTGGACCTTTGTCTCCAAAGTGATGTCTTTGTTTTTTTTTTTTTTTTTTACTACACTGTCTAGGTAGGCATAGCTTTCCTTCCAAGGAGCAAGCCCCTTTTAATTTCATGGCTGCAGTCACCATCCGCAGTGATTTTAGAGCCCCCCCCCCCCAATACAGTCTGTCACTGTTTCTATTTGTTTCCCATCTATTTGCCATGAAGTGGTGGCAGAGGCCATGACCTTGGTTCTTTAAATGCTAGTTTGCAGCCATCTTTTTTCATTCTGCTCCTTCACCTTCATCAAGATGCTCTTTGGTTCCTCTTCACTTTCTGCCTTTAGAGTTGTATCATCTGGATATCTGCGATTGCTGATACTTCTCCTGTCATCTTGATTTCAGCTTGGGATTTATCCATCCTGGCATTTCACATGATATACTCTGCATATAAGTCAAATAAACAGGGTGACAGTGAACAGCCTCGTCATACTCAATTCCCAATTTTGAGCCAGCCAGTTGTTCCATGTGAGGTTCTAACTGTAGCTTTTGATCCACATGAAAGTTTCCCAGGAGACACATGAAGCGGTCTGGTACTCTTGTGTCTAACAATTCTCCACAGTTTCCTGTGACCCACAAAGTCAAAGGCTTGAGTGTAATCAATGAAGCAAAAGTAGATGCTTATCTGTAATTCCCTCACTTTCCATGATGATACAACTAGTGTTAGAAATTTGACCTCTGGTTCCTCTGCCTTTTCTAAACCCAACTTGTACATCTGCAATCCTAGGTTCATGTACTGCTAAAGCCTAGCTTGAAGACTTTTGTGTATAACCTTACTATTATGAGAAATGAGCACAATTGTACAGTAGCTTGAGCGTTCTTTGGCATTGCCCTTCTTTGAGATTGGAATGAAAACTGACCTTTTCCAGTTCTGTGGCCACTGCTGAGTTTTCCAAATTTGCTGACATATTGAGTGCAGCACTTTAGCGATATAATCTTTTAGGATTTGAAATAGCTGAAATTCCATCCTGTAGATGCTTATCTGTAATTCCCTCACTTTCCATGATGATACAACTAGTGTTAGAAATTTGACCTCTGGTTCCTCTGCCTTTTCTAAACCCAACTTGTACATCTGCAATCCTAGGTTCATGTACTGCTAAAGCCTAGCTTGAAGACTTTTGTGTATAACCTTACTATTATGAGAAATGAGCACAATTGTACAGTAGCTTGAGCGTTCTTTGGCATTGCCCTTCTTTGAGATTGGAATGAAAACTGACCTTTTCCAGTTCTGTGGCCACTGCTGAGTTTTCCAAATTTGCTGACATATTGAGTGCAGCACTTTAGCGATATAATCTTTTAGGATTTGAAATAGCTGAAATTCCATCCCCTCCACTAGCTTTGTAAGTAGTAATGCTTCCTAAGGCCTACTTGACTTCATGCTCCAGGATGTCTTGCTCTCTTGAGAAGTAATAACAAAATATGAAAGGATCTAGTATCTGGATTTAGACAGAAAATACTTCAAATATAAAGAAATATAAGGTCAAATAGTGTGTGTGTGTGTGTGTGTGTGTCTTCCTTTAGGGATCTCTGACTTAGTGATGCAACTTCCTTCACCTTGCTACCTGTTCAAAGAAAACTCACCAAATTATAGGATCAATTGTCCTTAGGAAATCTCTTCACATTGATTTCAGTATGTTTTGGGGATTTTGGTTTTTATTTCTCTATCTTATTTTCACTGTCACTGTTTTACTACTTTGTATATTTTTTTGTGTTTTTTTTTTTTTAATTTGGTTTATTTAATGGCTAGCAAAGTATTAAACAGTAGGTTTTAAACAGAGTCTAAGATGTATTATACTGACGCAGATCTTCAAAATATTCAGAATAATAAGCTCACCGAAAAGGTAAGTTAGAGGTCAAACCTCCCTGGCCCTGCACATGTGGCCTTATCTGGAAATAGGCGAGGCCCTCATCCACTATGGCTGATGCCTGAGTAAGTGGAGAAGAGACACTGAGCCAGCGTCCCACAAGCAGGATGCCCAGTGAAGACAGAGGCAGAGCATGGAATGACGCGTCCACAGGCTTAGGAAGGCCAATGACGGCCTGCAACGCCGGGAGCTAAGAGACAAGCAGAGAGTACTTTTCCTCTTAGAGCCTTGGGAGAGATAACAGCCTTGCTTTCAGATTCCCACCCTCTAGAATTCTGAGAGAATGAATTTCCGTTGTTTGAGCCCACCTAACTTATGGTGTATTTTTTCACATCAGCTCTAGGACACGAGTACAGCAGGGCTCCAGTAGCGTAGGCGACTGAAATGGAGTAAGAAGTGACAGTGTTAGACGCTCAGTCGTGTCCGACTCTTTGTGACCCGTGGGCTGTACCCACCAGGCTGCTCCGTCCATGACATCCTCCAGGCACGAAGACTGGAGTGGGCAGCCGTTCCCTTCTCCAGGACATCTTCCTGATCCAGGGATCGAACCCAGGTCTCCTGCACTGCAGGCAGATTTTTACCATCTGAACCACCAGGGAAGCCCAACAAAAACAGAGTGAAAACATCTACACAGGAGCATCAAGAGAGGGAGGCCCTCTATGCAGACATTTAATCTAAAATTTGTGAGCGTGCAAAAAGAGACGTAGAAAAGTCGAGGCTGCTGTACTCACAAAGGCCTATTACCAGGTTACCATTCAGCATTTGGGAGCTTGGCTCTTGGAGCATTTCCAAGCAACAATTAACTAAAAAATGTTGAAGAACAAGGCTCAGCCTGCCTATTCTGTTTGCGTAAATAATATGAATAATGGTGAACATATGATTTATTCCAGAGCCTGCTTTCCTCTGAAACCTGGAATTTTGGTACCTGTCTGACAGAGGGTACCTATGTGACCAGGCCTCAGTCAAACCCTTCGCAGTTGAATCTCTAGTGGTCTTCCACGAACACAGCTACTGTGCCTTTTGTTGTTCAGTCATGCAGTCATGTCTGACTCTTTGTGGCCTCATGGACTACAGCTTGCCAGGCTTCCCTGTCCTTCACAATCTCCCTGTTTAAACTCATGTCCATTGAGTCGGTGATGCCATCCAACCATCTCATTCTCTGTTTTCCTCTTCTCCTTCTGTCTTCAATCTTTCCCAGCATCAGAGTTTTTTATAATGAGTCGGCTCTTCGCATCAAGTGGCCAAAATGTTGGAGCTTCAACTTCAGCATCAGTCCTTCCAATGAATATTCAGGCTTAATTTCCTTTAGTATTTACTGGTTTGATCTCCTTGCAGTCCAACTGAATCTCAAGAGTCTTCTCCAGCACTATATTGAAAGCATCAATTCCTTGGCACTCAGCCTTCTTCATTTTCCCACTCACATCCATACATGACTACTGGAAAAACCATTTTGATTGTTTTTTTTTTTTGACTGGTCAAAAACCATGTTGACTATATGGATCTTTGTATGCAAAGTAGTGTCTCTGCCTTTTAATATGCTGTCTAGGCTTGTCATAGCTGTTCTTCCATGGAGCAAGCATCTTTGAATTTGATGGCTGCAGTCACCATCTGCAGTGATTTTGGAGCCCAAGAAAGTCAAGTCTGTCAGTGTTTCCATTTTTCCTCATCTATCTGCCATAAAGTGATGATACCAGATGCCATGATCTTAGTTTTTGGAATGCTGAGTTTTAAGCCAACTTTTCACTCTCCTCTTTCACTTTCATCAAGGGGCTCTTTAGTTCCTTTTCAGTTTCTGCCTTTAAGGTGGTATAATTTGCATATTTGTGTTTACTGATATTTCTCCCAGCAATCTTGATTCCAGCTTGTGATTCATCCAGCCCTGTATTTCCCATGAGGTACTCTGCATAGAAGTGAAATAAGCAGGGTGACGATATACGGCCTTGACATACTTCTTTACCATTTTTGAAACAGTCTGCTGTTCCATGTCCAGATGTCCATTTCTAATTGTTGCCTCTTGACCTGCACACAGGTTCCTCAGAAAGCAGGTCCAGTGGTCTGATAGTCCCGTCTCTTTAAGAATCTTCCACAATTTGTTGTGATCCACACAAAGATTTTACCATAGTCAATGAAATGTAAGTAGATGTTTTCTTGAAATCCTTTGGTTTTTCTATGATGCAGTGGATATTGGCAATTTGATCTCTGGTTCCTTTTCCTTTTCTGAATCCATTTTGTACATCTGGAAGTTCTTGGATCACATATTGTTCAGGCCTAGCTTGAAGGATTTTAAGCATTACCTTGCTAGCATGTGTATAGAGAGCAGTTGTGTAGTAGTTTGAACCTTCTTTGGCATTGCCCTTTGGGATTGGAATGAAAACTGACCTTTTCTGGGCTGGTGGCCATTGCTGAATTTTCCAAATTCACTGGTGTATTAAGTGCAGCAGTTTCACAGCATCATCTTTTAGGATTTGAAAGAGCTCCGCTGGATTTCATCACCTCTACTAGCTTTTTGTTTTGTCATTGAAAGAAAAATATACTTATGTGACTTCTCATGGGAGGCAGGAAGGAAGCACAATAAATCTTTTGCATAGATTTCTTTAGATTTCATTCTTGTTTTTTTCTCTTACGATCTAAGTATCTGTCCTTAAGATGTCCTTATAATAAATCTCAGTCACGCATATAGCGATATGCTGAATCTTTTGAATCATTATATCAAATCTCTAAACACAGGGATACAGTTGATGACCCTAGAGGCAATGACACATGAAAACTTTTGTGAATATGCTCTTCTATCTTATCTCAAGAAACACCATTTAATTTTCGATCACATATATCCCAAAATATACAGTTATATGCCTGTACATTTGAATGAGTATTTAGAGTTTCATTAAAACTACAAGCTGCTTTCAGTTAAATTCTGTTATATATCTTTTAGTTGTCTGTACAGTATATTTATTTCCTAATTTTAATATAACCTGAATAATGCTTAATTTAAAAAATGTTACTTTTAAAATTTGACTGCTAATGAAAACATTTTAAATGTCCTTTAACGTATAATTAGTCAGCAATAGCAAAAATGAGCATATATGTGGAAAATAAAGCTGCATTGAAAGGAAAATCTTATTAAAACTCATGTAAAATGTGTTTCTTTTAAATCCGCACAGTTTAAAGACAGTTGCAGACTAGTGCACTGACATCCTGTTAGATCACAAAGTCACCCGTGACCCATTCATTTCATGACCACCAGTTTTACATATGATGCCACTGTGCTTCAGCAACCATGAGTGCTTTTGGGGTATAAAGATGTCCTGTTAGGAGCAGTCAAAGCTTCATCTGTTCTTTTGGTCCTTTCTTCTCCCCTATCCTAATCCCATTCTTAATATGCCACAAGCAACATACTCCATGTGGTACTAAGCTTGAGTTCGCCTGGAAGACTACCTACGGTCTACCACTGGAGACTTTTTCTGTTTTTTCTTTGTATTTAAGACCAAAATTAGTATCTGTCTGTTGCTTGACAATACAGCATTCTCTGCACTCTGTTAAATTAGCTCAAAATTGATACAAAATAAAAATATCAATCAAATCCCACTTAACTCCTTGTGATAATTAACTTTAATTTTGTAAATGTTAAGACTTTCATTTAAAAATATTTCTTTAATTAAAACTCTTTTTGTTGTTGTAGGTTCTTTTGTAACTTGAGAGAGTGGTGTTTTGGCTGCTGTTATTTGTGTGTGTTTTTTTTTTTTCTTGTTATATTTTTCCAAAATTAAAATTATATAAATTAGCAAACAAGAAATAACAAGTAGAAAAATAGTACATTTTTTTCAAACAGCATTTCCACAGACACACATCACCATTTCATCTTGATTAGTTCAGTCATGGTTACAAGTATAGCTATGAGGATAATAGCAGGTAAAGAAGAGAAAATATTTTCATGAATAAAGTAATAAAGGACATATTTGAGGAAGAAATCATTTCCTTATTTGAGAAACAGTCAGAAATAAATTAATGACGGTATTGTGATTAGATGAAGTGGCCAATACGAGGTAAGATACTCGGAAAACAATTATTTTATGATAAAATACACTAAATCAGAGGAAAAGAGGAATCTTTAAATAATTTAAATAAAAGTTCTCTGATGAGTTGGCCTGTAATTTTAGGAAAAGCCTAAAGCAAACCCTTCCCTGATGTTTGCCCTTACATGTTAATTCTTTCCCAAACATTTTACCGTCAGCACCATCTGGCTTTGTCAGTGTGATAAAATTCGAAAAACTAAGTCTGTGTCGCTATCTAAATCCTGAATTATGTGTGTTTTGGGGTCTGGTTATCACTTAGTTTGCAGTTACCAGTAGCACTACAAGTTGAGCAAATTTGTGTGGTATAAAGATAAAACTGAATGTATGTTTTTACTTTTTATGTTTGATTGTCAGTTAGAATAGAGTTTGCCATGAAACAATTACAGCTAAAAATCTTGTGAAATTCTACCTGAAGACTTTATTCATTTGTTTTGAGTGTGATTTGGTCTCTTCTCGTTACCTTGGATGATCTCCTTGATAAAAGGAAAGGGAGGAACTTTTAGACACTTCAGTTAGTTTGGACTGGTTCAGGTCATCAGTATGATCATTTATAGCCCTGGAAAATTTGCAACATTCAAGGGACAAGTATTTAGCATTGATCAAGTTCAAAAGAAGCAGAGTAGCTTCTGGAATGAATTGGGAGAATGTGCAAAAAGTAGAAAGAAAATCAGAAAGAAGCGATGTTATGGTTTCCAAGAGATTTCTTTCAGAGGATATAGAGGGTTATAGTGTAGAAAGTTACATAAAAGTGACATCAGAATCATATTGAAATGCCGGGGGCCAGCGTGAGGAACTCTGCCCATGGCAAAGGTCATGAGGAAGGAGGCTTGGCATACGCAAAGGCGTGATCAAGCCTCAGGAAACCCCCTNATCCCTATGTGTAACAAAAGGTATATAAGCAAGCCTGAAAATAAAGAAAATGGGATCAGTTTCTGGAAAGGCTGATTCCCCCCGTGTCATTCTTTCTTTCCCCTTCTGGCTGAATTTCCATCTGGGGAGTGGGTACTCACCAAGCCTACTAATTATGCCTGGGCTTCTAAGATCGGACCGGGGAGGCCTCAGTGCCTCCTCTCCTTCGGGAGAACGGAAAGACGTCTGTGGCCTACGTAGGTGGTGATTGGTATTCCACATAAACCAAGTTATTCAGCCTTCTTTTCTCCATCTAAAATTTCCTACTATACTATTATTTCCTAATCTAATCTTATATTTCTCAATAAGTGTTTTTTTCGCTGACTCCGTCTCCACCTTCAAATCACCCTGGATCCACCGGGGCTGGAACCCGGCACTGAAACACTGATCATCATTGACAAAAGACTTTCAAGCAGAGAGTCTTGCCTGAAAACCATGCTTTTTGGTGAAGGAGTCAGAAAAGAAAGACTTCCATCATAAGAAAGGCAGCTGTGACTGGAAAGAGACTACTAATGCATTAAGTAGGTGTGGGGACAGATTAAAGGATATTATTATTCTATCTTCTGTTGCTGGAACTTAGCAGAACAAAGCTTTAAGTATGTTTGTAGATTTGAAAATATGTAGAAGTAAGGGTTTCTGTGGTTGAATATGTAATCTGAAAAGTTAAGAGAACATCTCTGTGGTGGATAAAGGTGATAGGTAAGAGCATATATAAGGATCTATTCTTCCACTCAAAGAGCAGTGATATTTATACCCCTGAAAGTATGAAAATTCTATAAAACATACATGGGAAGAAATTTCCAAAGTGTATCAAGTCTGGTCTGGTTTTGAAAGTGAAAGTATTAGTCACTCAGTCCTGTCTGACTCATTGTGACCCCAAGGACTGTACCCCACCAGGTTCCTCTGTTCAAGGAATTCTCCAGGCAAGAATGCTGGAATGGGTTTCCATTTCCTCCTCCAGGGGATTTTCCAGATTCAGGGTCTCCTGCATTGCAACTGGATTCTACTGTCTCAGCCACCTGGTCTGATCTTATTCCTCAGTATTTTGCTTAGAATAGTTGCTATGAACATTGGAAGTACTCTTCCTTTGTAAACATAATGCTGGCATATAGTAGTAGTTAAGCTCATGGCTCTTGTTATGAGCCATTTTTAGAGAAATAGAAAGTGATGGTGAGACTTTATGGGTCTTCTGGGTTCACTAATAATGTGTCTACCTCTTTCCTTGGTTCAGTGGTCCATCGGTTCTGTCTCTCCACTTTCTGCCTTGCTCAGATATAAGGAATGTTCATGTATCTTCATCACCAGGGTAGTATTTAAATGTTCTTAAAAGGATCAAGGCATCATTCTTTGTACCCAATTTATAATTTATTGAAAACAATACTTTGCTTTAAATAAATTCCAGACAGCCCTTCTCCTCACCAGTTTCTTTTTATTTTTATAAGATTCTCCACTAGAGATAATTCAGAAACTCCCTATCCCACACCAGACTGAATCATATTCCCAATTTTGTTAATATTAATAAATTATAGCAACATATTAATAAAGTTAAACTAAAATAGTAAAACATACATTGGATTTTAATATTTAGCTTCTGATATACTTACTCAGAGACATTACTTGGCAACAAACGTCCATCTAGTCAAGGCTGTGGTTTTTCTAGTGGTCATGTATGGAGTGAGAGTTGGACTATAAAGAAAGCTGAGTGCAGAAGAATCTATGCTTTTGGACTGTGGTGTTTGAGAAGACTCTTGAGAGTCCCTTGGACTGCAAGGAGATCCAACCAGTCCATCCTACAGGAGATCAGTCCTGGGTGTTCATTGGAAGGACTGATGTTGAAGCTGAAACTCCAGTACTTTGGCCTCGTGATGTGAAGAGTTGACTCATTGGAAAAGACCCTGATGTTGGGAAAGATTGAGGGCAGAAGGAGAAGGGGATGGCAGAGGATGAGATGGCTGGGTGGCAACACCGACTCAATAGACATGAGTTTGAGTGAACTCAGGAGTTGGTGATGGACAGGGAGGCCTGGTGTGCTGCAGTTCATGGGGTTGCAAAGAGCTGGACACAACTGAGCAACTGAATTGAACTTAATACTTATTCATGGGCTTCCTTCTTGGCTCAGATGATAGAGAATCTGCCTGTAATGCAGGAGGCCACAGTCTAATCCCTGGGTCAGGAAGATCCACTGAAGAAGAGATGGCAACCCACATTAGCAGTCTCGCCTAGAGAAATCCATGGACAGAGGAGCCTGGCGGGCTGCAGATAGCTGGACATGGGATTGCAAGGAGTTGGACATGACTGAGAGATGAATACACATACATACTTTCTCTAATTTAAACTATTTTAATATTATAATTTTAC
Organism: Aepyceros melampus; assembly: GCA_006408695.1. NCBI lineage: Eukaryota > Metazoa > Chordata > Mammalia > Artiodactyla > Bovidae > Aepyceros > Aepyceros melampus. The sequence continues at coordinate 44,718 of SJXQ01012242.1, forward strand.
TGTTTTAAAATGATTTGCTATTTTGGTGGTTTTAATTCTTATCAAAAATTATAATTTTCCCAAATCAATTTCCTAATTCAATACTCTTCTAAGCATTTACTCACATTTTTGATAGTTGTATATATTTATATAATTGTATACCATATTTAACCATCCTTGCAAAAATATTTGCTTTTGTTTTACATATCATTTGTTCTACTAGATGATAACTTACTAGTCTGTGACTGTTCATATTTGTTAATCCAGGTCACAGTCAAATGCCAAGAATATAATAAGCAGTTAAGTTTGTTAAATCAAGCACTAGATTTAGCATTTTTGTAACATTTTTTGTTAATAATTTGTCTAAATTCTCTTCCTTCTGTCTCTGATATATCGTGTGTACAAAATAAGTATTATTATTATTTTTCCTTTTTGTTGATTTCACCTGCCTTTTTTTAATCACAATGATATATATACATAAAGGTAGAACAAAGAAAGCTTTTTTAAAATGGAAGAACTATTAATACAAAATCAAGAGTAGAGGGAAAGAATAGGTAAAGGACATTATTACTAGACCAATGATTGTGTCCCTGACGGCTCACGTGTAAACAATCCTCCGGCAATGCAGGACACATGCGCTTGATCACTGTGTCAGGAAGATCTCCTGGAGGAGGAAATGGCAAGCCAGCCCACTCCAGTATCTTGCCTGGAAAATTCCACGAACAGAGGAGCCTACAGTCGACAGTGGCTCTAGTCCATAGAGTTGCAAAGAGCAGGATGTGACTGAGCAGACACACACAAATGATTATCTAAAAATGCGTGGATTGTTACTCAACTTGTGCCTTTTAAAGTTCGTTTTACATGAATTTTTTTCTAAACTTAGCTCAGTAAAATGACAGAAGAAATATAGTGGCTTGTACAGAAGTTTAACTTCTAATTGTGTAGAATACTTTTTTGGAAACTCTTCTTTAAGGAATATAATAGTGATCATTAATGACTCAGTTCAGTCGCTCAGTGTGTCTGAATCTCTGTGACCCCATGAATCACAGCACGCCAGGCCTCCCTGTCCATCACCAACTCCTGGAGTTCACTCAGACTCACGTCCATCGAGTCAGTGATGCCATCTAGCCATCTCATCCTCTGTCATCCCCTTCTCCTCCTGCCCCCAAACCCTCCCAGCATCAGAGTCTTTTCCAATGAGTTGACTCTTCCCATGAGGTGGCCAAAGTACTAGAGTTTCAGCTTCAGCATCATTCCTTCCAAAGAAATCCCAGGGCTGATCTTCAGAATGGACTGGTTGGATCTCCTTGCAGTCCAAGGGGCTCTCAAGAGTCTTCTCCAACACCACAGTTCAAAAGCATCAATTCTTTGGCGCTCAGCCTCTTCACAGTCCAACTCTCACATCCATACATGACCACAGGGAAAACCATAGCCTTGGCTAGACGGACCTTAGTCAGCAAAGTAATGTCTCTCTGCTTTTGAATATACTATCTAGGTTGGTCATAACTTTTCTTCCAAGGAGTAAGCGTCTTTTAATTTCATAGAGACTGTCAAACATTCAGACCTGTGAGAGCTCTGTGTTTCAGATTTGGGGAGACAAATTCTATCCAAATACCTTGATGGACTGAGCAAGTTTATCCTCTCTGAAGTCTAATTTCCTATTGCTAAAACAACAACAACAACAAAATAATAAGGGCTCGTTTTTAAGGTCAAATAATATAATATTTCTAATTTTTTAAACCTGTGATTAGATATGTCTACATACTTATATCTACATCTGATTTGAAAATATGATGACTTTATGCTCTAACTACCTCCACCTAGTTACAAGGTAGAGACAAGAATATTTTCAGTTGTCCTGATGCTACAAGAGAGAAGGAATAAATACAGACCTTTTGTTTCACTTGTTCCTCTGTTCTACAAGTTCTTATAGACACAGAAGTTTGCTCTCTCTTGTTGAAAAAGTAGATGCCTAGAGTTCCCAAGTTATCACCCCTCAGGCCTTGTATAAAATAAGCACCCACCTTGCATAAGGGCCCATATCAGTGCCTTACATCATCTGCTTTCATTTCAGAAATGTCTGTAATCTAACAGAGGGATGTACGTGCTTGTGCACTAAATTGCTTCAGTCTTGTCCTACTCTTTGAGACGCTATGGACCGTAGCCCACCAGGCTTCTGTCCATGGGATTCTCCAGGCAAGAATACTGGAGTTGGTTACCATGTCCTCCTCCAGAGAATCTTCCTGACCCAGGGACTGAAACTGCATCTGTCTCCTGAAATGATAGACAGGCTCTTTATCACTACTTCCATCTGCAAAGCCTCTAACAGAGGGATGTATCTTTACTTGGATTGCTAGTGGATTGTTTATAGATTGAATGTGTAGTTCCCAGAGGCTTTTTTGGCCAACTATCCAGTGCAGAAACTCTTATTGTCTTATGGTTTCAGAGTCTGCAAAACAAAATTTTGCAAACAGAAAAACAAAGCAAAAAGCTGTTGGCATATGGAAAGTCTCTTTGGCTTTACAGAGTGATCTGATTGTTGCAATTAGAAACGGATATCGTTTTGAGGTTTGAGAGAAAACAACAAAGTTCTGTAAAGCAATTATCCTTCAATTAAAAATACATTAATTAAAAAATGGTTGTGATTAGAAACATTAGGTTTAACTTTAGCAAAGCTTCTACTATAAACCATCAGTGAAATCATTAAAGGAGCTTGAATGTTAACAGAAAAATTCATCTTTACTGCTAACTGGTAGCATACTTCAGAGAAATCAAGAAAGTTGATTCATTCTGAATAGCAGCCTTCTCATCTTAATGCTATAAAACTGCTTTTGACAGCTTAAGGCAACAAAACTCTCTTATCAGTACTTTTCCTATAATATCATCTTTCAAAAAGGCAACAATAGTATGCAATGTACCTTTCATAAATGTGTAAAATATTAAGTCAAATCTAAAATGAAAAAGGGATATAATAACATGTTTATAAAATGAACAAAAAAAAACCAAGGGGTTGTATGTTAACAATTTTGACCTTAGTTTTACGGAATGTCAGTGGCTAATCTGAACAGCTAGACATATTTCCATATGGATAAAAAGCCCTACACACTTAAAATAACATTGATTTTATTTGGTGACCAGGCTTATATTTATTAAATAGTTTAGTTTTTATTATGGCATATAATTTAACTTTAAATTACTTTCTTTATCTGTTCTAGCATTAAGCTTTCAGAAAATGTGGTCTATGCATTATTATGAATTTCATGACAGTGCTGATGTTACCTTAAACTTTTATCTATGTAAAATTGTGTCTCACTGAAGTGATACCCAAAAGGCAACAGAATTTAACTTTGTAATCTTTGGAGCATGGTATAAAATCTATCTTTCCAGTCCAAAAGACCATAAGTCAGTACATTTCTTAACTGTGGGTTTTATTGCTGTTTGGAGTTTTAGTTGTTTTTGCAATATTTCAAAATATATTTATATTCTCAGAGACTTAATCGCTTGCAATGTAATCTGTACAAGTCCTTAGAGGTAATTTTGGGAAGAAAATCTGAAAGGAATTGCTGCCAGTAAGAGGGAAAAATTTCCATCCAGAGAAAAACACCAAGGGTAATATATTTTCTTTACATATCCAATAACATTTTATGAGACAGCTTTGTGAAAGCAGATATTGTCTGATTTTTCTTAAACAGCCATTTGAATAAACAGAATGTCTTTATTGAAATGTAAATTTATAATTAGAGTTTCATGTGTAATGACTATATTAATTCTTATTTAATAGCTTCTGAACAGAGTATAAATATTCATTTAGTGAATATATTTATGAAATCTTTTCAATTAGACATTTTCAAGACATGTTGCAGTCTTAATTTTGGCTACACAGAAGTTGTGGTTAGCAGGCATCAGTGGATACTCCCTGGTAGTTCCAGAGAGAAGAAGATTAAAAGCAATTTGCCATTTTCATAATCTGGCTAGGGCTGCCTAGCTGTAGACCAGGAGAAGTGCTCCGGCATGCATGGTAAAGTTAGGTAAAACTACACTAAATATTAGGATGGTATTTAGCTCATGCAGTTAAGAGATTGCGTCAAAGAAAAGAAAATTCTTTGAATTTTGCTGTCTTAAAGTTATGCTATTGGAGAAATTTTAAGAATATATTTTAATTGCTGAATACCCACTGTTTACAAGATGTTGCAATAGCAGAAGACATACCAATTTTCCTTTATCTTCCCTTGAATTACACACACACATACATTCGTATACAAACCTTAAGAGTGTATGTGCTACATAGGTTCACCAGCAGCTGTTTCGCCTGTCACACCCACTTACTCTGTGTGCCATTGTGTAATGACATACACTGATAGTCTAGAGTAAGTGACGTGCTGTGCTTAGTCGCTCAGTCATGTGACCCTCTTTGTGGAACCATGGGCTGTAGCCCACCATGCTCCTCGTTCATGGGATTCTCCAGGCGAGACTATTGAAGTGGGTTGCCGTGATCGCCTCCAGGGGATCTTCCCAACCCAGAAATCGAACCCAGGTGATTGCAGGTGGATTCTTTACCATCTGAGCCACCCGGGAAGTCCAAGAGTACTGGAGTGGGTAGCCTGTCCCTTCTCCGGGGAACTTCCTGACCCACTAATTGAACCTGGGCCTTGTACATTACAGGTGTATTCTTTACTAGCTGAGTTACCAGGGAAGCCAGACCTAGTGGATATACAGTCGTTCAGTGAACATACTACATACTCAGGAAATAAAAAGCATATGCATATGCGTGTGTGTGAAAGTCACTCAGCCATGCCTGACTTGTTGTGATCCCAGGGACCGTGGCCTGCCGGGCTCCTTGGTCCATGGAATTCCCCAGGCAAGAGTACGGGCTGGGTAGCCATCCCTTCTACAGGGAATCTTCCCAACCCAGGGATTGAACCCAGGTCTCCTACATTGCAGGCACACCTGAGTAACCAGAAAAGCCCATATGCATATATACTACATACGTAAGGTTGTGTGTGTATAAATATATATGTGTGTGTATATACACACACACACTAAGTAACAAGTCGCTTAATGTATGAACATACACAACACACAATATGCATACTACACGGTATGTAGGCAGTGTGCTATAGATACTGTATAAATGTGAATTTGAATAGCTAATCACACTCAGATCTTTTTGAGCTCAGACACTTGATAAAGCTACTATTCATGCCTTTTCTTAATTATATATCTGCTTCTGAATTTGAGAATCAAACCATGATTTGGTGATGATAACCTCCCTTATGCATCTGGTGTTTGGAATGCACTGTGCTAAGGATCAAACACAAATTTATTCAGTTCTCAGAATGCATGACAGACATTGCTATTATAGTACTATTTGATTACTTCAGAAAATAAAATGTTCTATAGTGTTATAGAAATTTAGCAAGTTTATTCACCCAGGAATTATCAGAGACAAGATTCAACCTTAAGTTTTTAGTTGACAAATGATATCTTCTTTTCATTAAGCCATTCCTTCATAGAAATTTTCCAAATGTCAGGCCAAGACAAGTTGGAAAAAATTTTCAATTTTTCTCAGTGACATATATTCTTGGTGCAAGAATTTAAAGTTTGCTAATTTTTCTAGAATCTCAATTTCTTTACACATAACAGAAATATCATTAATTTACTTTACATGATAGTTGCATAATAATTACTGAGAAGTTGTTATAAGGACTTTTAATAGTAGAAATTTTCAATAACTGTTAAAGAGCTTTACTGCATTAAAATTATATTTCTGTAAACTTTGCTTAGATTATGTGGTGAATAATTAAACATTGAAAGAAAGGGAAGAAAAGACTCATTAATGAATAAGGAGAAAATGGCTCTAACTGTTCTGAAAGAAAACAACCAAATACCTGTTTTGTCAATTTCACGGAAATTCTTTTATTTGTTTATTTATTTTTTGCCTTATTATCATTCTTCTCTAACAGGGTAGAAATAGATTTCAAAGGGAGAATAATTACAACAATTCAATCTTTGGTATTTGAAACATCTTTCTCATGTAAATCATTCGGTGAGACCAACATTTCCCTTTGCAGTAGTTTCTTATTCACTTATTTCAACTCCTGAAATCTTCAATTTTGAAGATAGATGTCAGAATAATAGAAAAGGTTTTACAACCTATGGGCTTCCCAGGTGGTGTAGTGGTGCAGAACCCGTCCGCCAATGCAGGAGACATAAGAGACTCAGATTTCATCCCAGCGTCTAAGAGCCCCTGGAGGAGGGCATGGCACCCCCCTCCAATATTCCTGCCTGAAGAATCTCATGAAGAGAGGAGCCTAGCGGGCTACAGTCCACAAGGTCGCAGAGTCAGACACGACTGAAGCGACAGCACACTCGCACAGTCAATCTGTGTCCCTCACACCATTCTTCTAACAAGACTTGGAAGCAGGAAGTTTCCTAGGTCTTTCTTTGCAATCTGATTTGATGTCTGCACATTCCCTTGTGGCTCAGCTGTTAAAAAAAAAAAAAAAATCCGCCTGCAATGCAGGAGACCTGGGTTCGAGCCCTGGGTTGGGAAGATCGCCTGGAGAAGGGAAAGGCTACCCACTCCAGTAATCTGGCTGGGAGAATTCCATGGACTGTAGAGTCCATGGGGTGGCAAAGAGTCAGACACAACTGAGTGATTTTCACTTTCACTTTTCACACCGTAAATAACTAAATATCAGTGACTAATATGTAGAGATAATCATTTTTATCTAACTTAATGTAATGCTATATAGCTGGTCTAAATTTATGTTTCTTGCTGAATGACAATGTTTTACATTTTAAATATATTTATGTTACTTCATTAACATGCAATCCATGGTTAAATATTATTTTATGCATTTTGCATTAGTTATGAAAAAACACATTTCTGTAGACAGCAGAAAGAGAAAACTAAGATTGTTTTCACTATTGGAAAATGGCATGCTTTAATTGAGTAGAAATTTAGGACACTTTAAATTGAAAATATTTTATTTCTTATTTTCAAAGTTTTCTTCTACATGTACCACACTACTCAGAATACATGACAAATAATTTATATATAACAACTTGAATAATTTAAATTTATTTAATAACGTAATGTCATCATTATGATTATAGTGAATTATAGTCTAGCAAAATTCCTTACTGTATTGAAGTGATACCTGCATTGTTCACAGGTTAAATATCTATTCTCCTGTAGAATTTTTTACAGTTTCATGAAATTTCTCTTTGTTGCCCATGCCTAATTGTGGCTTGTTAAGGGGAGAGAAGGGAGAGCATCAAAATCCTTACCTTGGTGGCTAGAGGATGGAGAAGAAGTTTCAGAGAACAGGGATCTTGGAGAATAGGGGCGAGCTACTTGCTGTTTCCAAAATTTTATTTAGTATTATATTTTAGAAAATAAAACAATTTCAAAGATTTTTGTACAATAGGAAAGAAACTTTGTATTCTGTTACAAGTTAGTCACTAAAGGGATGCTGCCTATAAGTCTAAATTATACATAATGTCCATCCTGGGAAGCCTGCCTCCCAGGTAATGAGTGTAAAGTTAAAAACACATTTGTTCAGCTCACTGGAAACATCCTGACTAGGCCAATCTCTGAAGGAAGGAAGAAATTAATATCCTTTCTGGAGTCTGGCTGAACCAGACTTATACCTTCTCCACTTTTGGTATAAAAGAAGCCCAAATTCTCACTTAGGGAAGATGATTCTTTAGGACATTAGTCCACCATCTTCTCTGTATGCTGGATTTTCAAATAAAGTCACAGTCCCTTGCCCCAACAACTAATTTTTTTTTTTTGGTTTATTGGCCTGTTGTATAGCAAGCAGTATGAGCCTAGACTCAGTAATATTGTTTTCTTGAAGTACACGGAAGCATAATCAGGTAATGTTGACAGGCCTCTGTTATCAATAACCATAAAGTAGCAAAAAGTGTGCATGGAGAAATAGTGCTGATAAAAATTAAAAAACAAAACAAAACAAACAAACAAAAAAAACAAGCCTATGTGTAGAACCGGAAACATGGGCTCTATTCAGCAAGTCTGTTCTAACCATTGCTGCTACTGAATGCCCAACCTTCTTGCAGCAGAGATCAATGCTCTAGCAGTTCAGGTCTCCAACAGTGCAGGCAGATTCTCTACCATCTGAGCCACCAGAGGAGCCCACCAATATGGCACCATCCCACAAAGATACTAGCTACTACTTGGCAAGTCTATGAAAAAGGATTCTTTTTATCTTGAAAGAGACAGTAATTCATCTTGACTAGAATTGACACATTTTGCAAGCATGGACTTCCTTTTCTGCCTTCAGTGTATTAACAAGCACCACTGTCCAAGTGCCTACAGAGTATTTGGCATCTCAATTAAAAAAAAAAAAATTGTGCAATCACTCCTGCGACCAAGAAAACTATCACACACAAAAGGAGCTGTGGTCATAGATCCAGAAGTATGGAAGCTCCGGTTAATATCACACACCGCATCACCAGAAGTTTGCCAGCCCATCGATTATGAAACAACCTTTCGAAGGCAGAGCTGAACATCAGCCAGAAAAACAGATACGTCCTAAGAAGTGGATGAGATATAGATGATCAATAGGTAGACAGATTGATAGAGAGAGAGAACACATGGATACCTGGTGCTGGGAAATCAGAGGAGGGAGGAGGAGCGACTTTGTCTACTGCTTTCTTTCAAAATTACCCAGAGAAAAAGTCTACCCAGAATCTTTGAGGAAGGTCTCTCTCCACTGAGAATAACTTAGAAGAAGTAAGTGGGTCTAGTTTTGTGCAACACAGAGTGTGACGTATACTAAGGCACTGTGCTTATATCCTCTCTTCAAAGCCGGCACGTTCATCCCCTGCTGCTGCTGCTGCTAAGTCGCTTCAGTCGTGTCCGACTCTGTGAGACCCCATAGACGGCAGCCCACCAGGCTCCCCCGTCCCTGGGATTCTCCAGGCAAGAGCACTGGAGTGGGTTGCCATTTCCTTCTCCAATGCATGAAAGTGAAAAGTGAAAATGAAGTCCCTCAGTCGTGTCCGACTCTTAGCGACCCCATGACTGCAGCCCACCAGGCTCCTCCGTCCAGGGGATTTTCCAGGCAAGAACACTGTGGGGGTTGCCACTGCCTTCTCTGTGTATATCCCCTATGATCTGGGAATAATATAACAACTTCTCTTCCTAGGAATTCCTCCCACTTCACAAGAAACTGCTTCAGAAAAATCATATGCTCTGCTAGGGAGTGTCCTGTGGCAATGACGGGTGCAGAAATGCAGTTGGAGCCGAGCCTACAACTAGCTCTCCATATAAGGCTAGCTGAGGCTTCAGCTGTCATGATATTGAGAGCCAGCTTCTGTCTCTTTCCAATCTTGTCTTCCTTACTTCCTCACAGGACTGTATTTCAAAGCACTCCCCAATAAATATTCAGCATGCAACTATCTCCTTTCAGTCTGTTTCTAGGGAAATCATGCTGAGACAATATACTTGAAAAATTCTGTCATAGCTAATCTTCTTGCTGTCATTATTTAAAAAGAAAGCATTGCTTTTCCACCCACTGAAACCTTCAAACCAAGCGAAGGTGTCTATTCTACATCTATAAGTTCTTCTCATGTGTGACTATGTACATTTTGGTGACCCTTTTGAACTTGCAGTTCTTCGTTTGTTGATATGCCTGCTTTATTAAAAATAATTAGCTTCTTCAAATCAAGGATATTTTCCTCTAGAAATTTTCTAAGGCTTAGCACATTCTTAGTACATAGTAGTACATATTTAAAAATAATCATTAACTGAATGAAGAATTCACTGAAATATGTATTATTTACCAGGAAAGGGCTAGCAGCTCTAGTAAGCTTATTCTTAAAACATTCAAAAAGAAAATATGACGGAATTTAGAACAGCTCAGTTTAGCACTATTTACTCTTCATTGATGAAAATATATCTATCCATCTGAAATTAAGGGATAAAAAGGAAAAGACCAATACATCTGGGGAATATAAAAACTATATATATATATATATATATACACACATAAATATATACATACACACACATACATACCTACACATGAAGTAAGTGAAGTCAAGTAAAGTCGCTCAGTCGTGTCCGACTCTTTGCGACCCCATGAACTGTAGCCCACCAGGTTCCTCTGTCCTTGGGATTCTCCAGGCAATAGTACTGGAGTGGATTGCCATTCCCTTCTCCAGAGGATCTTCCCGACCCAGGGATCGAACCCGGGTCTCCCATGTTGTAGACAGACGCTTTACCGTCTGAGCCACCAGGGAAGTATATATACACACACATATATATAATATAAACACAAATGTAAAATGTCTAAGAAGTCTTTAAAAGTGTCTAATTAAAAGACACTCTTACAAACAAATAAAGGAATTGCAAATTCAGAAGAGCCACCTATACACATACATACATTTAGCTTCTCTTAAGTGATATTGTCAAGGCACATTTCACTATTTTGATCAATTGTAGATTCCTAACATATGGGTCGGCCGCAGTCCATGGGGTTGCTGAGTCAGACACGACTGAGCGACTTCACTTTCACTTTGCACTTTCATGCATTGGAGAAGGAAATGGAACCCACTCCAGTGTTCTTGCCTGGAGAATCCCAGGGACGGGGGAGCCTGGTGGGCTGCCGTCTATGGGGTTGCACAGAGTCAGACATGACTGCAGCGACTTAGCAGCAGCAACATATGGGTCTTTCATATTCTTTTGTAAGTACAAAAATGTATTTCTCTGCCTTAGTAGTAAATTCTTTTAAATTATCCATAGAGTCCATTAGCATAAATAATTTAGTTTTCACTAGATGCGTAATTAGACATATGTATGGCATGAATTCAAAATCGTACTGGAGTCAATGTCTCTTCCCTTTATTGAAAAGCTTTTTCTCAGGCTAGCCACTGTTTGCCAACTTGCTTTGCCTTTTATCAGTCCTGGACTTCAGCATACCACCAATCCATCCTCTCAGCCTTGCACTTATTCTTAGAACATTTGTTTTCAACCTTTTACTATTACTTCAGGAATGTAATTGATGTCAGGGCTATAATTTTAAAACAACACAGTATCTCACTTTAGAAACTGGAATCAGTCAAAATTGTTAAAAGAAATTTGAGAAAAATATGGTAAGAATATAGGAAGCATAATCATTTACAACTTTTGTTCTGGATTTACCTATTATAGATATATCTGGCTTTAGATAAACGAAGAAAATGATCATTGCAGGAATTATGCAGTAAGAAATGCGCACTTCATCTTCTTCTATGATTTTGTACCTGAGGAAAAACACTCTGTTTAACCACTGTATTAACTGTGGGGCTTCCCTGGTGGCTCAGAAGGTAAAGATTCTTCCTGCAATGCAGGAGACTTGGATTCAGTCCCTGGTTGGGAAGATCCCCCAGGAGAGGTGAACGGCCACCCACCCCAGTATTCCTGCCTGAAGAATTCCATGGACAGAAGAGCCTGATGGGCTACAGCCCATGGGGTGGAAAGAGTCAGGCGTGACCGAGTGACTACACTGTGCTGTATTAACTGAGAAGCTAACTTTTAAGTTTTCGGTGATTCTCAAAAGATAGGGTCCTTTAGCTCTCTGCAATGGAAATGGTAAGAAGCTCATTAAATGATTTTTATTGACAGTCTTCCCAAATGGACTAAAACATGCCTTGTTACAGTTGCCTAATATACAATAGATTTTAATTAGAGGATGAATAATAGAATAGATTTTAGAAAGAATTGAAACAATAATCCAGACAAAAGGAATTTATGAATCTTCTTGACTCTCTCTTAGAGAGTCAAAGAATTACTATTCTTATAGTCATTTCTTGAAATTCTAAGGGAAAATAATATTCTAATTTTTCTGTACTTGGAATATACACACATTTTCTTCCTTAATTTTTTAGAACAAATAGACTCTAATTCAATTTTAAGTGATAAAATTCATTTACTAGCATTGCCACTAATTTACATTTTATAGACATTAATAAATTTATGTTAAAGATTTTCTGTGTATGCTTCCTTAGAAGCACATATACAGCTATAATGAAATTTATGCAGTGAGAATATTTTTCTATCATCCAAATATTTTACAGATATGAATGTTTCAACAATTTAAAATTCATCCCTTTACATATTTAATGTTTTTGTTATTTAGTCACTAAAATGAGTCTGACACTTTTGTAACTCCATGGATTGTAGCCCAACAGGCTTCTCTCCCCATGGAATTTCCCAGGCAAGAATACTGGAGTGGGTTGCATTTCCTTCTCCAAGGAACACATTCACATACTTAAATTTAATTACTTTTTAATAAAACATTTCAGCATCCAATTATGCATCTTATCTGTGCACTGTTTTATCTGCCTGCTCATACTACTTTATAGAAGTAAGTTACCTTACTTTTTTCTGAATTTCCTCTTCCTCTACTTCTCAGAAATATTTCTAATATTTGTTCATTGTTTTCATGGACAAGTATCACAGATACTTTTAGCCTAAAAGCTATTCTCCACTTCTCTGATTTTGGAGCAGTACTATTTTCTAGCCTCCTCTGTAGCAAGGGTTTGTTAGAGAACACAATTCTGAATAATCAGATATAAATAGAAATTGTTTAGTTTGGCTCCCAAGAAGGTTCTAAAAGAGGGCAGATCCAGAAGTTTATAGTAAAACGTTCACTGGCTTGCAAGAATGGATTTTGCCCATCTCTTCACAATTCCATGTTTACTGACCTCATACCGGTATCTTAGAAGTTACGTTGTAGTGGATGTATTTATATTAGCAAAATCAGCAAATGCTACAAATCAAGGACATCCCCACTGCATGCCCTTTCCAAATATAGCTAGATGTAGCTTCTAAATATATCATTGGGGCAGACTCTTACCAACTGCCTCTAGTCCTTCCTATTCTTTCTTCCTAAAATTCAAATAATGATATAGAGGAAAAATAACCACCTGTGTCTACCTAATGGCATATGGAACTGCCATAATAACCCAGGATTGCCTACTTCCAAAATTTTTGTTACAAGAGAAAATTAAAAACTCTGCTTTATATAAACCACTGTCTTTGTGCGTTTGGCTGCAATTAGATATAATTCTAACAAATACAAAAATAGATATTTTTGCAGATGATCTATGTTTCTTATAAAACAAACTTTCATTTCAAATTTTAGAGAACCCTTATCTCATGCGTAAGTTAAGGTTAAAAGATACATCAACAAAGAACTGGTAAGTTTTGATATCTAGAACTCAGTCTGATGATAATTTGAAAGATCTGGTGAAACTCATTATGAGTGCTGATTTCACATGGACATTTCACATGGAGCATTTGAGGATGTAGGGCTCACTCGAAGTACCGTAGGACACAAATAACTTAATAATAGAAATATGGAATGAAATGGCTATTCCGTCACACAATACCAACTGAACCTCCTTTCAGGTTGCAAGTACAACTCCTCTCAACCTCACACAATATTTGCAAAGAGCCAAAAATACCTTAAAAGTGCAGCCTACTATACTTTGACTAGCAATGAGTCTATTGCAGAAATGTGGAGGAAATCTCCATTATTTATGAGAGCAGTGCATTTATAATGTGGAGCGGGTTAGTAGCTCTTGCAGGGTATACCGGTAAAAGCAGAGTGAAGCGATTCATCTGAAAGACGTATCAAAAACCTAAACCCTTCTTGTACTGTGTGGTTAGAAAGACAACTTTGTGCTATGCGGAACACTAGCATTGTAAACAAAAGTAAGATATTAAAATTTAGTAATATAGTAGTTATTTAGTAAATTAACTAATATAAAAATACTCCAAGTGTGGTTTAGGAAAGTTTCATACAGTGGATAAATGCATTTAGTCATTTGATTCATAAATCTCCATTGCCTGTATGTGTGCTCTTTATACCACTTTCCTGTATTTTTTTTATATAAAATATTCAGTGCTTTCTTTGTGTCTATACCGCCTTGTTAAAGATTTGTCTTTTTTATTATCTTTCAGAAAATTATACTATAAACAAAAAATAATAAAAGATGCTTTCAGGGAATTATATTGCTAATCATAAAAAGTTGATTCTTCCAAAACATTTATTGTTCCTTCTCAAGTAGTTCTGATTATCACCTCTGAAACAGAGAAAATATTTTCTTTCAGCTTATGAGAAAATAGCCCAGATGTACCTAAAGATCAAGGGTACACTTTATTATAAAAATGAACTGTTTAGAGGAATAAAAACTCAATTTCTGTAGAGTTTTATATATATTTACATATTTCCCAATGCTTTACCTATATGAGAATTAAACTTTAACATGCCTAAGATGTGAAATAATGTCCTGAAGAATTTGTCATTAACTCATATTCTACTCTCCTTATCAAGGCACTGCTGATTCCGATGGTAGTACAGGCCAGTACTGTTAAATTTTTCACAGCATCTCAGATGTATCTGTTGCAAGTGAACCACAACTCATGGATCTCAAAAGGCTAAATTAAAGGGACAGCTAACAGTCTAAGAAAATATTGTTGAATTTCTAGCTGTTTTGGTTGAGGGAAGACTATTTCGACTTTTTTGCAACATTAATATGAATGAGGTAGGATTCATTCCATCAGTAAAATAACCTCACTTGTCTGAATCCTGAGGGAAAATGAGAAATTTTGAAAATACTTTTCAAAAGATTCTGATATGGCCACCAAAGGTTTAAGACATAGCTAGGTCTAGATGGAGGAGAGTGTGATTCATGAAACATAGTTTAGCAAAAAGCGACAACAAAGGCATTGCATTAATCTGTTAGGGCTGCCATAACAAAATAACACAAACCTAGGTGGCTTAAACAACAGAAATTTATTTCTCACAATTCCAGAGGCTTTAAAGTCCACACAAGGTGCCAGCATGGTAGGTTTTATTCTGAGGCCTCTTCTCTTGGTGTCTAAGCAGCTGCCATCTTGATATGTGCTTATATGAGCCTTTTATCTGTGCAAGAGAGTACAAGCCCATTCTGATGTGTCTTCTTATAAGGACACAAATCCTATAGAATCAAGGCCTTCATTTTATGAAATAACTTAACCTTATTTGCTTCCTTATAGCTCCCACTTCCAAATACAGCCACACTAGAAATTAGGATTTTAGTATAGAGATTTGGAGGAAACATTTAGCATGTGTATTTCGGAAAACATTGGAGGAAACAGAAACAGCCTGTAAAATTTAAACCTTAATTTTCTGAATCATCAGTTACTATAGTATCTATATATTACAGGAAAATAAAAACTAAATTCAGAAGATTATTTCTAATTCTAAATTATTTTTAACATCACTCCAGAGTGGCCTATATCTTTAAAATAGTAACAAGAAAGATGGTAACAATAACCCTGTATGCGAGACAGCAAAAGAGACACAGATGTATAGAACAGTCTTTTGGACTGCGGGAGAGGGAGAGGGTGGGGTGATTTGGGAGAATGGCATTGAAACATGTATAACAGCATATTTGAAACGAATCACCAGTCCAGGTCCCATGCAGGATACAGGATGCTTGGGGCTGGTGCACTGGGACGACCCAGAGGGATGGTACGGGGAAGGAGGTGGGAGGGGGGTTCAGGATGGGGAACAAGTGTACACCGTGGCGGATTCATGTTGATGTATGGCAAAACCAATACAATATTGTAATGTAATTAGCCTCCAATTAAAATAAATAAATTTAAATTTAAAAAAGATTAAAAAAAGAAATTAGAAAAAAGACAAAAATCCAAGATAATAAATGATAAATCTGTTTTTTAAAGAGCTTATAGTACAGAAGAAGGAAAACACAGAAACAAGAATTAGTTGTATAGCACAGTGGCATTTATGTTAGGCAAGTTTATACAATATACATGTATAAAAACATTTTATAACTTCTAAGGGTATTAACAAAAGATTAGAAGAAAGAGTGGAGAATGACATTAGAACAAAAGAAAAATAAAATTGTAAACAACAGAAACATCAATTGGACCAAAAACAAAATTTCATCATCTGAGGTAGATCATTAACTTGATTAATTCATCTGTTCCTGAAAACTATTAACAAAAGAAAGAAAAAAATCACATGAGCAAGTAATATACTTAATAAAACATTTGCTAAAAACCTTGTGTAAACGTTCTTTAATTCTTTAAAAATGATTAGATCAAATATCTGTTTATAGGATAGAAAAATTTGTTTAATGTCTACTTGTTTATTGTTATACAAGGCAATGAGAATTTAATTGTAACTATTCTAAAATATCTTTTCCATATGTATTGTCTTCACAAACTTTACTACCAATAGCTCCTATTCTGAACATGACAGGAAAGAAGAAGTCTTTGAAAAAATAAGTAAAAATATTTCCAAAAACTAGTAAGAATCCTCAAAAACTAGTATCAACATCAAAATAATAAAAAAAGTACTTGGTGGTATGTGATATGTGCGTCTTTTGTGTCTATGTTTGTATGCTTCTGCATGAATATAAATCAGAAATGAATGGCACTAATGATCACGAGGGGCAAGTGGGAGGAATTAGCATTATTTTATTATAAGGCAGTCACACTACCCATGAGTGGTGCAGTGGTATTTGAAAGCAGATTTGGATTAACTACAAATACTACAAATTCCAGGGCAGTCATAAAAAAAAAAAAAAGAAAAGAAAAAAACAGTTAAAAACAGCATAACTAATAAACCAATAACAGAGATAAATGGAATCATATAAAATGCTAAATTACAAAAACAAAAGGAAGAAAAATAGATGTGGAAATCCAAAATAGGGATGAAGAATTAGGGCAATAAACAGAAAACAGTAACAGATATGGTAGATATTAATCCAACTCTATTAATAATCATTGTGGTTGTTAATGGCCTAAGGAAATAAATGACAAAAGTTGTTTGAGTGAACCCCAAACTAAGAAATTCACTCAAAATATGACACATATGAATTAAAAGTAAATGTTTAGAGAAAAATATGCCATATTAACACTAATCAATAAAAGGCAAGAAGAGCTTTATTAATTACAGATAAAACAGATTTTAAGGGAAGACAAATTATCAGACATAAAGAAGGGCACTGCATAATGATAACGGGCTCAATTCTTCAGAAAAATACAATAGTGTTAACATGTAAGTGCCTAAAACAGAGCAGCAAGCTACGTGAGGCGAAAACCATCAGAACCGCAAGGAGAAATAGGTGAACCCATTACCATAGTTGGAGACATTAACACCCTTCTCTCAGAAATGGGCAGATCCAGCAAACAGAAAATCAGCAAAGATACAGGTAAACTCAGCAATACCATCAATGGATAGAAAGACACCTGAGGACTACTTCATCAGACAACAGCAAAATATACATTCTTCTCAAGCTCATGTGGGAAAGTCAGCAAAAGACACCATGTTCTGGGCCGTAAATCACACTTTAACAAACTTTAAAAAGTAGAAATCTTGCAGTGTTTGCTCTCAGACCACAACGGAATTACACTAGAAATCCATACCAGAGAGATAACAGGAAAACAGCAAAATGCAGAAACTAAGCACCGTGGATCAGAGGAGAAATCTTCAGAATAATTAAAAATATTTTTAACAAAATGAAAATGTCAACTGTAATAAATGAAGTACTCTAGTGGAGATATTAGAAATGGGAGAGGGTGTGCACGGGTGGGGACAAGGATTCACTGGAAAGATGCTTTACTGTCCCCTCAAATTTGCTGTGAAACCTTAGCAGCTCTAAAAAAAAAAATCCAAACTATTAAAAATGAAACAATCCTGTGGATTTTCTAGATGAACCAATCAAAATGGAGTTCTGAACAAAGGAACAGTGTTCATAAAACATATTTACAGAGAAAGAAAATTAAAGGAAAAAGAGGCCTGGTAATATACTGAGAGAAATCTGGCCATGGGCTGCCATAAACTCAACCTGGTACAAATATGCAGGGAAATACTGCTCATCCATAAAGCAGGGCTGGACCTGGAGATTAGCGCACTGAGCGCAGTGGGTCAGAAAGGAAACGGCAAATACCGCATGCCATCACTTCCATGCAGAGTCTAAGGTATGACATAGGTGGGGTGCCCCTGCCTTCTCCAGTGATACAGATGAACTTATCTGCAAAACAGAAGCATGCCCGGGCGGCTGCCGAGGGGCGGGGCACGGTGGAGAAAAGAGCTGACTCACTGGAGAAGACCCTGATGCTGGAGGGACTGGGGGCGGGAGGAGAAGGGACGACCGAGGATGAGATGGCTGGATGGCATCACCGACTCAATGGACGTGAGTCTGAGTGAACTCCGGGAGCTGGTGATGGACAGGGAGGCCTGGCGTGCTGCGATTCATGGGGTTGCAAAGAGTCGGACACAGCTGAGCGGCTGAACTGAACTGATAAGGCTCCACGTAACACAGTTGGCATTTGTCCAATGGAATAACATGGGGTACTGAATCTGTCAACATCTTGGGGGATTGTATGACTCTGGGAAGACGACTGAGATGTAAGATCCTCGTGTTCCTCAGAAGTAACGCTGGGGCTAGAACACCTACCTTCCCTAAATTGTGGGGATTAAAGGAGATGATGTAGGGAAGCAACACTGAACTTCCCACAAGTCAGGCTTTAAAACAAAATAAAACCCATATTTCTGCTACGTTCTTCCCTTTAACAATTCTTATAGCATATTTTTAGGACTTTTTAAATATTGATATTGCAAATCTCTTTTTGATGTCATGTAGGTGAAGTCTCACTTAAATAGCGAGTCACCATTCATTTCACTATTTGCCAGGAAATACCATGGAATTAAAGTCTATTGAAAAAAATTTTAAACATGTATTATAAAAATCATTAATAGATAACACTTTTATGGACTGGGATATACCTTCAAATGTATTTCGCAACATTTATAATACAACATCGATATTTTTTTCACATAAGTATGCTCTATCTTGCTCTTTGCAGTTCCGTAGAAAAATCAGATAGCTAAAGCAGTAATAGAAATAGATTACTAACACATAAAATGTTTCTTTTCACTTTAATTGCTGCATGACATTTCAGTTTACAGGTAATATGTATCGTTAATCTGAATAGCACAGCCTTTATCTTGCTTCAGTTAAATGTTCAAAAAATGAACAGCCTTACATTTACTAAAATCTAAACTTGGGAGAGACGCTCAAAGCTGAAGTATTCATCTTGATAATAGCCAAGAAGTCAATTGAATGTCTTTTCCAAAGAAGAACTGAGTCATACTGAGCTATTTTCAGTAAATTTTATGTTTGCTCATTCAAGTCAAGGTCTCAAAGGGAATTGTTTGTACATCGTAAACATCCAGCTAAAAACATTCCATGGAGAGAGCATCAGAATGACTCTGCGTTTTTGTATGGCATAGGAATCTTTAAGGAAAACATTTTTATCCTTTAATTTTTTTCCAGCATGAATCAGATATCCACATACATCATGATAAAATCTATTTCTGTTATCTTGCTATTTATACATTTAAAGGTGATTAATGTCTATAATTTACCATCTTATTTTAGTCTATTTTTCTATAAATTTAAAGGTTTATATATGTTTCAAAGAGTGGTGTGATGTTGTGATTGAGTTTTATTCAGGCAAAGGCTAACTTTAATGTCAGATATAGTATCAGGTGGCACATTCCCTGAAAGAGGCCATCTTCAAAGTTGTTATCATGAAACAGAGGTAACAAGACTCAGCAAAGTAGCAGTATCTTCTTTGATTTGTTTCATTTGTAAAGTTTAAATTACTGAACAACCTGTGACTCCCTCTGTTTAATTATTTTTGTAAGTTGCAAGTTTAACATGCACTCTAGGCCTTGGTGATAAGGGTTAGTAAAATAACAGGTTGTCAAATTGTTGGAGACCTGGAGTTTATGCAGCACGCCGATGTTTGGCAGTCATCATTATTCATGGCAGCGCACAGCACGGATTGTATTTGATCCTTCTGAGCATATGTGCTGTCATGCGCTCAGCTGCTCAACCATGTCCTACTTTTTGAGACCCCATGGACTACAGTCTGCCAGGCTTCTCTGTCCATGGAATCTTCAAGGCAAGAATACTGGATTGGGGAGCCATTCCCTTCTCCAGAGGATCTTACTGACCCAGCATCTAATCCAGCTCTCTTGCATTGCAGCTGGATGTTTTAGCCTCTGAGCTACCAGGGAAGCTTAATGACCTAAATATAAGATAGAAATTATAAACCAAATGGAAGCTACTTAAACAAAAAACTTTTGCACAGCAAAGGAAACTATAAACAAAATGAAAAGAAAATCCTCAGAAGGGTAGAAAATAATAGCAACCAAAACCACTGACAAAGGATTACTCTCCAAAATATGCGAGCAGTTTGTTCAGGTCAATACCAGAAAAACAAACAACCCAATCAAAACACGGGAAGAAGACCTAAACCGACATTTCCCCAAAGAAGACATGAAAATGGCTAAAAAAACACATGAAAAGATGCTCAGCATCACTCCTTATTTAGTTCAGTTCAGTCGCTCAGTCATGTCTGACTCTTTGTGACCCCATAGACTGCAACACGCCAATATTTCCTGTCCATCACCAGCTCCCGGAGCCTACTCAAAGTCATGTCTACTGAGTCAGTGATGCCATCCAACCATCTCACCCTCTGTCATCCCCTTCTCCTCTTGCCCTCAATCTTTCCCAGCATCAGGGTCTTTTCCAATGAGTCAGTTCTTTGCATCAGGTGGCCAAAGCATTGGAGTTTCAGCTTCAGCGTCAGTCCTTCCAATGAATAATCAGGACTGACTTCCTTCAGGATGGACTGGTTGGATCTCCTTGCAGTCCAAGGGACTCTCAAGAGTCTTCTCTAACACCACAGTTCAGAAGACCAATTGCTCCTTATTAGAGAGATGCAGAAAAAACTATATCGAAGCATCACCTCACGCCACACAGAAGAGCCAGTATCAAAAACATCCACAAACAATGAATGTTGGAACAAGTGTGGAAAAAGGGGGGCCTTCTTGCTCTGTTAATGAGCATGTAAATGAAACAGCCACTATGGAGAACAATATGGAGATTCCTTAAAAAACTAGGAATAAAAAAACCATATGACCCAATAATCCCCCTGCCGGGCATGTTCCATGAGGAAACTACAGGTAAAAAAGATACGTGTACTCCAGTGTTCTATTTACAATAGCTAGGACATGGAAACCCCTCATTGACAGATGAATGGATAAAGAAGCTGTGCTGTTGATACATATGCATGGTGGAATAATATTCAGCCATAAAAAGGAATGCATTTAACTCTGTTCTAATGAGGTAGATGGACCTAGAGCTGAGGATACATAGAGAAGTCAGTCAGAAAAACAAATATCTAAATTAATGCACATATTTGAAGTCTAGAAAGATGGTGCTGATAAAACTTAAAAGTACCTGCGGGACACCAATAGAGACGCAAGCATAAACAGACGTGTGCACACAGGGCAGGGAAGGAGAGGGCGGGGGGAACTGAAGAGCAGCGCTGATATAGGAACACCCTGATCGCAGGCCAAGTCGCTTCAGTCGTGTCCGACTCTTTGCGACCCCGTGGACTGTAGCCCACCAGACTCCTCTGTCCGTGGGATTCTCCGGGCAAGAATACTGCAGTGGGTTGTCACGCCCTCCTCCAGTGGATCTTCTTGGAAATATATACATATGTAAAATTAGATAGCTAGTGGGAATTTGTATGTTGCAGGGAGCTCAGATCTAGTGCTTTGTGACAACTTAAAGGGGTGGTGCATGGTGGGATATGTGGTAGGGAGGTTCACGACGGAGGGGACAGACGTATTCCTATGGCTGATTCATGTTGGTATATGGCAGAAACCAACGCAATACTGTAAAGCAATTTTCCTCCAATTAAAGAGAATAAATTTTAAGAAAGACTAAAAACCTCGCAATGTCTGATGTGCTCAGTCATGTCCAGCTCTTTGTGATCCCATGGGCTGTAGCCTGCCAGGCTCCTCTGCCTAGGGAATTTTCCAGGCAAGAATACTGGAGCTCGTTGCCATTTCCTACTCCAGAGGATCTTCCTAACCCAGGTTTTGAACCTGAGTCTTTTGTACCTCCCACATTAGCGGGCAGATTGTTTACCATAGTTGCACCTGGAAATAATTAACTCTAGGCTGTGTGTGTCTTTGGTGCTGTCTGAGAAATTTTAAAAGCAAGAAGTAATGTGATCAAGTGTCTTGATTGTGTCCCATACCGTCGTCTATATGATATTAAGATTGCCAGGCTTCCAAAAATATCGAGAATGCATAGAAGCGGTAATATATCGCTGCAATGAAGACAAAAATGTATCAATTAAAACTGACTTTCTGTTTTCTACACTGATCACTGAATACTGTATTTTAAAGATTTATCTCTGTCGCTATCTTGCATATATCCTGTTGCTTCTAACTGTTGTATAATACTTCCTGGCTCTGATCTACCATGTTACGTCTGCTATTTCTCTCAGTGGTGCAAAACAGCTCATTGTCAAATCACGAACAATATATGCAGCACGTATCACTGCATATAGCGTTGCCTTTTCCCATTTCACATTTGCTTCTTGGGTCTTAGTAATCTATTCTTACAAACAAATAACTCTTTACGTGTATTTCTCCAATGCGTTCATTTTATATTCTTTCCTCAAGACCTTATCCACCTGTTAAATGCCTGGAACTGCTTATGGCAATATGAGACTTTGAAAAGTTCTCTCACTGAAAATAAAAGTTTACTATATATGCCAAATACGATTGTCTACAACAGCCCAAAATCAAAAGACATGAGCCTACAAGTAACTCATGGCAAATAAAATGGAAATGTGTCATTTAGAAACAGGAGAGGAAATTCAACCAAATATTTTAAAAACAGCTAATCATTAAAGTTCTTAAACTATCGGGAAAGCTGACACGAAAATTATCTTTGTGAGAGGTTCTTCAAGTCCTTGTGTTCTAAAGTTAAACTTAGGTTTGTGTTATGCTTTATATTTTTATTACCTTTCATGATAAAATTTACAGAAAAGTATTTCCAGTCATCAGAGAAACTGTTGTCTTTCCTCCATTTTGTAAATGTTTCTTATAATTATGGAAATTGCCTTCAAAATTCATTTAATATTCATACTGGAATAAAGCATCTGTTGTGGCAGATGGGGCAAACGACATCAAGTTCAACTGTTTAAATAACCCTTAAGGATCAATGTGTAGTTTACAAAAATAATTTGTAATTCATTTTGGATTAATTAATTTGAATTTATCGTGTTCCATAAAGGCACACTGCAGCTGCTCCCAGCATTGCATTGATTGTTTTCAACTGATTACTCCTACTAAAATGTGCATTTTGACAGTAAGCAGACAATACTTCTATTATTCACTCTTTGTCTTTGCCAATGAGCACAATCTTCAAAACCATCTGAAAATATAGCATACCTGAGCATGATGACTTATTTGCATAATTAACTAGGGATTTACATTTCTACACTGTGAAATTTCAGTTCACATGTGGCAGAAATAGACACAGATACAAGTGAGTTTATCCGGATATCGCTGAATACATGTTCTGTTTTGCATTCTTTTCTTTCCCCTTGACCTCTACTCCTCTACAAGATGTGGAGAAAAATAAGTGTGTATTTTGCACTCACAATAAAAAACCTAGGGCAATTAATTCTATTCTTGGATGAGGATTAACAGAAATGATAGTTATAATTTAGCTCAAGATTTATAGATACAAATGCGGTCATTTTAAAAAAGACACTTTCTTGGCTCCTGTGAGAATTCATTAACTGTTAGAGCCATTTTTCAGTCTTCATTGTCAGAGCTTAAAGTTCTCAGAAAATATCACTGAAAAATATTCATGATAATTTAACTATTATTTCTTAAAAAAGAGTTCTACTGAATAAAATGGTTTCATTTTGATTGAATGTTTAGAATAATTACTACTGGATTCTGCAATATATTCATATTTTATTACACAATTTTCTATATTTTTGGCTTTTATTTTCTTCCCCTCTCTACTTTGTACTTCTACTTAAAAAATAGAAATTCTCTACTTAGATCAGTACCAAAGAGAGTAAATATTTGAATAAAATGAGAAAAAAAAAGTTTCAATTTCTCATAGTACTAAATTCTGCCTGGATGATTACCAGGATATTCTCAGAATAGTCCACGCAGACCATAGTCATAAGCGCAGGAGAGGATATCAACTGGTGTCTTACCCAATAGCACAAGGTTTCTTATTTAAGGGTTAAAAAGTTCATCATTGTTCCTGTTGTTCAGTCGCTGCTGCTGCTGCTGCTGGTAAGTCGCTTCAGTCGTGTCTGACTCTGTGCAACCCCACAGACAGCAGCCCACCAGGCTCTGCCATAGTTTTGTCCAAATCTGTGACCCCATGGCCTGCAAAACGTCAGGCCCCTCTGTCTTCCACTGTCTCCTGGGGTTTGCTGTAGCTCATGCCCACTGAGCAGGCTATGCTATCGACCATCTCATCCTCGGTCGCCCCCTTCGCCTTTCTCTTCAGTCTTTCCCAAGATCATGGTCTTTCCAATGAGTCAACTCTTTGCATCAGGTGAGCAAAGTATAAGAGCTTTAGCTTCAGCATCAGTCCTTTCAATGAATATTCATGGTTGATTTCCCTTAGGATTGACTGACTTGATCTTCTTGCAGTCCAAGGGACTCTCAAGAGTCTTGCCAACACCACAGTTTGAAAGCTTCAATTCTTGGGAGCCTTCAGCCTTCTTTATGGCCCAACTCTCACATCTGCACATGGACAACTGGAAAAACCATAGCTTTGACCATACGGACCTTTGTCAGCAAAGTGATGTCTCTGCTTTTTAATATGCTGCCTGTGTTTGCTATAACTTTCCTTCCAAGGAGCAAGAGATTTTTAATTTCATGGCTGCAGTCACCATGTGCAGTGATTTTAAAGTCCAAGAAAACAAAATCTGTCATGCTTCTGCTTTCCCTCTTCTATCTGCCATGAAGTGATGGGACTGGATACTATGATTTTCATTTTCTTTTCTTTATATTGATTTTCAAGACAGCCTTTTTACTCTCTTCTTTCAACCTCATCAAGAGGCTCTTAGTTCCTCTTTACTTTCTGCCATTAGAGTGGTATCATCTGCATGCATGATGCTGTTTCACATTGAGATGATTCCTGCTGTGGGTCCAATCACAATTACTTGGGTGTGATTTCTTCCATATAACTTTCATTTACAGCAATTCAATAAGATGTCTAAATTAGTAAGACAAAATGGGCAAAGACCATTAGCAGACAAATTAAAAAGAGGGACCACAGATGCCTAAGAATCTAATACAAGTGTTCTCAACTTCCATGGTCACCTGAAAAGTTAGAAAAAAGTGTTTCCACCCATAAGACTGGTATAAATTTAAAAGAAAAATATATCTATCACATTCAAGGTTGGTGAGAATGTGAAAGGACATGAAATTTTATACACTCTGGTAGAGGCAAATTTTTTATAGCCTTTTAAAATATAATTTGTCAGTGACTCTTGCTTACATCTTTTAACTCAGTAGTTCTAACATGAATTCTCTTTCTACAGAAATATGTGCCTAAGTACACAATAACTATCTACAAATATGCTCACTACAGGCTTGTGAATATAAATAAGTAACTGCAAATAACTTGATCACCAATATAAGGATTATGAATTCCATGTTATGGAATATTATACAGTGATTAAAAAGCATTACATGAACAGACAAGGAATGATCTCCATGGCATATTTTTAAATGAAAAGAAAGTTTTGGAATGATACATGCAATTTGAAAAATAATACAAACACAT
Organism: Aepyceros melampus; assembly: GCA_006408695.1. Taxonomy (NCBI): domain Eukaryota; kingdom Metazoa; phylum Chordata; class Mammalia; order Artiodactyla; family Bovidae; genus Aepyceros; species Aepyceros melampus. The sequence goes on from SJXQ01012242.1 coordinate 70,428, forward strand.
AACTGGATACAAATATATTTTTGTACCTGTTTTTATTACACACACATATACAGATAGATGACAGATAAATATACATGTTGAAAGACAAAAAAAAATCTGGAAAGATAAATACAGGTTTGAAAATCTTGATTATCCTTGGGAAAGGAAGGTTGTAAAACTGTTTAACAGGAAAAAAGAGTTGTAGTTCAAAAAAGGGTACAGATTTAAAAGCAACTTTAAAGCAAACAAAAAGGAGAATGGGGCATTACCTCAGGGGAAAAAAATTGTTTAAATGTGAGACAGAGAAAGACAAATACATTGATTATCTCCTTGGCACTCCTTACTCATTGGACTGTTCTTGTGCTTAAAAAGAGTGACGTCTTCCTGATCTATTTTGGCAGCAGACCTGTCTCTACTGAATGGCAATGATAGCTCCCAGGCACAGGAAAACTTGCCACTGACGTCACTGCCCCTCCTCACCTGTTAGTACTTAGAGAAACAGCTGCTTCCCCTGCACAGACAGACACGTGACTGAGCATCACCTTGAAAGGCAAATTTCTAAACCTGAAGAAATTATAAAATTGGCATAAATTAGATAAAGGATTTATTTTGTTTGCTTTAAATAAAGTGACCAGGTGGAATAAATCTGCATCAGAAATAACAAGCTATAAATTTGCTACCAATTAGGGTTCTCGGACTCTTTAATCAATGGAAACTGATGAGGCCAGAAGAGAGATTTACACAAGGCCTTATCAAGACTCCTGCTGCAAGAGAGAGAGACAAAAAGAGTAACAAATGCCCTTGATAGCTCCCCAGGGGTTCCTTAGATAGGGCGAGGACAGGCGTGATGTGGAGAGAGAGGGAATTAGCCAAGGTGGCATGTTCAGACTTGCTCGCCCCACATTTTGTAAACAACGACTATGAAATCACTTCATGGCAAATACATGGGGAAACAATGGAAACAGTGAGAGACTATTTTGGGGGAGCTCCAAAATCACTGCAGATGGTGACTGCAGCCATGAAATTAAAAGACGCTCCTTGGAAGAAATGCTATGACCAACCTAGCCAGCATATTAAAAAACAGAGACATTATTTTGCTGACAAAGGTTTGTTTAGTGAAAGCTGTGGTTTTTCCAGTAGTCATGTATGGATGTGAGAGCTGGACCGTAAAGAAAGCTGAGTGCTGAAGAACTGATGCTTTTTCTCAGGGATTCTTGCCCAAGTCATAGATGTTATGGTTATCTGAATTAAATTTGCCCATTCCAGTTGATTTTACTTCACTGATTCCTAAAATTTCAATGTTCACTCTTGCCATCTCCTGTTTGATCACTTCCAATTTACCCTGATTCATGGACCTAACATTCCAGGTTTCTGTGCAGTATTCTTTACAGCATTGGACTTAACCTTCACCACCAGTCACATCCACAACTGGACGTTGTTTCTGCTTTGACTCAGCCTCTTCATTCCTTCTGGAGCTATTTCTCCACTCTTCTCTCATAGCATATCAGGTACCCACCAACCTGGGGAGTTCATCTTTCAGTGTCCTATCTTTTTGCCTTTTCATACTGTTCATGGGGTTCTCAAGGCAAGAATACTGAAGTGGTTTGCCATTCCCTTCTCCAGTGGACCATGTTTTGTCAGACCTCTCCACCATGACCCGCCTGTCTTGGGTGACCCTGCATGGATTGCTTCATAGTTTCATTGAGTTAGACGAGGTTGTGATCCACGTGATCAGTTTGGATAGTTTTCTGTAACTGTGGTTTCCATTCTGTCTGCCCTCTGATGGATGAGCATAAGAAGCTTGTGGAAGCTTCCTGTTGGGAGGGACCAGCTGTAGGGAAAACTAGGGTTTGCTCTGGTGGGCAAGGTCATGCTCAGTAAATCTTAAATCCAATTTTCTGCTGATGAGTGGGGCTGTGTTCCCTCCCTGTGGTGTGACTTCCTTTCACAGGACTTATGACAGCATGCCCAGGCTCCCAGGACAGTGGCAGTCAGTGCCCCTGAGGCTGTCGACCAGCCCACACCTCCACTGGAAGCTCCCAGACACTCACGGCACTCCTCCTGTGGGGTCGCTGCTCCTTTCTCCTGGGTTCTGGTTCACACAAGGCTTTGTTATGCCCTTCACAAGTCTGTTTCCCCAGTCCTGTGAAAGTTCTGTAATCAAGTCCCACTGGCCTTCAAGGTCAAATTTGTCTGCAATGGTTTCTCTGTATTTTGTTGCTTTAGGAGATATTTGTCCAGTTCAAGCCCTGTAGCAAACGGTCCTAGGTCCCAACCAGTCTTTGTTTCCTGCCAAACACTAGTTCCAAATACAGAGCTGCTGCCTCTCGTATCCTTTTCTTCCCATTTCCAAGTGCAGCTACAGGTCAATTGTGATTATTCCCAAAATAGTGGGGCTGATTCAGAAGGCCCACATACTTTACCAAGAACCCATTAGGAATCTTTGATTTCACATGTGGCATATGTATTCCATCTCTGGACTGAGGCATATCTTTTTCTTATGTAAATTCTGCTGGTTGAGATGATTGCTTTAACCAGAACTCTAAACAAGAAGAAACAACTTCCAAGGTCTGAAGGAGAGGGATGAGGTCAAATATCAAAACCAAATCTTGACCCTTATGACAATGTAGAAATTAGAAAGGAAGTTCTTACTGTTGTGATTTACTTAATAGTTTTTGAAAGAATTCTGTATTTAACTCCACCTCTTAACCACATCAGCTGACAAGAGTCCCTTGCCTTTTACACCAAAAGGAAAAAAAAAAAAATCACAAACCACATTGTTTCAAAAGATCAGACATAACAAAGTATACATAGTCTCCAAACAACACTGTCAACGTGGTGAACTTCAGTATACCTCCAACAACATTTTTGAAGCTATAGAATTAAAAATGATTTATTCAGTCCAAGACTCCTCAGTCATATTGATTGCAAAGTAACTGTATTTTTCAAGACTGATTCCTCAACAAACACCAGTGGTGCTGTGGGATGGTATTCTCCAGCCAATTCTGATCATCTTTAACCGTACATCTCCTAGCACTGTCATCTGTTATAATTTGACACTAGTCTCCTCTTTAGGTAGCAACCATCATTTCACCCCATTTTTGCTTCTCTGGATTTGAGTGTGCTGAGAGGAACCATGATAACCTACACTTCAACCCTTCTTTCAGGAAAATAAACACCACTTGGAATGCATTTCCCACTTCAATCTTTTCCACCTACAGAAAGTTTTCTTTCTAATGTACTTTTCATGTGGATGGCCTTTATCTAGACATTAAAATCAACATTTCAATCTTAGATACAAATCTCTCAAGGAAAATTCATTTCTTTAGGGCTCTCCAAGTTCTTTAGGATGAGCTACTGCTAAATTTCCTTAGCTATACTCCTGTATGGGTAAGAGAACATCATTTGTGATCATCCGCTTTGAAGATTCAGACAGGCACACATATCCTCCATTTACTGGTGCCTCTTAACAACAACTTTGATCTTTTTTTAGTATTTTAAAGTTAATTCAAAAAATGTTTTTTAATATCATCTTCATAGGTATATACCCTTTTCAAACAGAGTTCAGCTTTGTTGTAGATTCTCAGAAATTAACATAATTCATTATCCATTTATAACACATAGCTCAGGTTGGGGTTTTTACCGAGTATTTGTTCTCTAATGATTGTGAGGAAATGAATATAAGCAAAAGCCACAGTATTAAAATAGGATGAGAAGATGAAGTTTTGAATATATTCATTGGTCTTACTACTTCAAAAATCTTAAAATTACCACCCCAGAGTTTTCTCTGTTACTTGGTAGAAAATATTCCCAGTTTCCTTTGTGTATGTCCTTTTCATCTCAAAATCTCTAATTGCCTAATGTCTGTCTATTTTAATTTGCAATTGCTTAGTGGAATTTCTACCTCTCAATTTAATAAAGTAATATTTGATCATTATAGAAGAGCTGAAACTTAATAGTACTCTGTTGTTACATGTATATTAATTTATTATGAAGTCTGGTTGTTGTTTTAGTTGCTAAATTGTGTTGGACTCTCGCAACCTCATGAACTGTAGCCTGCCAGGCTCCTCTGTCCATGGGATTCTCAAGACAAGAATACTGGAGTGGGTTGCCATTTCTTCTCCAGGGGATCTTCTGGACCCAGGAATTTAACCCAGATCTCTTGCATTGCAGGTAGGTGCTTTACCGACTGAGCTATGAGGGAAACCTTCTTGTTTTGAAGTGTATATGTCATACAATATTTATTATTGTAGAGACAGTGCCATTTTTAATTTTGAGGGAGGTATTACTTTCTTGGTATAACTCTATTTTGACATATTCTCAGTTGCACACCCAATTTGTGGGAAATAAACTGGGACAGATTTTTTTTCCATTTAAGTTGTTTCTTTTGGCTCCTTAGCTATTCTTAAGCTTCTTTGAGGTTTCTACCATCAATAATCTTTTAACATGCTGACACGGGAAGCTATCAAGAGGCATTATTATCTATCTTTATGTGATTTCATTTATTATGTTCTGTGATATAGCTGCAGTAATATGCCTGTGTATCATCTCAACTTTGTGCTGAATTAAAAAAAAAAAAAACAGAGATTCAAAACCCATAGAAATATTTCTATATTCCATTTCATTACCTAGTGAAGACATTAAATGTAAAAGTTCTACATTGCTTAAGTTATTGATGAGCCATGATACAGAGACGGAACAGAAGACAATTTCACTCTAATAAGATCTTCATGTGAAAAATGTGTTGATTTCCTTCAGCACATTTAAGTTATACTGCAGCAACTGAATTTTAATAAATATTTAAGAAGAAATTTCAAGACATAAAATAGATTTTAATGACATTGTAAAACCAGATTTTGTAATTTTGAATTTTCATCTTATAAGTACTCATCATTATATTTTAAAAATAAATACAACAATAAGTACCGATGATCATTAGCTATAAGTATTGAAAGGTGGTATGTACACTCGAACTACAAAGTAAAAAGATGTTAATATGTTTAAATCAATGGCTTATTTATTGAGTATTTTTTTAGTTGAGAACAGCTCCACATATAACTTCTGATTATATAGATTTTACTGTTGAGCACTGAAGAATTGAGGCTTTCGAATTGTGGTGCTGGAGAAGAGTCTTGAGAGTCCCTTGGACTGCGAGGCGATCCAACCAGTCCATCCTTAAAGAAATAAATCCTGGGTGTTCATTGGAAGGACTGATGTTGAACCTGAAGTTCCAATACTTTGACCACCTGATGGAAAGAGCCGACTCATTGGAAAAGCTCCTGATGCTGGGAAAGATTGAGGGCAGAGGAAGGGAGGCAACAGAGGATGAGATGGTTAGGAGCATCACTGACTTGATGGACATGAGTTTGAGCAAATTCTGGGAGATAGTGAAGGACAGAGGAGCCTGGCGTGCTACAGTCCATGGGGTCACAGACGCAAGTTAGTGACTGAGCAACAACAACATTCTCCTTTTCGATTCATAGCTGTTCAATCTGAACTAAGATTCAACAGTTCCACAAGAAGTCCACAGATGAACATGGGGTATTAGACAGAGGACACTGAAAAGGTCCAGAATTATTTTTTAGCATGACAAAACAATGTTATTATTATATATTGCATATCATTAAAATTACATGTTTACCTGACCCTCAATAAACTTATAGAGAAGGCAATGGCACGCCACTCCAGAACTCTTGGCTGGAAAATCACATGGATGGAGGAACTGCAGTAAATGGGGTTGCTAGGAGTCAGACACGACTGAGTGACTTCACTTTCACTTTTCCTTTCATGCATTGGAGAAGGAAATGGAAACCCACTCCAGTGATGTTGCCTGGAGAATTCCAGGGACCAGGGAGCCTGATGGGAGGCCATCTATGGGGTCGCACAGAGTCGGGCACGACTGAAGTGACTTAGCAGCAGCAGCAGTGCATATGTGTATATGTTTTTCATACCAAGGAATAAGTTTATTGCTGATACTGCTGCTGCTGCTGCTGCTGCGTCGCTTCAGTCATGTCCGACTCTGTGCGACCCCATAGATGGCCTCCCACCAGGCTCCCCCGTCCCTGGGATTCTCCAGGCAAGAACACTGGAGTGGGTTGCCATTTCCTTCTCCAATGCGTGAAAGTGAAAAGTGAAAGTGAAGTTGTTCAGTTGTGTCCAATTCTTCACAACCCCATGGACTGCAGCCTACCAGGCTCCTCCATCCATGGGATTTTCCAGGCAAGAGTGCTGGAGTGGGTTGCCATTGCCTTCTCCTATATAAAGATTGCTGCTGCTGCTGCTGCTAAGTTGCTTTAGTCGTGTCCAACTCTGTGCGACCCTGTAGACAGGGCCCACTGTCTCTGGGATTCTCCAGGCAAGAACACTGGAGTGGGTTGCCATTTCCTTCTCCACATATGCACATTTTTCTACTAATTGCTTTATTAGTACACATTGCTCTATTCTTACTAAAACAAAAATCATAAGTATATTTATGTATTGGTATGTAACAAATGAGGAAACTGGACTACAAAATGTTGAAGGAATATCATCTAAGTAAATGACAATTATCAATTTACGGGAACAGCAAATGCGTGCTCCATAATTCATCGCTCTTGGGGGATAAACAAAGGATAAACATATGAATGCACTCATGGAAGAGCTCCTTCTCTCCCGAAGGTGTACCGATCACGAGGGTACAGGCAGAACCTGCAGAACACACACACATTGTCTGAGCTGATTTTCAAACGCACACGCCTGGTTCTAGATTGTAGGTTTGACTTCCATGCGATGCTGCCTTTCTGAGCTGTAGGTTCTTCATTTGTTGCTGGAAATGATATAATAGATCTTACCTCTCCAGGTTTAGGGTGAACATTCAGTAATATTTTCTCCCTTGCAGAATGTTAATCACATTGAAATAAATGAATGCTAAACCAACTCTAATTTTCTTTTTAAAATAAGCATTACATTTTTGAGACACTATACATATTCTCTGGTGCATGAGAGTAAGTTCCCACTATATGTAGGTTTCTTTCAAGCTGCTGAGCTGCACAAAAGGCTTATTGCTCTATACTCCCCAAAATACCTACTGACGCAATATCTTAACTGTAGCCAAATGCATTTATATAGATTCCCACCACTAAATCTGCTTAGTTATTAAACTCCGTGTGACTTCTCTGCCCTCACTCATGCACACATAACATTCTAACGTGTGTTTTATGCCTTTAGTAAATTACCTATTTTGTAAAATCCACTTATCCTATGTAATTGAATCTGAACGTTTTTCATAAACACATTTCCTTGCATTTTTAATCACCTGTAATCACTTTGAAAACAGGATTAATATATCATATATTGTATTAATTCTTACAGCATTACAATTGTATCAGAAACATAATAGGTGCTAAAATATTTTGCATAAAGGAACAAATGAGTACTGGAAAAAAATTGATGGGAGATGCTGGTTTGCAATAATATCATGTGGTATTATGTAAATTATTTACTTAAAATTCATTTAAAAATATAACTTTTAAAAAATAAGATGTGAATGTTATATAGAATACAACATGAGTTCTTCCTATCTTGAATATATTTGGAATTAAATCAGTTCATTAACTTTATATCTTTTTGTACTTACTGAAAATGAACATTGTTTAAACTGCATATATTGTAAACATATGGACATTTACAATATTATAAAATTATGAAAGAGATTAAGCCATCTGGTTCTCTAATTCATGTGTTCATACGACAAGTCAATCAATATCCAGGGTCATCTATACTGTAATAGATATCTATCTATAATGACCTACTTATGCAGCATTCTTTTCAAAAAAAAATGTTTTAAAAGTCAGAAAGCATAACTTTCTTAGTAACAAAGATGCACTGGTCAAAATGAGAATAAAAAAATGCACTATAATAATGTAATTAAATCTGAGCCTATAAATAAAAAATATCAAAACTATAAACTGTGATAAATAATACCATCTTCTACCCAACATTAGCATCCCATAAATACACCTGTCATGAAAATGACTATCTTGTTTATTTAAACATGTTTCTCCTAATAAACCTGTTTTTAATATTTTTTGGTTTGCCTTTATAAAGACATTTATAATCTTTTTAGCCAGAATTTAGCCCACTGGTTATGATGTCTTTTATTTGAAAATAACAGATAAATGAGTGAAAGGTTAAGAAATATATTTAAACCATGCTCTTTATATCTGTGAGCGTATTTAAGTTTTTTCAATATTCATGCATTGTATTTTTCAGGTTCCACAAATAAGTGATAGCATAGTATTTGTCTTTATGTGTAAATAAACTTTTTCAATGATAACAAATAAAAAATAAAATGAAAGTAACATGGATTTTTGAGGTTCATCAAGCTTACATAATTAAGTCAACTTCTGACAGAAACAACTCTCAAAATTAAAAAAAAAACACCCCTAAAAAGTCAGCTATTTGATGACTCTGAAAATTAAAGCTCATGGGTGGGCTCTTGTAGAAAGGGGAAACTTGAATTAAGTGACTCGTACTAGGCCGAGTTTTTTCTTTTGTTAATTTTTGCTTTTATGTTCTCGTCTGGCATTGGCCTCAGGGTAAGCCCTGCTCCAAGTAAAGACCGGCTTTGACATAAGGGACAGTTGCTCGGTCAAGTCTGGCTCTGTGCGACACCGTGGACTGCTGCCCTCCAGGCGCCTCTGTGCATGGGCTTTCCAGGCAAGAATACTGGAGGGGGTTGCCATTTCCTTCTCCAGGGGATCTTCCCAACCCAGAATTGAACCCAGGTCTCCTGCACTGCAGGCAGATTCTTTGCTGACTGGGCCACCCGGGAAGCCCCCTAAGACAGGCTTTAAATGGACCTAAAGCTGATGGAGCTCCTAGCCTCTAAGGGAAGACATGGACTGTTAGCCTCAGGTCATAGCAGGAATTCTTATTACTGTTATTATTATTTTAATTCAGAGGCTATTTTTAGCAGGTTAAAAGTATAAGAAATTGAGTAGAAAGTATGGAGCTCTGTTTATAATCCTCACTCGCGACCCTTCTCCCATGGTCTCTTCAGGTATTATCATCCTGAATTTGTGGATCACTGTTTTTATAATTGATGAGTCAATATCGATGCATTATTATTGGCTGGTAATAATAAAAGTCACATTTCTGTTTATTGTCCATGTTACACATTAAATCGGTTTTGACACATTTTAATGACATATTTCAACATCATACAAAATAATCTCACTGTCTGAAATATGTCCCATGTTCCACATACTCAGTACTTTTTCTGTCCCCAGCCCTAGTTCCTGGCAACCACTGGCTATTTCTTCAAATCTCCATAAGTTTTATATTTTACAGAATATTATATATTTGCATTCATTCAATAAGTAGCCTTTTCAGACTGGCTTCTTTCACCTTACAATACAATCTTAAGTTCCTCCACATTTTATTGTGACTTGGCAGCTAATGTCTTTTTATGGCTGAATAATATTCTGCAATATGATATTCCTCAATTTATACATTCATCTACCAAAGGGCATTTCATTTGCTTCCAAGTTTAAGCAATTATAAATAATACTTCTAGAAGCATATGTCAGGGGAGATTTGGGGTGGATATGTTTTCAACTTATTTGTGTAAATATCAAGTGTGATTGCTAGATACTATTATAAGAGCTTGTTTAGTTTTGCAAGATACTGCAAAATATTCTGCCAGAGTGACTCTAACATTTGCACTCCCTCTAGAAATGACTTCACATCCTTGTCAGTTTTTGGTATTGTCAGTGTTTTGGATTTTAGACTTTCTAATAAGTGAATTGCGATATATCATTTATTATTTTAAACTGCAGCCCTGGATGACATATAATGTTGGGCACATTTGCACATGCTTATTTTCCCTCTGTATATTTTATCTGGATAAATGTCTATTCAGATTTTTTTTTTGTCCATTTTTATACTGTAGTGTTTGCTCTCTTATTGTCAACCTTTAAGGATCTTTGACTATTTTCGGTATCAGCCTTTTATTAGATATACACTTTGCAAAGATCTTCTCCCATTCTTTTTATTTTCTTAAGAGTGTCTGCTTCAATTTTCATTATTCTTTCTCTTCCTGACCACAAAGGCAAGCCCTAGTCATCCATTGCAGCCCATTTTAATCATGAGAGAAACTCCAAGACTTAAGCTAATAAACTGGAGAGGAGACCCCCTATGAGCAGGACATTATGTGGTTATTCATGGCAAAGAAAAAACAGAAGACGTGACAGAACCAAAACAGCAGAGCAAAACAGAGAAAGTCAAACCACAAAAAACACCATTTCAGCAAATCACAGGTTAAACTAAGAGTGGCATATATCAGGGGGAAAACTCATAGCATCATAAAAGAGTCATTGAAATCACATCTCCCAGATGAAATCAAAATTATATTTTCAACCTAAATGGATTAATTGCATGTAAAACAAACAAAAGCAAAAAAAATCAATATTTTTTTTCATATTTTAACAGAGTACAGTATCTCAAAGCATAACACTAAATTTGTTCATGAAAAAAATTCAAAACTTCATTTAAAGAACAAGAGAAAAACAATAAGCAGGCCGACACTCCAGTGAGCCAGATATGAGGATTATCAGACAAATACTTTAAAGCAGCTCCTATAACACTGCTCAGGGTTTCCCAGGTAATGCTAGTGGTAGAGAACCTGTCTGCCAATGCAGGAGACGTAAGAAATGTGGGTTCGATCCCTGGGTTGTGAAGATCCCCTGGAGGAGGGCATGGTGACCCACTCCAGTATTCTTGCCTGGAGAATCCCATGGACAGAGGAGCCTGGTGGGCTACAGTCCATAAGGTCGCAAAAAGTTAGATATAACTGAAATAACTTTGCATATGCATAACACGGCTCAACGAGGTGAAAGTAAAGACTCTCAAAATGAATAAAAAACACATTCTCAGAAGAGAAGTAGAAATTATATGAAAAAAAGAACCAAATACAAATTTGAAATTGAATTATATAATATTTAAAATAACACATTTACTCAGTGGGCTAAATAGTAGAATGGAGATAAACAGGAGAAAAAAAAATGGAAGCGAAAGTAAAAGATTCCATTAAATAAATGATGGTAATAAATGGCAATTAGCCAAAAGAATAGAGACAAACAATTGAAAAATTAGCAAGAAATTGTGTGAAAATTTTAGAAGATCTAATATTTATTTACATGAGGATCAGAAAGATAATATGAAAAAATAGCCAGGAAGGCAATGGTTGAATAGGTAATCCTCAGAGTTTGCATTTTTTGTAATATGAAGATTAAGATTCAGGAAACTATTTAAAGCCTGAATAAGGTCAACTCAAATATTCAATACATTCACAGATAGGCCACAATAAAATTTCTGAAAACAAAAATAAGCAAAAAATCTTGAAAGCATCCAGAGAATAATGACATCTTACATAGAAGTGAATACTATTTTGAATGAATGCAATTCCAGTGGCAATGAAACAGCAAATCTAAAGTGTTGACAAATAAAACTGTCAATGAACAATTCTGTATAAAATGATAATATCACTCAGAAATGAATTGAAACATATTATCAAACAAAAGAAAACTAAGGGAATTTTCCTCCAGAAGTATTTTTTCTTTCTTCAAACACACACAGACTTTACTTTTCAGACAAAAAAAAAAAGAAAAATCAAATAAAATCAGATAGAAACTTGGAACTTTAAGCAAGATATAACATAGTAAACATCAGTAGAAGTATAAAACACTGATGTTCTGAAAGTCTAAAATAAGAACTACACAAGCAAAACTGAAACATAAATACTCAATGTGTATAAATATAATAAATATGACAATTACAGCACAATGATTTTAAGCATTGATATTTTACTTATACTGGTAAAATATCAACTAAGAAATCTATGAATGGGTAGGTATTTATATTGTGAGGCTTTCAACAACCACCAAAAACACACAACATTACTAATTTATGCCAATAGAAAAATTTCAATGATAAAAATGTCCATGTAATCCTAAAGTAGGTAGGAAAGAGGAACCAGAATAAAAACCAAAGGGAACAAATGAGTTTAAAACAGTGAAACGGTAGACTCAACTCATACTATATCAATAAACTGCAAGATGCATTCATTGCAATTGGTTGATTATAATATTTAAATGCAACTTACCGAAACATACCAAATGAAAGAGAAAAATTAGCAAACTGCATTAAAAATATCAACTATAGGCTGTCTATAGTAAACTACTGCATATATAAAGTGAAAGTGAAGTCACTCAGTTGTGTCTGACTCTCTGCGACCCCATGGACTGCAGCCTACCAGGTTCTTCCATCCATGGGATATTCCAGGCAAGAGTACTGGAGTGGGGTGCCATTGCCTTCATATATAAAGTTCTACATTAAAATTCCAGACATGGGAGAAGATGCAAACACTGGTTAAAACTAAGGTGTGTGCAGGATGCTAGTATTATACAAACTTTCTTCAAAACAAGAATGTTCTCAAGGATAAAGAATGATATTACTGATTGATAAGGGCAAATTTAGCAATGAGATATAAATGTTTAGGCCATTTCCCCCTAACTACATAGCTTTACAATTTATCAAGAAGCAACTGATAGAAATAAAAGAGAAATTGTTGTTCTTGTTGTTAGTTGCTAAGTCATGTCTGACTCTTGCAACCCCATGGACTGTAGCTCACTCGATGGACATGCGTTTGAGCAAGCTCTGGGAGTTGGTGATGACAGGGAGGCCTGGCGTGCTACAGCCCATGGGGTTGCGAGGAGTTGGACATGACTGAGTGACTGAGCTGAACTGGACTGTAGTCTGCCAGGTTCCTCTGTCCAGGAGATTTCCCAGCTAAGAATACTGGAGTGGGTTGCCATTTCCTTCTCCAGAGGATCTTTTAACCCTGAGACTGAACCTTTATCTCCTTCACTGGCAGGTGGATTCTTTACCACAGAGCCATCAGGGATGCCCAAAAGTGAAATAGAAATACTGAAATTAGAAGGCCTGGATAATACTATGCACCAATGTGAGACATATGAAAATTATATAACATACCATCTCAAAATAGCAGAATATATATTCTTTTCCAGTTCCATTTGACCATATTATGTCCATTAAAATTTATAGCAAGCTTGTATTCAATTTTTCTGTGCATATATTAAAACTGAAGTGAGTTCTCAAATCAGATATAAGCTTTTGGCTAAATAAACTAAAAGGTAAGATCAAATTAAACCCAAAACTATAAAATGATGATTATAAGAGCAAATTCAATGAAAGTGAAAAAAGAAAGCAATAGAGGCAATTATTGAAATAAAAAATGCTTTTTAAAAGAGTAATACATTTGTTAAACCACTATTCAGAGTTATTAAGAAAAAAAAGACCACTATCAAAACCATTAATAAAGAGAGGAAATACGTATGGGCCATAAAAGTAATAAAAAGATAAAACATGAATAAGATATTGGAAGTGTCTATCAACAGATGAAGGAATAAAGATGTGTTGTGTTACATGAAGAGTTACTCAGGCAAAAAATTGAATGAAATCTTGTCATTTGTAACATCATGGACCCATAGTCTATTATGCTAAGTGAAGTAAGTCAGGCAGAGAAAGACAAATACTGTACCATTTCATTTACATGTGATATCTAAACAAAAGCAAATGAATAAGCATAACAAAAGAGAGTCAAGTATACAAAGAAAAACCAGGGGGTTTCCATAGGAGAGGACCATAGAGGGATGGAATAGGTGAGGGAGGATTAGGGGTGACTGTGGCTCAGATCATGAGCTCCTGATTGCCAAATTCAGACTCAAATTGAAGAAAGTAGGGGAAACTGCTAGACCATTCAGGTATGACCTAAATCAAATCCCCTATGATTATACAGTGGAAGTGAGAAATAGATTTAAGGGTCTAGATCTGATAGATAGAGTGCCTGATGAACTATGGAGTGAGGTCCATGACATTGTACAGGAGACAGGGATCAAGACCATCCTCATGGAAAAGAAATGCAAAAAAGCAAAATGGCTGTCTGGGGAGGCCTTACAAATAGCTGTGAAAAGAAGAGAGGAGAAAAGCAAAGGAGAAAAGGAAAGATATAAGCATCTGAATGCAGAGTTCCAAAAGAATAGCAAGAAGAGATAAGAAAGCCTTCCTCAGCAATCAACGCAAAGAAATAGAGGAAAATAACAGAATGGGAAAGACTAGAGATCTCTTCAAGAAAATTAGAGATACCAAGGGAACATTTCATGCAAAGATGGGCTCGATAAAGGACAGCAATGGTCTGGACCTAACAGAAGCAGAAGATCTAAGAAGAGGTGACAAGAATACACGGAAGAACTGTACAAAAAAGATCTTCAGGACCCAGATGATCATGATGATGTGATCACTCATCTAGAGCCAGACATCCTGGAAATTGAAATCAAGTGGGCCTTAGAAATCATCACTATGAACAAATCTAGTGGAGGTGATGGAATTCCAGTTGAGCTATTTCAAATCCTGAAAGATGATGCAGTGAAAGTGCTGCACTCAATATGCCAGCAAATTTGGAAAACTCAGCAGTGGCCACAGGATTGGAAAAGGTCAGTTTTCATTCCAATCCCAAAGAAAGGCAATGCCAAAGAATGTTCAAACTACTGCAAAATTGCAATCATCTCACATGCTAGTAAAGTAATGCTCAAAATTTTCCAAGTCAGGCTTCAGTAATCCGTGAAACATGAACTCCCTGATGTTCAAGCTGGTTTTAGAAAAGGCAGAGGAACCAGAGATCAAATTGCCAACATCCGCTGGATCATGGAAAAAGCAAGAGAGCTCCAGAAAACATCTATTTCTGCTTTCTTGACTATGCCAAGGCCTTTGACTGTGTGGATCACAATCAACTCTGGAAAATTCTGAAAGATGGGAATACCAGACCACCTGACCTGCCTCTTGAGAAATCTGTATGCAGGTCAGGAAGCAACAGTTAGAACTGGACATGGAACAACAGACTGGTTCCAAATAGGAAAAGGAGTACGTCAAGGCTGTATATTGTCATAACTGGGAACTTCTAGATGTGCAAGCTGGTTTTTGAAAAGGCAGAGGAACCAGAGATCAAATTGCCAACATCCGCTGGATCATGGAAAAAACAGAGTTCCAGAAAAAACATCTATTTCTGCTTTATTGACTATGCCAAAGCCTTTGACTGTGTGGATCACAACAAACTATGGAAAATTCTGAAAGAGATGGGAATACCAGACCACCTGACCTGCCTCTTGAGAAACCTATATGTAGGTCAGAAAGCAACAGTTAGAACTGGACATGGAACAACAGACTGGTTCCAAATAGGAAAAGGAGTACGTCAAGGCTGTATATTGTCAACCTGCTTATTTAACTTCTATGCAGAGTACATCATGAGAAACGCTGGACTGGAAGAAACACAAGTTGGAATCAATATTGCTGGGAGAAATATCAATAACCTCAGAGATGCAGATGACACCACCCTTCTGGCAGAAAGGAAAGAGGAACTAAAAAGCCTCTTGATGAAAGTGAAAGAGGAGAGTGAAAAAGTTGGCTTAATGCTCAACATTCAGAAAACGAAGATCATGGCATCCGATCTCATCACTCCATGGGAAATAGATGGGGAAACAGTAGAAACAGTGTCAGATTTTATTCTTTTGGGCTCCAAAATCACTGCAGATGGTGACTGCAGCCATGAAATTAAAAGACACTTACTCCTTGGAAGAAAAGTTATGACCAACCTAGATAGCATATTCAAAAGCAGAGACATTACTTTGCTGACTAAGGTCCATCTAGTCAAGGCTATGGTTTTTCCTGTGGTCATGTATGGATGTGAGAGTTGGACTGTGAAGAAGGCTGAGCACCAAAGAATTGATGCTTTTGAACTGTGGTGTTGGAGAAGACTCTTGAGAGTCCCTTGGAATGCAAGGAGATCCAACCAGTCCATTCTGAAGGAGATCAGCCTTGGGATTTCTTTGGAAGGAATTATGCTAAAGCTGAAACTCCAGTACTTTGGCCACCTCTTTGGAAGAGTTGACTTATTGGAAAAGTCTTTGATGCTGGGACGAATTGGGGGCAGGAGGAGATGGGGACGACAGAGGATGAGATGGCTGGATGGCATCACGGACTCGATGGACTTGAATCTGAGTGAACTTCGGGAATTGGTGATGGACAGGGAGGCCTGGCATGCTGCGATTCATGGGGTCTCAAAGAGTCGGACATGACTGAGCGACTGAACTGAACTGAGAATGCAAAAGTAGGAAGTCAAATAATACCTGGAGTAACAGGGAAATTTGGCCTTGGAGTATGGAAGAAGGAAGGCAAAGGCTAATAGAGTTTTGCCAAGAGAACCCACTGGTCATAGCAAACACCCTCTTTCAACAACACAAGAGAAAAGACTCTACACATGGACATCACCAGATCGTCTTTACCACTTAGTGACATCAAATTGTTGGGGGAACCACTGACTGAAATTGCCTGCCCTGGCCAGACGTCATAGTAATCACTTGCATGAGTTATCTTAAACGTAGGTCCTGGTAAGGAACTTAAAACTAACAAGCTACCAGCAACTGGAATAATTCAGGAAAGTTCAAAAGGAGAGAGGAAACACCAGTTCATACATCCTAACAGCTTCCCAGAATCCTTTCTGGAACCCATCTTGGCTGACCAATGAGCATGCCACCAGATGGACCCAGAGTCAGAATGATTGGCCAGAAACACCCTAGAAACTAACCTTATCACCATAAAACCAGAGACTGCCAGCCACATGGCAGAGCAGTCCTCCTGGGTTCCCTTACCCTGCTGCTCTCCAGATGGGCACCCCCTTCTCAATAAAGGGGCTTCCCTTGCACTCTTGCTTTGTCATGTGTCTCCTTGGACAATTCATTTCTGAATGTTAAATTTCCGAGGGCCCACTCTTAGGCCCTGGAAGGGCTACTCCTTCCTGCAACAAAATCTCTAACTTAATGTAAAAAGAAGATACCCCACCTGCCTGGCCAATCTCCTCCAGCAGGCCCCGCCCCCAAGATGGGCAAAGAGAATTTTTATCTAGCATCCCAACACAACATTCAGATAAATTGTATCATTTATCTTTATCAAAATATCTTATACTTATCTTTATCAAAATAAAATGATAGATCTTATAGCAACAAAACAAACATTATAGCAGCAAAACACCATTGGAACTTTTGTTTTGCCAAACAAAAGTTCAAAACATTCACAGTAGGAGTCATCCGTTCTGGGGAAATATAGTTGAAATGTAGATGCCCCAAGGACAGAAAAATGTCACAAACTGAATGCATGCTGGAAAGAGACGTCCCTCCCTGAACAACATTAATGGGAAAGACTGTCACTCACCAGACATGTAGACGGGAAAGACGTCCTGGTGGGGTTGAGAGGGCCGTGCGCTGCTGGAGCGTATGGTAATAAAAGACAAGATGCTAGAATACAAAGGAGGAGCACGACTGACCCACATGTCATAAGAGATTACACACTGGCGGGAAGAGAGGACTTCTCAGAGAAGTTAGTAGGTAAAATATGGAATGCACTTCTATTACTGAGACAGATGTTGCCTTGTGAATAGCTCTTCAGAGTCAGTTTACCAGGCTTCTTTTGTTTCTTTCCACATTGGGGGCTGGGGCCAAGGAATTACAAGGAAGCCTTCTGAGATCTTCCAGTCTCCCCAGCATTCCCCGTTGTTTTTACTGAACGTGTTTAATAATTCAACACAATGAGTTTTCTAAATCTGTTAAGAATAGCAGAATAATTTTTATTCCAAGACGCTATAAACAAAGCCAGAAATATGAAAGTCTCCAAGCAAGGTTAGGAATGTACAAGCAAAAGAATTTTCTCTAGCAATTGTTACTATGAAACACCTGCCATCTTGGCTTTAAGATATTGCTGAACTATCTACTTCTTATCCATCTTATGCATCTAATGTTCAGTGCATTTTTCAGTAAGTAAAACATTTTTCAGCAAGTAAAAATCTCCTTTATATAACTTTATTTTTAGAAGGTGTTTGGGCTCAGATTTACTGTGAAGGGAAAACAAAAAATCAATGAAATACCACACTGACTATGGTTCCAAAGTACCCCCAAACCATCAAAATTCCAAAACTCAAATTATTTTTTAAAATTATTAATCCGCAAAATAACAAATGTCTGCCTGGTAAAATGCTTCAAAGGAAATTTTAAACTCAACTTTCTAAGCTGGAGAGGCATTGCCACTGATATTCTGAGCTTTTCAAAGTCCTTCCTGTGCCCAAATGTGATAATAAGGCCACTGCTGAAAAAGTTGTATCCACAAACAGTACAGATTTTGGAAGAACTGTTTTGGGAGGTGCTGAATCAGAGCTTTTAAGAGAAATAGGGCTTCCCAGGTGGCACAGTGGGTAAGGAATTAGACAGTCAACCAGGAGACATAGGTTTGATCCCTGGTCAGGAAAATCCCTCGTAGGAGGAAATGGCAATCCATTCCCTTGTTCTTGCCTGGAGAATCCTATGGACAGAGGAGCCTGGCAGGCCTTAGTCAAAGGGGTCACAAAGAGCCCAACACAACTTAGCAACTAAACAACAGCAGTAACAAGAAGTTAGGAGACGGTTTCATTCCGTCTGTGCCTCTTAGTAGCTTTGTGATCACAGGCCAGCTACCTACCATTTAATTTTCTCAGTTTCATCTTCCATAACATCAGAATCATAATGGTCTGTATACCACCGGCTTTCCTAAGGATTAAATGGATTAAAATTTATACAGTGCTTAGAATAACAGTTGGTACACACATTTGATATTACTATTATTATCATATGACCTATTATAAATACATCCTCAGCCTGTTGCCCAGATATAGGTTAAACCTGAATAAATAGAACATCTTTTCTTTTAAAATTTTCAAAATATCAAGATACTGTATTTTCTCTAATCCTCTAGCAAGGATTAAACAACAATGAAAATACTTAATGCTCTTAAAGGAATGGGAATGGTTCAGTAAGCTTTTATCTTCTCCCTCTGCTGGTGCATAGCTACTTTGCTATTCCCACCTTAGAGTCTAATAAATTACTT
This sequence comes from Aepyceros melampus, assembly GCA_006408695.1. Lineage (NCBI taxonomy): Eukaryota > Metazoa > Chordata > Mammalia > Artiodactyla > Bovidae > Aepyceros > Aepyceros melampus. The sequence goes on from SJXQ01012242.1 coordinate 89,430, forward strand.
TGCCATATTTTCTTGGAGAAGAATGGAAGAAAATACACCAAAACAGTGGTTACAATTTTGTAGCATGCACTCCATGAGCATTTTTGCTCGTACAAAATTGGCTAGAATATGCCCCTAAATCCTGTATGCAAATACTTAAAGCACAAGGTAGACATTTCTAGAATATCATAAGAGACATAAGAAATGCTCTGAGGATTTGGGTTGGAAATATTGCTTCCAATTGAAAGTAACTGCATCAAGTTTCAGGTGATCTTAGCGTCTGTGCAAACTGGAATTTAGACTGTCAGACAATGGATGTAGAGAAACCTTCGGTAATACAAGAAAGCTGCAGATATAGGGCAGCACTGAGCATAGTCAGGAAACAGCTGGCCACCCAGTTTGTCTGCAAAGTGATATATATGGACAGTCTTTTTTACTTCCCAAGTCATAACTGAAAAACCAAAGTCATGTAGCCATGTTATATCGGGGCAGTTGTTTAAAATAAATCAACAGTCAGGCAAAATGATGTTTAGCTTTTTTTTTTTTTTTTTTTGGGGGTAAGGCTTTAAAGTCATGAGATTTCAAATAAAAATCCCAATTTCTAGAACATTTGGAGCTGACACATACACACTGCTGATGCTGCTAAGTCGCTCCATTTGAGTCCAACTCTGTGCAACCCCATAGACGGTAGCCCAACAGGCTCCCTATCCCTGGGATTCTCCAGGCAAGAACTCTGGAGTGGACTGCCATTTCCTTCTCCAATGCATGCATGCATGCATGCTAAGTCGCTTCAGTCATGTCCGACTCTGCACATACACACTACAGGATATAAAATATGTAATTTATAAGAACCTACTATAGCACAGGGAACTCTACTCAGTGCTCTATATGGGAACAGAATCTAAAAAGGCGTGGGTATAAGCATAACTGATTCACTTTGCTGTATAGCAAAAAGTAATACAACATTGTAAATCAACCATACCCCAATAAATTAGAAGTAATAAAATAAAATTACAAAATTTCAAACGAAAACCCCACTTTCTGGAAATAGCCTGCATACTGGTGGAAGTGGCTGGGTCCGCTTTGTGAATGGATGTGCTCCCCTGGCCGTCACTAGACGCATGGTGCCTTCACGCTGAGCCTGCCTCTAATCTCAGCTCTGCTGTTGACCTTCCCCAGGTGCTGGAGTCTGACATCCATAGAAGGACATTAGAAGCCTGATGAATGGAGTGATTGAGATATTATTTCAAGACTGTACTATCTTTGCCAGTTTTAAAAAAAAGCGGGGAGGGGGGATGTATTCGTTAGGTAATTTATCCCAGGGTAGACCACGTCCAAGAGGAATGGCAGGGCTTCACCACTATTGTATGTCATGTAGAGGGAGGGAACTGGTTGCTGATTTGGTTTAAAGAATTTTTTTTTCAATTTACCCCTTTAAATCAAAACCAGGTCAAATGTCATTTCTCTCTTCTTCATTCAAACGTGTTTTTTCCTTCCCTTCTTTCAAATGACATTAAAAAGAAACACAGACTATTCTTTCTCATGGACAAATGTTCTGAATAGTAGAAAGCTCTTTAAATGTTTAATTAATATTCATTCCATTAGCTTAGTCCTTTTCCCAGTCCATGATGCTAATACTTTCTGCCATGGATCAGATTAGTATGTTTCTTAATGCTCTTTAATGTCATTAATTTCCTTATGATCTTGAGCTCTTGTTAAAAAAATTTTTTTTTCCATTTTCATTTTTAACCAAGATGCTGAGTTTCCCATAGGAGCTGATCTAGTAGAAATTTCCTCCTGAGATTGTATAGTTTAAAGAATGTAGGGTCTTTTCTGTGTAAAAGGTTTCCATGTACAAAGGACTGTGAAACACAGGAGATGTTAGATGCCTTGAGAACAAGAACCTCTACTATATAATGATAGTATTTACTGAATGATTATAATGAGTCAGATCCCCTTCCCTTTGTACTAAACACGTATTAACACCTTTCCTCTTCACAGTGATTTCAGCTTCAGAATTTAAAAGGCAGCCACTCTTTTTCCCTCCACACTGCACTGATGAGGAATTGAGGTGCAGAACAGGAAGTAACCGTCTCAACACACAGCCAGCTGGGAGCCAAGCCAGATTTCGAAGGCAGGCTGCTCCAGCCGGCCACCTAGACCCACCAAGCCATCTGCCTCCCACCTGTCCTGGCCCAGGTGACACATGGCCCGCACGCAGGACGTGGTCCAAGAGCATGATCAGCTCAGCTTCTGTTTCATTACCAAGTGCCCGGCTAAGTATAAGGGTCACACAGGAAAAACAGAACCTGTGCATGTGTAGCGATCATTTCAGGTGGCAGAAAACATGATGAAACATGGGATGGTACCTCCTTATCTATGGCTTCATTTGCACATTGTCTTTTTTTTTTCTTTTTTCTGGCTGCTCTGTGCAGTACATGGGGTCTTAGTTCCCCAAGCAGGGATCGAACCTGCATCTGCTGCACTGGCCTGCCAGGGAAGTCCCGTTCTGACACTTTTTTATACTCATACATGCACCAAGTGTAGGTGTAAAATGTAGGAGATTCTTATATCATGATTCCGTTTTAATTAACTACACATTTTGTTTTTTAAATTTTGCCCTTATAGACAAGTATAGAAAATTATATAATAAAGGTCCAGATTTCCATCACCCCAGATTGACTGCTGATAAGGTGTTTTCTTTATCTTTCTTGGTGAAATCAATAAGACGATGAAGATAAAGTTGCAGTGCCCTCTGGGGAACATAGCTCTTTTTCCCCAGCATGATCTCGTTTTCTTTGATCTAAGATGCTGGTTCACTGCCAAGAATGAATCCTTTTTCAGTCAAAGATGAATCTTCCCTCATAACTCACCTCCCCCTCCAAGAAGCATATAGAAAGATTATCTCTGAAGCTGTTTGCAACTGCCTTGCTAAGGTCAGCTGAAACCCTGAATCGTCTTTAAATTTATTGTTTTATAACGGCTTCAATTTCTCCTGTTATCCATTAGGATAACTTAATAATAATCTATTTTCAACCTTGCAAATACTCCCTCTGTAATATTATTTATAAGCCAGTATCTTTCAAGCCACGTTGCTGAAGACCTTGACATTTTTCCTTATTTTTCTCATAAAATGTTTTTTAGATTTCAAAATAGGTTTCAGAGAAATTCTCCACAGAAAGCACAAGAACCAATAAGTGTTCCTTAAGCCTCGCACCAGTCAACAAAATCCTTTACTCCTATCAGCGGAACTGGCACATCTGTCAAGAGCCAAGTTTCATCTTCTCATCATCCCCTTTTATATGTTCTGCTTCAGGGAAAAGGTATTTAAAGTATTAATATATAACCTTCATGCTCCCAGCCCTCCTTTTTCTTGTTTCTGAAATGACCAACTATTCTGTCCCACCAACTCCCCTGCATTAGCGTCTAAAACTTTTCTCCTGACTATGAGTGCCCAGCTGCTGCTTTACTTGCAGGAATAGCATATATTTTGTCTTTGTTGGTGTGTAGGAGATAGTAGTGATACACACTTAATAGCAGAAACGAGACCCCTAGATCCAGCAACAATTTCTACATCCTTGGTCTGCCTGGTTGTGGACAGACAAATGCTAGTGCACCTGCAACTGGAAAACATCGCATCAATATTTGCTTTCCTTTTTTACACAAAACCTATATTTCAATTAGTTGCATCATGATTCAACCTGTGTAAAGATCATCACGGTTCATAACCACAGATCCACACATACAAAAAAGCACACTATAATTTGGAGCTATACCTGAAAATAAAGGCTGTGATAACACTATTCTGTATAGTAAAACATGTCAAACACCTCTCTATATATGACATAATGCAAACATCAGTTCAGTACAGTTCAGTCACTCAGTCATGTCTGATTCTTTGCGACCCCATGAATCAAAGCACACCAGGCCACCCTGTCTATCACCAACTCCCGGAGTTTACCCAAACTCATGTCCATTGAGTTGGTGATACCATCCAACCATCTCATCCTCTGTTGCCCCCTTCTCCTCCTGCCCCGAATCCCTCCCCGCATTAGGGTCTTTTCCAATGAGTCAACTCTTCGCATGAGGTGGCCAAAGTATTGGAGTTTCAGCTTCAACATCAGTCCTTCCAATGAACACCCAGGACTGATCTCCTTTAGGACGGACTGGTTGGATCTCCTTGTAGTCCAAGGGACTCTCAAGAGTCTTCTCCAACACCACAGTTCAAAAGCAAACATACACACTCACATTAAGAGGTATAACTGTAGGAGGTGGGAGGGGGATTCAGGGTCAGGGGACTCACGTATACCTGAGGCTGATTCATGTTGATGTGTGACAAAAACCATCACAATATAATTATCCTCCAATTAAAATAAATACATTATTTTTTAAGGTAGAATTATAAAAATAATCAATATCTCTTCGTAGCTTTCTACAAGAATATGACGAATGCATTTCAGAAAATGAAATGAGATTGAACAGTGAAAATATCTAGAGATAGGAACCACAGATCTGATCCTAAGGTGCTTAAACACACCCCACTGCAGACCAACACGTGCTTCTGTGATCACCTCCTGCTCACTATACTGTGTATCTGGTACAAGAGCCTTTTATCATTATTCCTTATAATCCCTTAGAGATTTGCCAAAACTGTCTTCTGGAAAAGTCCTGCTTCAGGCATATTCAGATGTAAGAGGCGCCAAATCTAGTTTTCATCCTGGGTCCCCACCAAGGTCAGACAGTGTCATTCCTGACTTACTGATCAGTTAACTTTTCTGAGAGTTTCTGTGTCACTCTTCTTAATACTCAAAAGGGTAGTAGCTTCCAGTCCCACCCATGACAAGACTACCACCAGTCTTAAGTTTTGAAAGGAAGAGTAGTTTGCACCACTGATACATTTGCTTCCAAATTCCCCCTGCCGTAGAATAGACAGGGACCAAACTGTGGTGTTGGAGAAGACTCTTGAGAGTCCCTTGGACTGCAAGGAGATCCAACCAGTCCATCCTAAAGGAGATCAGTCCTGGGTGTTCACTGGAAGGACTGATGCTGAAGCTGAAACTCCAACACTTTGGCTACCTGATGCAAAGAGCTGACTTATTTGAAAAGACCCTGATGCTGGGAAAGATTGAGGGCAGGAGGAGAAGGGGATGACAGAGGATGAGATGATTGGATGACATCACCAACTCAATGGACCTGTTGGGTAGACTCCAGGAGTTAGTGATGGACTGGGAGGCCTGGTGTGCTGCTGTTCATGGGGTTGCAAAGAGTCAGACACAACTGAGCGACTGAAGTGAACGAACACTACTGAGGTGCCCTGTGTCATAACCAACGTCACCCCCACCGTGCTTCTGTATTTCAACGTCCTCCACATTGGTTGTAACTCACACCCCTCCCATGTCTGTCACTGTGACTGCGGATACAACAGCCCTTTACGCTCCTTGCTGGGGGGTTGAAGTCTCTGCTACCCTCATCACAGTCCCTGAGGGGAATTACAGCCTGGCTTCTGAGTCACTGATTTGCAAGATGGTATTAAAATGATGACATGAGGGGTTTCCCTGGGGGGTCTGTGGTAAAGAATCTTCCTGCCAATGCAGGAGACACGGATTTGATCCCTGATCCAGGAAGGTCCTAAGTGCCACAGAGCAATTAAGGCCGTGCACCACAAATATTGAGCCTGTGCTCTAGAGCCCATACGCCCTAGAATCCCTGCTCTACAACAAGAGAAGCCACCTCAATGAGAAGCCCTCGACCTGCAACTAGACAGCAGCCCCTGCTCGCTGCAATGGGAGCAAAGCCTGAGTAGCAACAAAGACTCAGCCCAGCTAGAAATAAACTAATTTCTTAAAAAAAAAAAAAAAAAAAGACACGAGTTACTATAGCTTCCTGGCCACCACAAATATAACCTCAGGTTTCTAACTTCCTTCGCTGGGGAACATGACACTCTTGGAGAGATTCCCTGGCCAATCCAGGGTGGATCCACTCACATAAAGAGTCTCTGGTGCTCCATGGCATCACCAGGAATTTCCTCTAACTAGGTGCATGACATCCTCAAGAAACTGCCTCTCCTATAAGGCTGAGAATCTAGCCTGAACAACGCCAGTCACTCTCACAGAAGCCTGAAGGCCAACACACTTCACTGCTGTCTCGTTAGGACCCCCTCTGTCCATAAGATGGGGAAGCCTGTCCATCCCACAGGGCTCCTAACACACTCATGAAACACCATGGGCCTGGGTTATCACATTCTTAGAGGCCCTGTTTCACAGCAGTGATGAGTTAAACCATAGTTTTCAGTCAATTATGTTTCCTAATGTGTAAACTCCACAGGCTCTTATCCATCTCTCTGCTCATGAGTGCTTTCTAATTCATCTCCTTTCTTCTGATACTGAAAAGCCTGCACAAAGTTTAGTGGTTCATGTGAAATATCTCTGGAGCCCTATGAAAAGGATCTCAATATAGGCAACTATAAGATTGTTGCAAGGTTTTGTCTATTAATTCAGGAGATGCACACTTTTTTTTTCTTTTTAATTTTAATTGGATCACACTTTCTTTATAATATTGGAATGGTTTTTGCCATACATCAACATGAATTGGCCATACGCATACACAGGTCCCCTATCTTCTGAATCCCCTGATCACCCTCCCATTTCCCTCTCCATCCCTGCCCCTCTAGGTTGTCACAGACAACTGACTTTGGGTCCCCTGCATCATACAAACTCCCACCGGCTATCTGTCTTTTACATGGTAATATATATGTTTCAGCGCTACTCTTTCAAATCATCCCACCCTCTGCTTCTCCCACTGAGTCCAAAAGTCTATTCTTTATGTCTATGCCTCCTTTGCTGCCCTGCATGTACAATCGTCAGTACCATCTTTCTAGAGTCCATATATGTGTTGATATACGATATTTGTCTTTTTCTTTCTGACTTAGTTCACTCTTTATAATAGGCTCTAGGTTCATCCACTCATTAGAATGGACTCAAATATGTTCCTTTTTAAAGCTGAGTAATAGTCCATTGTGTGTATGTTACACACTTAATTTCATGTACCCCTTGGTGTTTTCTGCATCAGGACGCACTTTCCCCCATAATAAAATCCGGTATTCTGTTTTTCACTTTATTTTGTTACATTTGCTATTTTGTCCCATTTTTGTCCCAACATTGCTCTTCTCTAGTCTTATTGTTACATCTACTCTCTTCAAATTTCATTGTATAAGAAAAGATAACGTTAACTAATACAAAAGGCCATCTGTATGAAAAAGTAAAACAGACCAATTTAGGTAATGGCCCACTTTAACTGACAGCACAGCAATTAATTTGTAAGAGTTTACTACATCATATTTTTACTTCTAATTTATACATTGAAACTGGTATTTACACTAAAAAATTCATATGCAAGGATGCCTTGTCAAATATTCTGCGAACCAAGCCAAATAATGTTCACACTAAGTGATGTCTCAGATACATAACTGTACCTTCCATGGAGGGCAAGGAGAGAAAAGAGAGAGAAAGGGGAAAATGTGAACGAAAAAGGGTTAGATTTCTTTAAATATGCATTATAATATATACTGTTCACTGAGCTTATTTTCCGAAGGTTATCAGCCCGTTTCAGGAAGTCATTTGCCATCTCAATTTTATACATGAGTTTCCAAAACATCAGGGTTTTCCAGCACTAAAGGACTATCGGATACCATGCTATCCCCCACTAGTCCATCTCCATAGGGCCTGGAAGAGCCCAGGTTATCTCAGAATATGTAACTGAAATCAGTGTCAAAGGCAGCACAAGAATTTCCATAGTGCTCCAGTGGCTAAGACTCTGCACTCTCAATCTAGGGGCCCAGGTTCCATCCCTGGTCAGGAAACTGGAGCCCCTGAATACCGCAACGAAGAGTTTGTATCCCACAACTAAAGATCCCGCATGCTGCAACCAAGACCAGGCACGGCCAAATAAATAAATAAATAAAATCTTAAAAACACACACACACACAGCACAAAGTCAAAAATAAGAGTAGAGAGATATAGAAATAAATCAAAACCCAGCAGAAAATAACATTCTGCCCCTCCCCCAGCTGTGATGTAAAATCCTTATCTAGTTCATGCTGCATTTATGGCAGACAGTTCATCTACAGAACCTGGGTGGTGTCTGTTTATGATTTCTTAAGGTCTTTAAATTTACTAAAATGAGTTTTAATCTTTTTCAATGTAGAAAGTTGTTCCATAGCTGCCAAAGCAAAGGAAAAGTTTACATAAAGAGATCTTCACGTATAAAGAAGACATAAGAGAGAAAGAGAGAAAAGAATGAACCTCTACTGAAGAGGAGGATCTATGCACTCGCCTCCTCTTAGGGGACTAGGATGTTTCCAGTGGGTAACACAAATGCAGCAGGTGTTCCCTTTTCTCAATGTGTTTTCAATGTCAAAGGATGAAGTTATTTTCTTTTATCTAGCTAGGATATAATCCCAACACCTTTGTTTGCCTTGTATATCTCCTAGAATTAATCACAAATGAAATGCCTTTTTTTTTTAACATGTCATCAATCAAAACAATGATTCTAACAGGTTACCTGAGCCTCTAAAGTGCTTGCCAGCCAGAGATGGGCTGGTGTATTCTTTTCTCACTGAATCCGTGTACGAAGCTGAAGATCGTCACCTACCATACCAATAAACAGATGTGGCAGCCATCAAGCCATCAGCCACTGCAGCTGCCAGGACTGTGCACCCTGAGGGTAATTCAGGACTGAGGAAAACAGGATCCTACTTACAGTTAAGGTCCCTATCAAAGGAATGATTTTAACGAGCCCTGCTGCTAAGTCGCTTCAGTTGTGTCCGACTCTTCGCGACCCCATGGACTGCAGCCTACCAGGCTCCTCCACCCATGAGATTTTCCAGGCAAGAGTACTGGAGTGGGGTGCCATCGCCTCCTCCGCTAATGAGCCCAGACTCTTGCATCTTCCCAAATATGGAAAAGTGCTAAATTCATTAACTTGAGATGTCTGTTTTTCTTTATATGTGTGCAGGTTCAGTCACGTCTGCCTCTTTGTGATCTCACGGACCATAGCCCATCAGGCTGCTCTGTCCACGGGATTCTCCAGGCAAGAATATTGGAGTGGGTTGCCCTTTCTTCTCCAGTGGATCTTCCCAAGCGGACTGAACCTGCAACTCCTGCAATAGCCAGCAGATTTTTACCACTAATGCCACCTGGGAAACTATGTTCTTCTTTAGTTAACAGCAAATTTTGATGTTCTGACTACCTGATTTCTACTTTTTTGTTGTTGTTTTTTTTCCCAAAAACTTCTGTATATAATGGCTCCTCCCTGACCTCCTGGGAACGCTCCCTCAGAGTGATTCGAGAGGCTGTCTCCCAGGATTGAGTCCTCAGTATGTCTGCCAAACGAGATACAATTCTCAACTTTCAGGTTGTGCTTTTTTCAGACAACTTCAGGGTCTGCATCCAGAGCCTCTATTCTATGATACCTGCAGCTCTTGTGTTTTGTTAAAGTTGTATTGAAGAAAGAATCCACATCTAAATGATCAAAATTACCACAAGACGATCAGGCAGGACTATGCCAAGAAGGGCACAGTGTCAGTGGCCATNGATTTCTTTGGAAGGAATGATGCTAAAGCTGAAACTCCAGTACTTTAGCCACCTCAGGCGAAGAGTTGACTCATTGGAAAAGACTCTGATGCTGGGAGAGATTGGGGGCAGGAGGAGAAGGGGACGACAGAGGATGAGATGGCTGGATGGCATCACTGACTCGATGGACATGAGTTTGAGTGAACTCCGGGAGATGGTGATGGACAGGGAGGCCTGATGTGCTGCGATTCATGGGGTCACAAAGAGTCGGATACAACTGAGCGACTGAACTGAACTGAACTTCCAGTTACAAAATAAATGAGCCAAGGGTATGAAATGCAAAGAAACTATTTTACCCTGGTTATATAATTTATTTTCAAATATTACTAATAATATTCTCTTATGATTCCTGTTATTTCTATAAGGTAGTAGCAGTGTTTCTTCTTTCCTTCTGAATTTTATTGAGTATTCTCTGTCTCTTTTTTGTGGTCCAACTAAATTTTGGTCAATCCTATTTATCCTTTCAAATGAGCCGCTTGAAACTTTTTGACATTGCTTGTATTTTTAAAATTCTTATTTTGTTTATTTCTATTCTTATCTTTCTGATTTCTGCTTTCCTTTTACTTAATTTGCTTTTTTCAGGGTTTATATGGTGAATTTTGTGTTACTGATTTAAAATATATCTTACTTTTTAAGATGTTTTCAGCTACAAATTTTCATACAAGCACAGTTGTAGCTGAATCCCATAAGTTCTCAGTTTTTTTTTTTTCATTTTCATTTAGCTCAACACTTTCATTACTGAACTTTTTTAAATTTCATTTTGAAAAGATAGTTTTGAGACATATCACTTATTATCCAGATATTCCCAGATATTCTGCCTTTTCAAATTTATTTTTATTATTTATTTTAGTTAATAATATTATAAGTGAAGAAACCCTGGCTTAAAACTGCACATTCAAAAATTGAAGATTATGGCATTTAGTCCCATCACTTCATTGCAAATACATGGGAAAACAATGGAAACAGTGACAGACTTTACTGTCTTGGGCTCAAAATCACTGCAGATGGTGACTGCAGCCATGAAATTAAAAGACACTTCTGGAAAGAAAATATGTGACCAACCTAGACAACATGTTAAAAACCAGAGACATTACTGACATAGGTCCGCCTAGTCAAAGTCTGGTTTCTCCATTGGCCATGTATGGGTGTGAGAATTGGACTATAAAGAAAGCTGAGCATCACAGAATTGATGCTTTTGAACTGTGCTGTTGGAGAAGACTTGAGAATCCTTTGGACTACAAGGAAATCAAACCAGTCAATCCAAAGTAAATGAACCCTGAATACTCATTGGAAACATCAGTTCTTTGGTGTTCAGCTTTCTTTATGGTCCAACTCTCACATCCATACACGGCTACTGGAAAAACCACTGACAAGGTGGACTGGTTGCCGTGATTTTAATTTTTCGAATGTTGAGTTTTAAACCAGCTTTTTCACTCTCCTCTTTCACTTTCATCAGGAGGCTCTTTAGTTCCTCTTTGCTTTCTGCCATAAGGGTTGTATCATCTGCATATCTGAGGTTATTGGTATTTCTCCCGCCAATCTTGATTCCAGCTTGTGCTTCCTCCAGCCCAGCGTTTCTTATGATGTGCTCTGCATAGAAGTTAAATAATCAGGGTGACAATACACGGCCTTGACGTACTCCTTTTCCTATTTGGAACCAGTCTGTTGTTCCATGTCCAGTTCTAACTGTTGCTTCCTGACCTGCATACAGATTTCTCAAGAGGCAGGTCAGGTCTGGTATTCCCATCTCTTTCAGAATTTTCCACAGTTTTTTTATGATCCACACAAAAGCTTTGGTTTAGTCAATAAAGCAGAAGTAGATATTTTTCGGGAACTCTCTTGCTTTGTTGATGATCCAACAGATGTTGGCAATTTGATTTCTGGTTCCTCTGCCTTTTCTAAATCCAACTTGAATATCTGGAAGTTCTTGATTCACAAACTACTGAAGATTCACTTGGAGAACTTTGAGTGTTACCTTGTTTGCATGTGAGATGAGTGCAATTGTGTGGTAGTTTGAACATTCTTTGGCATATTGGGCATAGTTGGTTTACTGTGTTGTTCAAGTTCAGTTTCTTTTTTGACTTCCTGCCAGTTGTTTTATTAATTATTGAAAATAATTTACTGATGTCCTTAGCTAATATTTCAAAATTTTCTTAGCTCCCTTTCATTCTATTATTTGCTAATATTTTTATTACTATATCTTTTTATTGCTATCTTTATTATTATTTATTTATTTTTTTACTTTACAGTATTGTATTGGTTTTGCCATACATCAACATGAATCCACCACGGGCGTACATCTCCAGTCTAGGTTTATTGCTATTTTCTATTTGATGAGACATTATTCTCCTACTTCCATACTGTGGACTTGCTTTCCTTTAGTTCTCTAACTGTGTCTATAACAGTTGATTTAAATCTTTCTCTCAATAAGTTTAACATCTGGTCTTTCTGAAGAGCAGTTTCTACTGATTGCTTTTTTGCCTGTGTATTGTTCATGCTTTCTTATTTCTTTAATTTTCTCTTGAATTTTTGTTGGTAAACAGAATATTAAAAATAAATGTGGTGACTCTGGAAATGAGCTTTTTCTTATGCTTATGGCTTATATTTGTTTATTGCTCCTATTACTATTTATTTGTTTACAGACCTTACTAGAATACTCCCATAAAGTGTGTTATTTCTCAATGTGATCACCACAGTCTCTACTCAGCACAGTCAGTACAAACTGGACAGAAAGTTTCTTAAATTCTTTGACTCAAAAACCTCCCGCCTTTTGAGGGGAAGGTGGTAGAGGACGCTGTGTATGTGCAGGGACTTATGTTCATTGTTCCAGCAGGCATTTTATAGCTCTTACTTCCGCATCACTCTCTACTTGTCCATAGCCTTAAATCCGGCCCAAGGTGAGTAATGAGGCTTTTCCCAAGTCCATACTGGGCGTGTGCACAAGCCTGCATGTTTTTATGGTCTTATGAATTCAAGGAATATTATAAATATATTCCAAGCTTCCTACAAACATCTTGTTCTCCTAAACTTAAGATTGTTGGCCAGCCTTTTCTTAGCCCCAGATGATCTCACTGCTTCAGACAGTTGTGATTTTGAACAGTTGTCTCTGATTGTTTTAGAAAGTGACAAGGAAATCGAGATTTTTTTTCCACAGATGTAACTCCAATCAAATAAACACAGGTTCTGAAAACAAAGTGTTTCATGGAGCTGCCGGATCAGTCATATAATGACAATCTGGAAATGCAAACTTGTGTTAATTTCAAACCCACTTATCCTCTCCTTCGGCTGTCAGGTTGCTCTCATTTCATAGTTATGAATGTTGAAAAGTATTCGTTTTCAAGGCTGCCATGGATCTGGAGAGGAGGAAATGTTAATCTTACAAAGTTATCATTGTTCTTAGAGCAGTTGAGCCATTTTTCTTAACAAATCTTTCTTAATCTATAATGATTTTAGTTAGCTCCTAGGTTTCTTAAGGGAGAAGGCAATGGCACCCCACTCCAGTACTCTTGCCTGGAAAATCCCATGGACGGAAGAGCCTGGTGGGCTGTAGTCCATGGGGTCGCTAAGAGTCGGGCACAACTGAGCGACTTCACTTTCACTTCTCACTTTCATGCATTGGAGAAGGAAATGGCAACCCACTCCAGTGTTCTTGCCTGGAGAATCCCAGGGACGGGGGAGCCTGGTGGGCTGCCGTCTATGGGGTCGCACAGAGTCGGACATGACCGAAGTGACTTAGCAGCAGCAGCAGGTTTCTTAAAATGTTAATATCAAAAGCTGTTGCCTATGTTTTCATTTTTATGCAGCAGCAATTTTAAAGAATATTTTCTCTACTATCTTGGAAGTGTTTATGCTCAAATAATTTTTAAATAATTTGAAAAAAAATTAATGGAGGCTGTCTGGCTTTTTAAAATTGTGCTGAACAAATTGGATATCTATATGCATTAAAATTGGTCTCTAATTAAATCAAACATCACTTAGTTTTATTTTACCAAATTATAGATTCACTCAGTACATAAATAATTTTGGTATTTGTGAAGATGGTAAATTTTACCTACTGAAACACAAAAGCTATGAACTTTCTCCCTTTAACAGTTTCTAATACTTTTCACAGCAAAGTATTATCAAAAGTAGTAACTAAACCGTTGATAATCAGTGAAGGCCTTTCATCCTTGAAGCAACTTGATATTGTATTACGTACATTAATTTAATATTAAAATATTCTACTTATATAGACACTATTAGCTTCCTCACTTTATAAAGTGAGTTTGGAAATATTATGTAAATATTCAAAGTTCACACAGCTAATCAGCCAGTTTAGTTTAAAATAAAATATCTCATCTTGTATCAAGGTTTATTCACTGAAATGGTGTATGTTTCCTCACTAAGATTAATATTAACATATGTGTTCCCAGATTTACATGTGTGGACAGTTCTAATGCTTATTACTGTTCTGAGTGAGATTTGATCAAGAACTTACGCATTATCTACTGAAATAAAGAATATTCAGCTTTTCTAATTTCTAGAAGCACTTTCTAACCCTATAATTAGATTCTATTTTTCTGTAAAACAAACTGAGACAACTTTTTATCTAGAGGATAGTACTAGAAACTTAAATGTGTTATTTGAGGAAATTGAGGATATTAGACAATTTTATCATTTGCTTGCAAAACACACAAACTTGCAGCCTTTTTTTTTTTTAAAGAAAATGATTTTGAATATATGTCCAAAATTTCAAAACAGCACATATGAAAAAGTAACCTGAGTTTTCATTGCTGCCTTTGCATAGAAGCTAATAACTGAACTCATTAAATTGGAAGTGGAATATATGAAGCAAAGACATTAGAAATAGGAAAGTATGAGATTTCCTTAGGCCTGATTAGTAGAATGCAATGAATAGGATCAACCTTTTCATCCTTTTCATTTTATGACAGAAAATAAATGTCAACATTAATTGACTAGCTCAATATCATTTTTATTAATCAGGGTCTTATACTGATTATGCTTCTGAAGTATTCATTTTCTTTAAATCATAACTTTTGTCTTTTAACCTCTATCTACTCATTTATTGTCATGATGAGTACAAGAAATCAATAGGTGACATCTAATGAGAGATTATAGCATTTTGACTTCAATACAGATCGTTAAATTGGCTAACAAGTTTGCTGCATTTTTATGAAGGGGTCAGTTTTAAGGTCATTTGTCTTTTTTATGTGAAAATCAAATGGAATTTGCCTTTATATAAGCGAGGAACCAGCATAGATAAGCACATTTAATTACAGATTTAATTTGTGTCTTTTTTGTAGTTACCATATCTTTTATGTTGTGGCCTGCTATTTAAACTCCATGGGAATTTTATTTTCAAATTCCTTGATACAGTATATTTTCTAACATTTTGCTCTTAGGTTATGCATGATGTCTGATATCATTTAATATATTATTTTTCTCATCAAATCAATTTAATTTTACTTTTACATCCTACTCCTTTGAATATTTTAATGACCCCAGTTCTGATTAGCTTTTGCACCTGATTTCAAAATAAGTTAAAAAGTTTTAATTCAGCTTTTGTGCTCTCAGGACAAATTGACTCTGTCTAGGTTACATATGTCTGGTAAGGATAAAGGCAAAGTGCTAGAAAATTATACTTAATTTTCTAAGAAACATGAGAGAACTTTCATGGTAAGCTATAACTGAATAGAATAAAAATAGCTATTCTCAAGATTACTGGGAGAAATATCAAGAACCTCAGATATGCAGATGATACCATTCTAAGAGAAAAAAAACAAAGAGAAACTAAAGAATTTCTTGATGAAGGCAGAAAACAAAAAAGAATGAAAGTGTTGGCTTGAAACTAAACATTAAAACAAAACAAAACTAAACTAAGATTATTTCAACCAGTCCCACCTCTTCATGGCAAATAGAAGAGGAAAAAACTGATGAATTTTATTTTCTTGGGCTTCAAAGTCACTGAGGACAAAGACTACAGCCATAAAATTAAAAGATGCTTGCTCCTTGGAAGGAAAGTTATGCAGACAGTGTATTAAAGAGCAATTACTTCACTGACAAAGTCCATATAGGCAAAGCTGTGCTTTTTCCAGTAGTCATACATGGATCTGAGAGTTGGATTGTAAAGAAAGCTGAGCACTAAAAATTTGATGCTTTCAAACTGTGGTGCTGGAGAAGACTCTTGAGAGTCTCTTGGACTGCAAGGAGATCAGGAAGTCAACTCTGAAATTCACTGAAAGGACTGATGTTGAAGCTCCAGTACTTTGCCCATTTGATGCCAGAAGCTGACTCATGGGGAAAGATCCTGACGCTGAAAAAGATTGAGGACAGGAGGAGAAGGGGATGACAGAGGATGAAGTGGTTGGATGGCATCACTGACTCAATGAACATGAGTTTGAGTAATCTCTGGGAAATAGTGGACAACAGGGAAGCCTGCCATGAGTCAGTCCATAGGGCTGAAAAATTTGGACATGACAGCGACTGAACAACTGCTATTTTTATAATGTCTTGAGGAAGAACAGGTGATAATAATTATTATTTTTTCATCCAGGAGTAAGATGTTTGATTTACCATAACTTGAATGGTAAAGATCCTAGAATGGTAAAGATCTAGAATGGTTTGATTTACCATAACTTGAAAATTTTTTGAGCTTTCTGCTTTATTGACTATGCCAAGCCTTTGACTGTGTGGATCACAATAAATTGTGGAAAATTCTGAGAGAGATGGGAATACCAGACCACCTGACCTGCCTCTTGAAAAACCTATATACAGGTCAGGAAGCAACAGTTTGAACTGGACATGGAACAATAGACTGATTCCAAATAGGAAAAGGAGCATGCCAAGGCTGTATATTGTCACCCTGCTTATTTAACTAGTATGCAGAGTACATCATGAGAAATGCTGGGCTGGAGGAAGCACAAGCTGGAATCAAGATTGGCGGGAGAAATATCAATAACCTCAGATATGCAGATGACACCACCCTTATGGCAGAAAGTGAAGAGGAACTAAAAAGCCTCTTGATGAAAGTGAAAGAGGAAAGTGAAAAAGTTGGCTTAAAGCTCAACATTCAGAAAACGAAGATCATGGCATCTGGTCTCATCAGCTCAATCAGTCAGTTCAGTCTCTCAGTCGTGTCCTTCGCTTTGCGACCCCATGAATTGCAGCACGCCAGGCCTCCCTGTCCATCACCAACTCCTGGAGTTCACTCAGATTCATGTCCATCAAGTCCATGATACTATCCAGCCATCTCATCCTCTGTTGTCCCCTTCTCCTCCTGCCCCCAATCCCTCCCACCATCACAGTCTTTTCCAATGAGTCAACTCTTCACATGAGGTGGCCAAAGTACTGGAGTTTCAGCTTTAGCATCATTCCTTCCAAAGAAATCCCAGGGGTGATCTCTTTCAAAATGGACTGGTTGAATCTCCTTGCAGTCCAAGGGACTCTCAAGAGTCTTCTCCAACACCACAGTTCAAAAGCATCAATTCTTTGGTGCTCAGCCTTCTTCATAGTCCAACTCTCACATCCACACATGACCACAGGAAAAACCATAGCCTTGACTAGATGGACCTTAGTTGGCAAAGTAATGTCTCTGCTTTTAATATGCTATCTAGGTTGGTCATAACTTTTCATCACTTCATGGCAAATAGATGGAGAAACAGTGGAAACAGTGTCAGACTTTATTTTTCTGGGCTCCCAAATCACTGCAGATGGTGATTACAGCCATGAAATTAAAAGACGCTTAGTCCTTGGAAGAAAAGTTATGACCAACCTAGACAGTATATTAAAAAGCAGAGATATTACTTTGCCAACAAAGGTCCGTCTGGTCAGGGCTATGGTTTTTCCAGTGGTCATGTATGGATGAGAGAGTTGGACTGTGAAAAAAGCTGAATGCTGAATTTGGCAAAGTAATGTCTCTGCTTTTAATATGCTATCTAGGTTGGTCATAACTTTTCATCACTTCATGGCAAATAGATGGAGAAACAGTGGAAACAGTGTCAGACTTTATTTTTCTGGGCTCCCAAATCACTGCAGATGGTGATTACAGCCATGAAATTAAAAGACGCTTAGTCCTTGGAAGAAAAGTTATGACCAACCTAGACAGTATATTAAAAAGCAGAGATATTACTTTGCCAACAAAGGTCCGTCTGGTCAGGGCTATGGTTTTTCCAGTGGTCATGTATGGATGAGAGAGTTGGACTGTGAAAAAAGCTGAATGCTGAAGAATTGATGCTTTTGAACTGTGGTGTTGGAGAAGACTCTTGAGAGTCCCTTGGAGTGCAAGGAGATCCAACAAGTCCATTCTGAAGGAGATCAGTCCTGGGTGTTCATTGGAAAGACTGATGCTAAAGCTGAAACTCCAGTACTTTGGCCACGTCATGTGAAGAGGTGACTCATTGGAAAAGACCCTGATGCTGGGAGGGATTAGGGGCAGGAGAGAAGGGTATAACAGAGGATGAGATGGCTGGATGGCATCACCAACTCGATGGACATTAGTTTGAGTAGACTCCAGGAGTTGGTGATGGATAGGGAAGCCTGGCCTGCTGGGATTCATGGGGTTGCAAAGAGTTGCACACGAATGAGTGACTGAACTGAACTGAACTGAACAACTGTTGGCTTAGACAGTAAAGAATCTATATGCAATATGCAAGACCTGGGTTTGAAAATCTCTTTCTATAGGCTCTTTAACATTACAACAGAAAAAGTATAGTTCATGTTGAATGCTAAAGCTTATTGGTAATTTGTGTCTGTGTAGACTGTGGTGCTGAGGAAAGTTCTCACAACTTATCTAAGTTTAATGGGCCATAGATTAGTTAATATTTTGATCACAGAGGAAGCAAAACCAGTTCATGTATTATTAAATATTTGAGCAGCATATTCTCAGATACATTACATCAGATGATTAGATAGCAACATCCAAATGGACAAATTATGTTTAAAAAATAATTCACACATAAAAGCAATGATAATCTCTTCCCTATTTGATACACACAAGTTACTTGATAGATTGCTATGTTGGCAGACCCTATAAAACCACGTAGACACATTTTTGTATTTGAAGAAATGTCAGATCCCCAGACTGAAAATAAGCCTGATAGATATGATCCTTTCTTTTTCTCCACAGAGAACTGCATTTAAACTATTAAACCTCATCGATTTTTTCTTTCTATCACAAGTGCGATGCATGAAGGAGACTCCTTACGTGACACCTGGGTTACGAGAAGCAGTGGTCTGCACACAGATGCCTTCCTTCTGTATCTTTCAGATAATTAGTCAAGCCACAGGTCACTTACCTACGAAAAAATAGTTAATTTCATAAAGACACGCTAACCTACTAGTCTAAAGGAGAAGTATCTACTCTGCTATGATTCATTCCAAAGGGCTTAAAATCAATTACACATATAAATCACTTAAAACAAGTTATACTGGATCTAAAACCTTGTAGATACCTGTTTCTAGAAATATGTGCAACCACAATTACTGTATAGTTTTATTTACTGATTTCACAAAAATTCCTCACTAACAGACTGTAACTGAGAGGCAATTATAAAATCACATGTTTAGGTCCTACTCCAAGTGTTCCAGTTAAAAAATTCAGGGAATATAATTTAATATCACCACTAGGCTTTCTTTCCCATGTTATTACAACTAAAGAATACAGGTCACAAGTTAAAGATTTTCTTTCCTATAAAATCTTAATTGTACACTACTGCCAAATTGCCTTTTAGAAAATGTCTCAAAGAATAAGGAAAATAAAATTATATTCTCTAAGAGGATTGCTGTTTATCAAACCAGTGAATATATGACTTTTCTCTGCAAATTTAAGGAAGCAAGATGGGCTAGGAGTTCCATGTTTTTATTCATAGATGACTTGCTTTATCTCGTTACTGCACAGGTGTTCTTTCATATCAGTCTCCCATTTACTTTATATTGCTTTCCAGTCTCTGGAGGAAACAAACGCGCTACTTAAGGAGGCTAGTGAAAGCTAACATATCAAGGGAATACAGATAGAAGGTGAGAGGAAAAAAGGAAAACAGCTTTTGTAAGGCCAGGGAATTAGGTACAGTTGGTAATAAATTGCATGGCAAAATAATTTCTGAGAGGCTTAAAATAGAATTGGAAAAGAGAAAATGTCGCTAAAAATATAATGAATTTTTAATTTAAAAACGCATGTATTTCATGCCTCAAGAGATTTCTTGTACATATAAATTCATATGCCTTACAAATATACTGTTTGTTTCATTAATTTTTTATTCTTTTGAGGTACATAGATGGTAGCAGTTATACCAAGTGACTCCCCTACAGCACTGTTCATTGGCAGTTAATCAAGTGAGCGTCCTCATTGCGCTACTTTTGATTTAGCCAATTATCCTATTAGATTGTAAATAATAAAGATGTGGCAAACCTTTATATAAATAAAGTTGTGATTATCATAGTTATTTGTATAATATATAAAATACATTTGGTATAATAACATCCCATATGTGTGCTTTGCTTTGGGCACAGTTCAATCTGAATGACATACATCACTGTTCAGTTGCCTTTCCCTACTCCTACCGCATCTCTAGGGCTCCCCAGCTGACACGACTCAGCAGCAGCAGCAGCCGCAGGTGGTGCTAGTGGTAAGGAACCCACCTGCCAAGGCAAGAGATGTAAGAGACACAGGTTCCATCCCTGGGATGGGAAGATCCCCTGGAGGAGGGCATGCCAACTCCCTCCAGCATTCTTGCCTGGAGAATCCACCAGACAGAGGGGCCTGGTGGGCTACAGTCCATGGGGTCAAAGATCAGACTCAGTTGGAGTGACTTAGCCCCTACACGTCCACCATGCCTTTAAGCTATGTCTCTCACTTTTGCTAAAGTTACTGTCTTAAAAAATAAACTGAGCGGGAAGAGGGATCAACATGGAAGAGTAGGAGGACCCTGAACTCACTCTCCCTCAGAGAGACATCAAAATTACAACTTCAGATACAACAGGCATTGCTGAGAACCATATGCAGACCAGCAGAACAGTTCTTACACACGCAAGGCTGTAAAGAAAGATGCATGAGAGTTCTGGTAGAAGGAATAAACAACGCACTCAGGACCCAAACCACTAGCAGGGCATGTCAAAGGGGAGGGAAATGTCGCAGGCTCAAGGGTTCTCCCTGGAGAGTGAGGGATTTGAGCCACATATTAAACACCTCAGCACTGAGGTTCAGTACCAAAATGTGAGTACCTTTAGTTGGTTAGAAGACCAGTAGCGTCTATCAGAGGGCTGGAAGAGACTGTAGCTCCACTCTTGCAGAGAGCATGCACAGATTTGCTTGCGTAGCGTCCCAGCAAGGAGGCAGCAGACTGAGACTGCCCGATGCTCTGCAGGGCCCACCCCTGCGCACCCCTCCATCCGTGCTGGCTTCCTGCTTCAGCCCGGCCTGTTCCTGCACCGCTTTTCACTAAAGCGGAAACCACCATTGCCAACATGTGTGCACATACATGGAGCGAACTCAGTCAGCCTGGGCCCTGCCCCTGCCTCCAGCCAGGCAGAGACTGGCATTGCTTGCTCACTCTTAGGGAGAAAGAATTCACTTCTAACTAAGGCACACACACCCCAGGAGAAGTGGAACCAGCTCAGAACCATAGTCCCAAAGCCTGGGCCCTGGCACACCCTTCCCTAAGGCTGAAACTGCTATTGTACCAGGGGGAGGTCAAATCCCCTGAGGACCCCTGCTCCAGGACCTCAGGCCCGAGTCACTGGCAGGGCAGGGACGGACAATGAGCCCAGGAGTCCCTCCTCACACCTGGCAGCGGTCAGCAGAACACCCCAGAGGAAGGCTCAGCCCGACATGTGTCAGACCCCAGAGGAAGGCTCAGCCCGACACACAAACAGATTGCATGGGAATGCTCCCTCCCAGGGACATGCCTACAGGTCTGGATAGGTAACAGTTTCTCCTAATCTTTTTCCATCCCTCGTTTCTGGCTGATAAATTTTTATATTTTCTAGCCTTTTTTTTCCTTTTTCTTTTCTGCTGAAGTTCTCAGTGTGCTTGTCTTTTTTTTTTCTCAAATTGAGCTAGCATTATTATTACTATTACTTGAACTATTTATCAGGTAAATTATGGAAGGTCTGATGCTGAAGCTGAAGCTGCAATGTTTTGGCCACCTGAGGGGAAGAACTGACTCACTGGAAAAGACCCTGATGCTGGGAAAGATTGAAGGCAAGAGGAGAAGGGGATGACAGAGGATGAGATGGTTGGATGGCATCACTGACTCAGTGGACATGGGTTTGGGTGGACTCCAGGAGTGGGTGATGGACAGGGAGGCCTGATGTGCTGCAGTCCATGGGGTTGCAAAGAGTCAGACACGACTGAGTGACTTTCAGTTTCACTTTCACATATAGTAGAAAGGAATACAAGCATAATACTAAAGAAAATTGTTAAACTGCAGTAAAGAGACTAAAATAAGAAAAGAACAGAGAAGAACTACACAAACAATCAGAGAAGAGTAACAGCATGTTAAGAAGTACAAATGTATCAATACTCACTCTAAACATCAATGGACTAAATGTTCCAATCAAAAACATCAAAGAGCTGACCAGGGTAAAAATTGATGTGCTCTCTACAAAAGATTTACCTGAGAGCTGAAAACACGTGCAGACTGAAAGATATTCCTTTCAAACAGAAATGACAAGACAGCAAGGTTAGCGATATTGACATAGGAAAGTAGGCTTTATGGAATCTAGAAAGATGCTGCTGCTGAACCTGTTTGCAGGCCATCAGTGGAGACAAGGGCACAGAGAACAGACTTATGGACACAGTGGGCGGGGAAGAGGGCGGGGCAAACTGGATGAGTAAAATCGGAACATACACATCACCATATGTCAAATAGACAGCCATTGGGGACTTGCTGGTATGACTCAAGGGGCTCAAACCTGGTGTTTAATGTGGGATGGGTAGGGGGTGGGGGGAAAGTTCAAGAGGAAGGGGACATAGGTATACCTATGGGGGATTTGTGTTGATGTGTGGCAGAAGCGAACACAATATTGTAAAGCAATTATCCTCCAATTAAAAATAAACATTAAAAAAACAATCTGGAATAAAGCACCAAAACAGCATTATATAATAATAAAGGAGTTCATCCAAAAATATGTAAAATTTTTAAACATAAGTGCACCTAACTTGAGGAGCACATATTATGTAAAGCATGTGTTAGAAATATAAATGGAGAAATTGGTGGTGATAAAATAATAATAGGGGATTTTAAGACTGAACTTACATTAATAAATAGATCAATCAGAGAATCAATAAGAAATCAGTGTCCTTAAGTGACATATTAGGCTGAAAGGACTTAACAGATATATATAGGACATTTCTTCCAAAATCTGCAGAATACATATTCAGCTGTTCATGAAACTTTCTCCAGAACAGATTGCAAGCTCAGTAATGTCTAATGCTTCAAGACCCCATAGACTGCAGTACACCAGGCCTCCCTATCCATCACCAACTCCCAGAGCTTACTAAGACACATGTCCATTGAGTTGGTGATGCCATCCAACCATCTCATCCTCTGTCATCCCCTTCTCCTCCTGTCTTCAATCTTTCCCAGCATCAGGGTCTTTTCAATGAGTCAACTCTTCGCAAAAGATTGGAGTTTCAGCTTCAGCATCAGTCCTTCCAATGAATATTCAGGACTAATTTCCTTTAGGATGGACTGATTGGATCTCCTTGCTGTCCAAGGGATTCTCAAGAGTCCTCTTCAGCACGAGTTCAAAAGCATCAATTCTTCATCACTCAGCTTTCTTTATGGGCCAACTCTTACATCCATACCTGACTCCTGGAAAAACCAAAGCTTTGAATGAATGGGCCATTGTTGGGAAAGTAGTGTCTCTGCTTTTTAATATGCTGTCTAGGTTGGTCATAACTTTTCTTTCAAGGAGTAAGCATCTTTTAATTTCATGGCTGCAGTCACCATCTGAATGATTTTGGAGCCCCAAAAATAAAGTCTGACACTGTTTCCACTGTTTCCCCATCTATTTCCCATGAAGTGATGGGACTAGATGTCATGATTTTCATTTTCTGAATGTTGAGCTTTAAGCCAACTTTTTCACTCTCCTCTTTTACTTTCATCAAGAAGCTTTTTAGTTCCTCCTCACTTTCTGTCATAAGGGTGGTGTCATCTGCATATCTGAGGTTACTGATATTTCTCTTGGCAATCTTGAATACAGCCCAGGGTTTATCCAGCCCAGGATTTCTCATGATGTACTCTGCCTATAAGTTAAATAAGCAGGGTGACAATATACAGCCTTGACGTACTCCTTTTCCTATTTGGAACCAGTCTGTTGTTTCATGTCCAGTTCTAACTGTTGCTTCCTGACCTGCATACAGATTGCTCAAGAGGCAGGTCAGGTGGTCTGGTATTCCCATTTCTTTAAGAATTTTCTACAGTTTTTTGTGATCCACACAGTCAAAGGCTTTGGCATAGTCAATAAAGCAGAAATAGATATTTTTCTGGAACTCTTGCTTTTTTGATGATCTAACAGATATTGGCAATTTGATCTCTGGTTCCTCTGCCTTTTCTAAACCCAGCTTGAACATCTGGATGTTCACAATTCACGTACTGTTGAACCCTGGCTTGGAAAATTTTGAGCATTACTTTACTAGCATTCAAAAGTTAACTATAGTGTTTCCCTTTTTTCTAATATTTTATTTTAATGTTATGTACTGCTATTATCTTAAATAATTTGTAACACCATGTTGTCCCTCTGGATTGGTATTCAGATTCCATTCTCTGCCTCTTACTTTTATGGTTTTCAGTGTATCTATGTTTATCTTTCAAACACTTGATAGAAGACATAGTATTTTTTTTTTTTGCAGAAATGTGTCATTTTGGAATATTTTTGCTCCTTCTGCTATGAACGCCATTATCCTCTTGTGCGTAGGTCCTTGAACCACTGCTTATCATTGGTCATATCCAAAATTTGATAACTTTTCTAAAAGTGACTTATTCTTTTTCTTAGATCCTCTGTTACATCTGCCTCTTGTCAGATCATTGAATCACAACTTCCTTCTTCCTTTCTTGGAGAAGGCAATGGCACCCCACTCCAGTACTCTTGCCTGGAAAATCCCATGGACGGAGGAGCCTCTTCCTTTCTATTTGTTCCTTACATTGTAACATCCTTGTGGTAGTGATGGGTATGTTGATAAGTAAGTAAGTAAGTAAAGTCGCTCAGTTGTGTCCGACTCTTTGTGACCCCATGGACTGCAGCCCACCAGGCTCCTCAGTCCATGAGATTCTCCAGGCAAGAATACTGGAGTGGGTTGCCATTTCCTTCTCCAGGGGAAGGTCTTCCCGACCCAGGGATCGAACCTGGGTCTCCCACATTGGAGGCAGACGCTTTAACCTCTGAGCCACCAAGGAAGTCCGGTATGTTGATAGGGAACTGAAATAATTCATTCTACATTGTGGAAATAAGCTTTTGATATCCTCATCTCAAGAGCCTCAAAAACATAAAATAGTTCTGAAATATATTTGGTAGGTATTGACTATACTACAATCACAGTTATAAAAACTAAAGATATATATCTGCTAAATAAAATAGGTAATTACTTTTTTCCCTAATGATATTTTTGATGGATTTGTGTCCCTCAGAATAAGCAGGCTTGAATAACAATGTTGACTAGAAAGAGATAAAAGTAAAAATTCTACAAGATCATTCCATTTAAATGATATTTGATGATGCAATGAACTAAAAAATAAAATATTTATTTGCAATATTACTGCTTTCATATTTTTTTCCAATTCTGTCATGACACTTCAAAGAGAATAATAATTAAACAAGTGATTGAAATGGATTGACATGCTTTATTAATGTTTTATGTGTGAAAATTGAAAACCAGTCAAGATTAACTCATCTGACTTCAAGTGTCATCTTTTTTCCCCTACAAAATAGTTCCTTGAAGTCTATGTTTAAAGCACTGTCTTTATAATCACTGACTGAAAATTTCAGAACATATCATTATATTTTTAACATAATAGTTCTTTTATATTCAGAAGAGCTTCTATTGTTAGATACAAAGAAAGAACAGAGTTCACGTAATAGCAGTTTCTTCAATCTAAATCTTGTCATATATTGTTCAATAAAACCACCCAGAACAACATGGAGAATATATAACATCACTGACACTCTAGGCATAATAAGTAAAATGGAGACTATTACAAGTTCTGAATTAACTATGAGCAGGAAGTGAAGAAGTCGCACTGTCTTTTCCGACTCTTTGCGACTCCATGGACTATACAGTCCCTGGAATTCTCCAGGCCAGAATACTGGAGTGGGCAGCCTTTCCCTTCTCCAGATCTTCCCAGCCCAGGGATCGAACCCAGGTCTCCTGCACGGCAGGTGGATTCTTCACCAGCCGAGCCATAAGGGAAGTCCGTGAGTAGGAAAGTAAATCTAAATTCAGCAAAACCAACTTCAATAACCAGATAATGGACTGGGACTGCATATCATCTTCATCAATAGTAAAGAGAAGGTTAATATTCTAGATGACAATGAAGGAAAAATACCATTCTCTGGGAAATTGGGGCAATTTGCAAAAGGAAGAAGATCACTGGAGCCTATATAGGAAAGAGAAAGAAGAAAAAAATAATAAGACAAGAAAATTAAAGCGGCCTATGAGGACTTCCCTGGTGGCTCAGAGGTTAAAGCGTCTGCCTCCAATGCGGGACACCCAGGTTGGATCCCTGGATCGGGAAGATCCCCTGGAGAAGGAAATGGCAACCCACTCCAGTATTCTTGCCTGGAGAATCCCATGGACTGAGGAGCCTGGTGGGCTGCAGTCCATGGGGTCACAAAGAGTCAGACACGACTGAGTGACTTTACTTACTTACTTACTTATGATGACACACCATAGCCAAGCAAGAATAATATTGATTACTCTAACAAAACAGAGATTTCAACTAAGAACTAGTAATTAAGCAAGCTTCTCAGACTCAATACTTACCTGAATGCAATTGTTATTGAAAGTCCAGGAAATATACAATTTTTGAAATAAAAGCAGATAGTAACTATACACTGACTGTCTACAGATAAAACAGAAAAAGAAAATTGAATCATTTCAAATGCAAAATTATTCCCTTTCCATAACCAAATATGTAGTAGATGAAAATCATATACAATGTCTTAATATTATCAAATATCATTGAACAATGAGAATTATTAAAATGAAATCTTATAAAATTGGAAGTGCAAACAGACAAAATGAACACAATTTGATTTTTTAAAAAAGTAAGCTTTAAATTGAAGAAACTGACAGACTCTGCATTAACCAAATTATCAATCACCAGCAATAAGCCATGCTAATATGTACCTCTTGATGTAGTGTGATGAAAAGGGCACTTCAGTTCTTTGGGATTGTTCTAAAAAATCTATAACACCAGCCTAACTATGAGAATATATCAAGCACAGCCAAATTGAAAGACATTTTTCAAAATATCTGACTAATATTTTTCAAAAATATTAAGGTTGATGGGTATGTAAAATGGTATAACCTCTTTGGAAAATGATATGAAAGTCCCTATAACATATAAAACATAACAGTGTCATTTGATCTATGCATCCCACTTCTGAATATTTGTCCAAAATAATCAAAATCAGGTTCTCAAAGAATTATCTTCACTCCTATGTACATTAAAATATTATTCAGTATAGCCAAAATGTAGAAACAACCCAAATATCCATTTACAGATGATTAATAGATGAAATACAGAATATATATACAATGAAATATTACTTACAAAGTTTTTACAGAGAAGGCAATCTTGCATTTTATGACAGTGTGGGTGAATCTGGAGGACATTAGGTAAGTGAAATAACCCAGTCATAGAATGGCAAATACTGAAGGATTCCACCTACACCAGGTATCCAAAATGGTGAGACTCATAGAAACTGAGATGGAAAAGACTCAAATGAAAAGTGTAATTAAAATTTTTGAGGAAAAGCATAAAATAGCTAAGAAAATAAAAATATAATAAAGAAACATCACAGAGAAAGGGAATAAAGTAGAGTTGGGAGAATAAACTCAACTCCTTAATACTAGAGTCCCAGAAGCTAAATAACTGACTTTATAACTTTAAAATGTACCTAGAACTAAAAGAAAACCTAATTTACTTATTAAAAAGGCCCATATCTGAGAGATATATAAATAAGTTATTATCTTTAAGGGGAATAGTCCATAGAGCTTCCGTTGAAAAGACTAAATAATTTTCAATGGAAAGAAAAATCAAGCAAACAAGATACTCTTCAAAAGCAACAAAACAAGATAATATGAATGCATTTTAAGATAAAACACAGGAAATAATAATGTAAGGTTTTGTGTCTAACTATGCTCCTCTTCATATACCCAGGCTATAGAAAAATCTCATGAAAAATATCTATACTTCAGGTAATTCTGCATTTGAGCATCTTTCTTGAGCAGTCCAGTGGAGGATAAGTTTCACTGGCCAGTGCTTGGAGAAATTTTAACAAATAGTTTGATAGTAATATTCTTATTGAGACAATAAAAATACAAATACATAAACTTTTATGTTTCCTTATGCACTGTTGCTTGGAATGTATAACGGAAAAATCACTTTGGAATATAGTGTGGTAGTTATTTTTCTTTTTTCAACTTTATGTGTAATTGACAAAATTGTGATAATGAAGTGTACAATGCACCAATTTAGGAAAAATGGGTACATTTCAGAAGTCTGCTGTACAGCAGCATTTCTGTAGCTAGCAGTGCTGTGTTGTGTACTTAAAATTTGTAAAATTTGTAACATATTGTTTCAGTTTAGTTCAGTTCATTTCAGTCGCTCAGCCATGTCCGACTCTTGGCGGCCCCATGAACCACAGCACACCAGGGCTCCCTGTCCATCACCAGCTCTCGGAGATCACTCAAACCCATGTCCATTGACCCGGTGATGCCATCCAGCCATCTCATCCTCTGTCATCCCCTTCTCCTCCTGCCCCCAATCTTTCCCAGGATCAGGGTCTTTTCAAATGAATCAGCTTTTCACATCAGGTGGCCAAAGTATTGGAGTTTCAACTCAACATCAGTCCTTCCCATGAACACCCAGGACTGATCTCCTTCAGAATGGACTGGTTGGATCTCCTTGCAGTCCAAGAGACTCTCAAGAGTCTTCTCCAAAACCACAGTTCAAAAGCATCACAATGTTCTTACCATTAAAAAAATAATGAAAGGAGACACAAGGAAACTTGTGTGTATATAATGTGAAAGGATTTCCTGTACTGAATTCTACCAGTTGCCTCACATATATATCTTTATGGATGTGTGTGAGAGAGAGAACGTTTGAGTTTTACTCTTTTAGCGAATTTCAATCAGACAATTCAGTGTTATACACTATAGTAACCATGGCAGACATTAGATCCTCAGCTCTTATTTATCTTATAACTGAAATTGTGTGCACTTTTTCCAGATTCTATTTGCCACATCTACAGTCCTCAGGCAATCATTTCTCTAGTTGCTTCCACTTTCTATGTGTTTCTGTGAGCTTCCTGCTTTTTATTTTCAGATTTTACATATAAGTGATGCCATGTCATGTTTTTTGTTCTTGGACTTAGTTCATTTAGCATGAATCTTCAGTTTCATATGTATTGTTTCAAGTAATAGGCTTTTATTCTTTCTTAGGGATGGATAATATTTCATTTCATTCTTATATACCATATCTTCCCTATTTATCTGTGGATATACACAGCTTGTTTCCATAACTTAGTTGGTATGAGTAATCCTTCACTGAACAGGGGAGCACAGATATATATCCAATGTAATGATCTTGTTTCCCTTGGGTATATATGCTCAGAAGTGGAACTGCTGAATCATATTTTTAATTTCTTGCATAACCTCTATAAAGACTGGATCAGGTTAAATTCCCACCAACGATATACAAGTGTCTTCTTTTCCCTCCATCCTTGTCAGTACTTGTTATCTCTTGCTTTTTTAATAAAAGCCACCCTAATAGGTGCCAAAAGATATTTCATTGTCAGTTTGATACATGTTTCCCAGATGCTTAGTGATGTTCAACACATTTTTGCATACCCTTGACCAATTAATGTCTGTGAACAAATGTCTATTAGGGCCCTTTACTTATTTTTAATTGCTTTTTTTTCTTTTTGTAATTGTTGTTTGTTTATGAGTTTCTTGTGTATTTTCGATATAAACGACTTATCAAATATGTTTTTTGCAAAGATTTCCTCCCAGTCCTTATCGTGTTTTCTTTTTGCTAGATTTCCTTTGCTGTGTAGTGTGATGACTTGCTTATTTTTTATTTTACTGGCTTTGCTAAGGTATCAAAACCCTCAAAATACTGCTGAGACCAATGTCAAGGAGCTTATGTCCCATGTTTTCATCTAGAAGTTTTATGTTTTCAGCCTTTATGTTTGAATCTTTAAACAATCTTGAATTTACTTTTGTCTGTGGTGTATGATAGAAGTCTGGTTTCATTCTTTGTCATGTGGCCATCCAATTTTCCCCACATTGTTTGTTGAAGAGACT
Organism: Aepyceros melampus; assembly: GCA_006408695.1. Classification (NCBI taxonomy): domain Eukaryota; kingdom Metazoa; phylum Chordata; class Mammalia; order Artiodactyla; family Bovidae; genus Aepyceros; species Aepyceros melampus. The sequence goes on from SJXQ01012242.1 coordinate 119,565, forward strand.
ATGCTTTCCCCATTGTATGTTCTTAGCTCGTTTGCTGAAAAATATTTGATCATGTGTGTGGGTTTATTTCTGTGCTCTCTTTTTATTTATCTAATTTATACTCAATCATTCTGCTTTTATGTATTTACTTCAGAGAAACAAAAGCATAAGTGTACACAAAACCAGCATGTGTGTATTCATATCAGTTTTCAATATCCCAAAATCTGGACGCCACCTGAGTGTTTGTGCTTGTGTGCTCCGCTGCTCAGCTGCGTTCAACTCTTGCAACCCTTGGGACTGTAGCCCACCAGGCTCCTCTGCCCATGGGATTCTCCAGGCAAGAATAGTGACATGGGTTGCCACTTACTCCTCCAGGGGATCTTTCTGACCCAGGGATCTAAATGTCCACCAACAGATGAATGGATAAACTGCAATACAGCCATAAAATGAAGGACTAATTAACAAATGGCTGACTCCCAAAATAATTGTAACCTTAAAAATCCAAACCACAGTAAGTGCTTACACAATGATTCAATTTGCATCACAATCTTAGAATATTCAGTACCGTATTGTGGTTAAACATGTAGGGAAAGAGCAACCAGGCGGCTTGCTCAGACTTTCCAGCCCCAGGGCCTCTCACTCTTGCCCCCTGTCTTGTAAATAATGATTACGCAACAGATGGGCGCACCTGTAGCACTGCGCACGCGCACCGCAAGGTGCTCGCTTGGCCGGGGACTGGTTTGTGCGGTTCCTCTGCACGAGCTTCGCCTTGAACGCCCGGGCTGCTGCTCTGCTGGGGCTGCATCGCGGTGGTTATGCTGCGTGGGGCTATGCCATGCTTCTGCTCCGGCTGCTGCTGAGGCTGCTGCGTCAGCCGGGAGGGAGGCTGTGTCACGGCGTCATGCCACCAGGAGAGGAGACACGTTTCCGCAGCTCCCGCTGCTCCTCCCGCAGGCTGGAAGCCTCTTAGCTCACCCCGTGCCTACCCTGGGTTCAGTGAGCTGCAAGACAATGGGCGTCTGGAACAGGGTCAGCAATGCACGACACCTAATGGACATACACTTAGTCAAGAATAGATTTAGCAGCTAACTTATCTTTCAGTATTCAAACATGACCAAAGTATCGACTTTTATTCAAGGTACCCACCAGACTGGGCTTCCCTGGTCGCTCAGCCGGTAAATAATCTGCCTGCAGTGCAAGAGATCTGGGTTTGTTTCCTGGGTCAAGAAGATGCCCTGGAGAAGGAAACGGCAACCCACTCCAGTACCCTTGCCTGAAGAATCCCATGAAAAAAAAAAAAAAAAAAAGAATCCCATGGACAGAGGAGGCTGGCAGGCTACACGTCCTGGGGTCACGAGAATCAGACATGACTCAGCAGCTAAAACAACCACCAGATTGCTGATCACACCTTTTGGAGATTTAGTTTTGTAAGATGGATTCATTCACACGCAAATAAATTACTTGGATTTCATGTGGAAAATAACCATTATAAAAAATATCAAAATTAAATATAAAGAAATACCTAGTGAACTGTAGCATTGTTTTCATTTTATTTATTTATTTATCCACATACACAGCGTATGGAATCCTAGTTTCTCAACCAGTTATCAAACCTACACTCCTGTGTTGAAAATACAGCGTCTTAACCACTGGGCCTTTAAGGAGGTCCTGGAAAATTGTTTTTATGTGAAAAAAAAAAGTGTATATTTTTTGAAAATATTAATAGGCCAATTTTTATGTTTTGCAATAAGGATGGCAACTTTTTGTAACCCATGGACTGTAGCACATCAGACCCCTCTGTCCCTGGAACTCTCCAGGCAAGAATACTGGAGTGGGTAGCTATTCCCATCTCCAGGACACCTTCCTGACAAAGGAATCGAATCCGAGTCTCCTGCATTGCAGGCAGATTCTTTACCATCTGAGCCGCCAGGTATAGCAGACTTAATTGGAAAACATAGTTTTAACTTTAGCCGTCCTACTTTTGACTATATTGGCCTTTTCTATCAGCTTTTCTGGTTGCGGTAGCAACAGGCAGCAGCTGTCTCAGAACAGAGTCTATCCAGATAAAATTTCACTATTTGAGAGATAATACTGCTATAAATGAATTTCTGACCATTACAGCAAGCAAAATGAATTCAATTAAATATTAGTATGCTAGTAATTAAAATTACTAAAATTTCCAAATAGGAAAAGGAGTATGTCAAGGCTGTATATTGTCACCCTGCTTATTTAACTTCTATGCAGAGTACATCATGAGAAACGCTGGGCTGGAAGAAGCACAAGCTGGAATCAAGATTGCCAGGAGAAATATCAATAACCTCAGATACGCAGATGACACCACCCTTATGGCAGAAAGTGAGGAGGAGCTAAAAAGCCTCTTGTTGAAAGTGAGAGAGGAGAGTGAAAAAGTTGGCTTAAAGCTCAACATTCAGAAAATGAAGATCATGGCATCCGGTCCCATCACTTCATGGGAAATAGATGGGGAAACAATGGAAACAGTGAGAGACTTTATTTTGGGGAGTTCCAAAATTACTGCAGATATTGACTGCGGCCATGAAATTAAAAGACGCTTGCTCCTTGGAAGAAAAGCTATGACCATCCTAGACAGCATATTAAAAAGCAAAGACATTACTTTGCCAACAAAGATCTTTTTAGTCATAGCTATGGCTTTTCCGGTAGTCATGTATGGATGTGAGAGTTGGATTATAAGGAAAGCTGAATGTCAAAGAATTGATGCTTTTGAACTGCAGTGTTGGAGAAGACTCTTGAGATTGCCTTGGACTGCAAGGAGATCAAACCAGTCAATCCTTAAAGGAAATCAGTCCTGAATATCCACTGGAAGGACTGATGCTGACGCTGAAACTCCAATATTTTGGCCACCTGATGCGAAGAACTGACTCATTGGAAAAGACTCTGATTCTGGCAAAGATTGAAGGCATGAGGAGAAGGGGACGACAGAGGATGGGATGATTGGATGGCATCACCAATTTGCTGACATGAGTTTGAGCAACCTCCAGGAGCTGGTGAGGGACAGGGAAGCCTGGCGTGCTGCAGTCCATGGGGTCACAAAGAGCTGGACACGACTGAGTAACTGGAAGTGGTCAAACAAGAGATGGCAAGAGTGAACGTTTTGGAAGGAATGATGCTAAAGCTGAAACTCCAGTACTTGGGCCACCTCATGTGAAGAGTTGACTCATTGGAAAAGACTCTGATGCTGGGAGGGATTGGGGGCAGGAGGATAAGGGGATGACAGAGGATGAGATGGCTGGATGGCATCACTGACTCAATGGACGTGAGTCTGAGTGAACTCCGGGAGCTGGTGATGGACAGGGAGGCCTGGCGTGCTGCGATTCATGGGGTCACAAAGAGTTGGACACGACTGAGCGACTGAACTGAACTAAGTAACTGAACTGAACTGAGATCTTAAATTTGAATAGCAAAACTTTTAAACTCTTAGAAGAAATTATTGGGAAATATCTTATGACCCTGGTGTAGAAAGGGAATTTTTAAACAAGAAATTTTTTTAATATTTTTTATTTATTTGACTGTGTCAGGTTGTGGCATATGGAATCTAGTTAGCTGACCAGGAATCGAACCCAGGCCCCCTGCATTGGGAGCACAGAGTCTTTGCCACTGGACCTCCAGGAAAGTCCAAGCAAGAATTTTTTTAAGGCTGTGACAGTGAAACAAGAAGTAAATATAGTCAACTACATTAAGACCCTCTGCTCATTCAAAAACATCATAGAGAAAATTTAAAAAGCAGGCACAAATTTTAAGAGAATATATGACACACATACCACCAACCAAGGATTCATACCCAGAACTTATTTTTTTCGATGCCAAAAATCAATATGAACAAGACAAAAATATATACAGGAAATGGATAGAACAGTAAATATGAGCAGCTATTAACCTACAAAATGACGCCTCAACTTTCGCTCAAACTGAAAAATGTGAATTAAGACCACAGACAGTTTTATGTACCAAATTGACAAAAATAAAGTTGATAATATCATTATCACAGGATGGAGATAAGCAATAATACTCATATACCACAGGTGCAAGAATAAATTGGAAGAAGCCTATGGAAGGATGTGCCATTTTCTTGAAAGTCAAACTTTTACATCCTCTATGTTCCAGCAATGTTAACAAAGACATGAAAAAGAATGCTTATAGCAACCTTACACTTAAGAGGAAAAAAATAAATAAAAGAGAATAACCTAAATGTTAATTAACAGAAGAATCAATAAATGAATGGCATGATTTAGTTTTGTTTAAAAATGTATATATAAGCTGTAATTCTAAGCACAATATTAAAAATCCATTAATAGGTTTAGTAAACATTACTGAAACGTTTTTCACCTTGTTTCTCTTGGCCTTCATTTGAGCTTTTGCTAATAGAGTACACATGGGGATATCAGGCTTATTCAACATGATCCCATCCAAGACCTGAATGGCTTTGTCATGGTTCTCACAAAATGAATAAATGAGTGCTTGCTGTATAGGACTCAACTCAATGAGACCTGAAAGGAAAAGAAAGTTTATCAATAACTTTGCCAAGTATCTAGACTTCAATATAATTGTTTTTAGGCAGTCAAGCAATTCAATATTCCGTTTTTACAATATGAATTTAGTAAATCAATATGATACTAAAATCTGTTTATTATCAACAAACAATAAGACATTCCAATTACAAACAAAAAAAATAATAGTGTAAGCTTGATATAGCCTGTAATAATCTCAGGGCTTTCCAGGTGGTAAAGAATCCACCTGCCAGTGCAGGAGACACGAGAGATGTGGATTCAATCCCTGGGACAGAAAGATCCCCTGGAGTGGGAAATGGTACCCATGCCAGTATTCTTACCTGGAAAATTCCATGAACACAGGAGCCTGATGGGCTACGGTTCATGGGGTTGCAAAGAATCAAACATGACTGAACACACACACACACACATAATAATCTCTCACAAAACTCACCAGGTTATGAGGCATTTTACAAATTGATTGTATACATGCAAAATTGATGTTTTAAAGTTTAAAATCCAACTCTTTCAAGTGCACTCTTCGTGCTAGCTATACATAGCTATAGCAAATAGTATAAAAAGATTAAAGAAGTATTTTAAAATTAAGGCAATGTTATAGTTTTACATTGATTATATTTACCTTTGTTCATTTCTGCTACTTGATAAATAGTGAACTTTGCAAGATCATAGCATCTCATCCTAAGAAGATACTGTCCTCTGGAAGAAATACACTCTTTAAATCTAAGCAGTTAAAAATAATCTGTATTTTTCTAAAATAAAGATTTTTATATTACTTAAGATCTTAAATCATGTTTATTCACACTTACATACATATGACAAAAACTGTGAAATTTATGAATATTTGTGTAAGTCTAAGTAAGCCAATTAGCATGGGGATGTGAGAACAAAACAATTTAGCAAATGTGAACCTGAAAGGAAAATACTCAAGTCTATTTTTTTTATCAGTATTTAAATTGTTACACTCTGCTGCTGAGAAATTTTAAAGCTAAACACAGGTAAAAGGGACATAAAAAGGGAGAAGTATTTACATAAATTGTTAAAATATGGTTCAAGAGTTAAAACACAAAGCAAGCTCTTATCAGAAAGCACTGTTACAGTCCATTTTCTCACATCTGTAAATCCATTCCCCATGTTAGTAATTATATTTTTGGTAGTGATAACTCATAATTTGCAATGGGTCCTTTCATAGCAAACTCTACTGGGTCTGAAATACAGTTCAAAGTATCATGTTTTGTTTTTTTTTTCACCGAATTAGCTAAGGTTTATACTTGGTACCTCTGCAGACACAATCAAATATATTGCCTCACTTTCATGAGATCTGGGTTAACTATCTAACCAGTAATTTAGAGAAGCCTCAAAGAACTTAAACACAAGATAGCTGTGTTTTGAAACAAGGATAGAACAAAGGGAAAGATCTGCTTATTACATAAATTATCTTAAAATTCAACAAAAACAGTAACTATATTTGACTTGCTGGTTGGGAGATGGACATTTCTGGGAGATTAAATGTAAGACAAGAGGTCAGGAGGATCAAGAAAGAACTAAGGATTCCAACAGCTAGCTCAGATTCTGTTATCCCAAGAAGAATTCTATATCTATGCTCATACCTTATTATATATAATTGGATTCCATCTGGCTGAAGGTGGATAGCATAAGATAACTCTCTTACTGCCTTCTTCAGTTTGTGCAACTGTTGAGTGATAAACAGAAATTTAGCTCATAATAATACTAATTGCTTCCTTTTTGATATTTATTTCCTCCCATTCTTCAATACAGAAATTGTGCAGGAATTCCTCAATGAACATGGGATACAGTGAAGTAAAAAAAAAACAAAAAGATGCTAAGTCTTCTGATTTTTTAAATTATCTTTAAGTTTGAAGAATAATTACACAGACCCACAAATACATAGTTTTAGATAAATATGATTATATCATGTATTCTAGTTTCTTTCATTTCGCTTTTTCTCTAGCTTTTCAGTTTTTCTCCCTTAACCATAGCATCTTTTTATACCAAACATTACTCGTTAATAAACTAGATCGCAAAGGAAGGTAAAATAAAAAGTCAATTCCATTTAAAAATAAGAGAGGAAAAACAAGCTTGCACTTAAAGGGTAAAATGAATGAGTAAAACAAAATACAATGATGAAAAAGATATGTTTTAAAATCAATATACAATAAAAAGTAAACATTGATTCTTATTTTAATACAGGTTACATAGCATAATCTGGATTTGTACAAATTTTTACAACATTCAGTTCAGTTGTTCAGTCGTGTCCAACTCTTTGTGACCCCATGAACCACAGCACGCCAGGTCTCCCTGTCCATCACCAACTCCCAGAGTATACTCAAACTCATGTCCATTGAGTCGGTGATGCCATCCAACCATCTCATCCTCTGTAGTCCCCTTCTCCTCCTGCCCTCAATCTTTCCCAGCATTAGGTATGCTACAATAGGAGGAGCTAAACAGATTCCTGCAAAATGAACCCAGAACAACAAATGACTCCTCTTACTATGTTGACATGTTGATCCAAATTTATTGTACATGGAAGTAGACATACAGAGTGGGTCACGTCAAAAGAGGGAATTCAAAAGGAAGGAGTTTGAGATGTGTTTAATTGTGCAACTTCCGGCCTGCTGCTTCTCAAATTGACCGACCAGGTTGGTGTAATTAATAAACCACCTTGTCATATGTTTGCATTGCTCCACCTGGTTCCAACAATGGACATAGCTACGCACTGAGAAAACCTTGACTGGGAATGACGGAGGCTCATTCTCTGGTCTTGACAAACTTTCCTGGGATTGAACTTCTCCAGGCAGCATGAAATTGGATTTACCCTCGAGGCTGAATCCACACTGTAGCAAAGGTATTCTTCTGTATACATACACAGGGTTTGGTTTCTCACTGTTTCATCTACATGGGATCATACTATACACACTTTATACTCTTCTAAATCCTGCTCTAGAGTATCTCGGAAATCCCTCTAAATCAGCTGGTATAGTCCTAATTATTCTTTTTATTGGCTACATAATGCTCTAGAGTGTGAATACAATGTAATTTACTCAAACATTACTGTGAAGAAATATTTGCCCCCTCACAACAATAAGTCTTTGAATACATGTCCTTACACCTTGGTATTATGCTAGTGCTTTGGTTTCTAAGTATGCTCGAAGGAAATGTCTGCATAAGGCCTCAGCTTCATTTACAGGGAGTGACACAAAAGGGTCACACTCCATCCCCATCCCTTCCCAAAGGGAAACTCTCCCTGGGGACAATGCCAAAATGGCCACAGGGTCATCCACCTCCACCATCGGGAAGGTGAGGACTCTTGAGTGGAACTGTAGTCACAGTGGGTTCTGAGATGTTGACAATGAGAACAGAGCCTCTAGCAAACTCCTGATGGACATGTAGTGTGGGCAAAAAATAAACGTTGATTATTTTAAGATGGTGACTTTTGAAGTTTTGTCTGTTGTTGCTGTTTTTCCATAGCATAACAGGCTATCTTGATTGAAACCTATGTGAGGAGAGGACTTGGAGGAGATGAGGGCCAAAAGGTAACGAGAGCCAGTTCACAGGAACTCTTGCAGACCGCTGGCTTTTGCAGGCTATCCGGCTTTTATGCTGAGCACACAAGGGGAGTTATTGAAGGGTTCCAGGCAAAAAAGTAAAATAATCTGATTTATGTTTTAACAGGATCATTATGCCATTGTTTTGAAAATCCATCAAAAAGGAATAGAGAACAGAAGCAGCAAGACCAGGAGGCTACTGCAATGACCAAGGAGAAATGACAGTATCTTGGACAGGGAGGTTAGTGGTGGAGCTGTAGAAAGAAATACCTGCTTTGAAAAGTAGACACAACCAGCTGACACCGTGTGTCTCTGGGAAGTCAAAGTTGGTTGGAGTCAGGAAGAACTTTTATTATTTACTGCATCGCTTGAATTTTACACTAAGCATACATTCGTTTTTTAATTTAAATAACTCGTAAAATTTAAACCAAATTTAAAGGAAAATGTGAATGATTTGGATCCCATCCAGCGCACAGATCCCAGAGAATAAGATTGCAAATGGTTTTTAATTTATTCTTATTTGCATACATATATTACATATATATATTGCTTTTGTAATAAGAAAAAAAAGGCATTATTTAAAAAAAAAGAAAATGAAAGACAGAAATTCACACCTCATCAGGAGAGGCTTTGTAAGTGGGCTTTTCTAATTAACTGAATCTATTTAATACCTAATATGTGTTGCTTATAAATGCACTAGGCTTTGTAAGTAGCTAAAAGAGAATACATAGATATATTTTAAATTATACTATTGACCAACTATTCAGAAAATTAAAAGTTTTTTAAAAAATCAAGCATCTCAAACTTTAGATACCTTATTATAGGCTTCTGCTCGACAAATATAGCTTTGAATATACATAGGGTCATGTCTAATAGCCTCAGAAAAATATGAAGTGGCTTCAATGTAGTTATCCAGATGCCGCAGATATATGAGGCCAATATTTATATAGGCCAAAGTCATGGTTCTTTAAAAAAAAAAATGACAAAGCAAAATATTCTTAGACATTTTAACTATTCCAATATTCTCCAATTATAAATGAACCTAATAAAATACATATAGCAATTTATTCAAGGGTTCATTCTCAGGGTTTTACAAAGCAAAGTAAACCAATTAACTACTTTCTATTAAAAATTACAAACACCTTCATAAAATCCTTAATAAGGAATAAACATCTGTAGGATTTATCCTAGGAATAGATTTCCTAATGTCTTCCTGACTCTCAACAATACTTCACTCTTTTTTACTTACCTTAACTTATCTTGAATAACAAGCTTAGTTTTCCTCAAAAGCTTTTTGCCTCAGTCTATGTTATATTTGCCATGAGAAAGGGTGTGGAACAATAAGAAACAGCAAGGCTTAGGGTTAAAAATCCTCTCCACAGAGTTATTAACCCAGCTGCTTTTCTATATCAAATAAATACTGTTTTTCTCTCTTAGAATCAAACAAGTTTCAATGTAGAACTTTAGAAATTGTGTTCCATGCCTCTATTTCAAAATGAAGAAACTACACATCTTTAGCCCAACTTTGCAGAAGTCCTGACCCTTTGCCTACTGCCCACTTTCTGGCTTTCTGCAACTGAAACTCACTTCTTTCTCTTCCTGACTCAAAAATATCCCAAAGAAAACCACTGAGGCCACTATGGAGCCATGCTCCATGACCTTCCTAAGTCAACTTCTATGTTTACCCCAAAGAAGCTAAGTAAGCAGTCTGTCGGATGGCACGAAAATGGCATAATTTGTTACCTTTCTGACAACTTTCATTTTAACGAATGCTTCTTTGGAAAGAAGGGGAATTATTTAATTAAATTCTGTTTTTACAGTCTGGTTTTCTGACTAGTGTATATAACCTTCAGTCTGTTTCTTCCTGAACCTATATTCTAATGGTATTCGCTTTTTTCTTTTGCATTAATAAACAAAATGCAGTCAGAAGTTCTAAACAGAGGATTTCCTTCCATTGAGTCACATATTGTACATTGTAATGATATATCAAGAAGAATATTTTGCCATTATTTTAGAAATAGATGACAATTTTCCGTGAACTACCTTCAAAAAGTTCTAACCTGGTCATCCCCAAACTGCTCTTTATTACTGGTTGATTTTGTTGTCCATGAATATAAACACCCCTCAAACCCATTCAACCCCTAAAATTTGCAGAAGCAGCTGAGGCAAACAGATGTTGAGAACAGTCCTTATTTTTGGAAGTAATCTTGTTTTTGGAAGTAGTATTATAATTCTAGACTTCATATTTGTCTCATTTTTACAAAGTTACTAATGATGAGGAGAGAAAGCTTTTTCTTGCATTTTTGGTATTTTCTTAATTTTATACAAAAGTGAAATCAGTAAAGAAAACATACCTTTCTAGAGAAATAACGGCTTCAAAGTCACAAATTGCTAGCAACCAAAGTTTCAGATCTGCATAGAGTATGCCCCGATGTAAGAAACAACTAAGATTCTCGTAGCCATCATTTATGAGAGCTTAAAAATAAGGTATATATCTTATTCAGGTTATGAGCAAACATATCTGAGTTATATTTTACCCTATACTCCTTCCTACAGATTATTCTTATTTTTTAACATTATATAAAATAAAACATATCTATGGGTGTAATTCCTTAGTGAGTAAAAATAGTACTCACATATAAAAGTATATTTGTTTATAAATAACAATGTGATTATCCTGGTTCACAAATTATTAGAACTGGAAGACATCCTGGTGGTAATCCAGGTAATCTATGAATGAAAAGATTAAGGTCTACATTGCCCATGCAAACCAATGTCAAAGATGGACCTAGAATCTAATCTCTGATTCACTTCAGTGAACCGCAGTCAGAAAGGTGCCATTACCCTTGATGGTCTGTTATTATCAGGTATACAGGAAAGCATCATTACTGGCCAAACAACAGGTACAAGCCCAGACTAGGACAGACAGCAGAGGCCAGGCTTATACACATAAACCAGGAAGGGCAGCTCAAAGAGACCACTCCAGTGCATACAGACCTTGGAGTTAAGGCAGGCAAGTTGACTATGCACGTCCCAAATAACAGAAGCATAGGGCACAAGTACCTCCTCTCAGGACTCCAGGTGTGTGGGCCTCATCAGTGACCAGTCCAGTCAGTCAATCCTAAAGGAAATCAACCCTGAATATTCATTGGAAGGACTGATGCTGAAGCTGAAGCTCCAATACTTTGGCCACCTGATGTGAAGAGACAACTCACTGGAAAAGACCCTGAGGTTGGGAAAGACTGAAGGCAGAAGAGAAGAGGGTCACAGACAATGAGATGGTTGGATGGCATCACCAACTCAACAGGCAGCAGTCTGAGCAAACTCCAGAAGGTACTGAAGGACAGGGAAGCCTGGTGTGCTACAGTCCATGGGATCACAAAGAATCAGACATGACTTAGCGACTGAACAACAACTAGTCAGTCTAGAGATCACCCCATATTTCCCCCTCATTTTTCAAAAACATGCAGTGAATTAGATGAGATTTACACAACATATGATCTATATCTTCCAAGTTTCTCGAGCACATTCTAGCTAAAAAGGGAAAATTTTCAAAAAAAAAAAAAAAGATATATAATGTTCACAGTCTGGGACACAAATATTCACAGTACTATATTCTGGGAAGTATACTGAGTATAAGCAATAATCACACAGATTAAGTAATCACTTGAAGGTCATTTGACTGCTCAGTTTACAGTATGACTGTCTAACAAGGAGAAAGTTAGCTGCAGTTTGAATGGTTGCTCTGAAAAACAGAAACATTCTCTTTAGGGGAAAAAAAATGTATTAGAATTACTTAACCCCTCTGTGCATCAGTTTTCTTATCAGTAAAATGGAGATGATAATAGTACCTACCTCATAGCATTATTCTGAAGAGTAATTGAGACACTCCCTATATAACATTTAGAATAGTACTTGCAAAATTGTGAAATGTCTAATGAATGTTAGATATTATTATTAGCTTAGAGAAATATCTTGAGGGTCATTTAATGAAAGATAAAACTCCTTAGGCTAACCTATAGGAAAGGACTGAGGCCAAAATAAAGTTGGTCAGCTCTGAATAATCAACTGACAAGGATTTATATATTGTAGTAGCCTAGAAAACAGGGGATGAGGAGCCCAAGACATGGAAAAGAGGGAAATATGAGAAAGCGGCTTTTAGGAAGAACAGGAAGAAAGGGGTTTGGCCAGATGGCAGATGTACAGGGCTGACAAAGAGACTAGTAAAAGATGAACCTTCAGAAATAAAGGTGTTTAACTTTCAATTTTAAATTATCTGTGCTAACTTTATCCAACGACTCCTAAAACATTCAGTAATAGATGGTAACCATGAGAAGTGAACTGGTGAACCAAAAACGAGAATCAGTCAGAGAGGAGTAATTAGATACAAAGATTACAAGAGAAATGAACAAGAATCCTCAGTTCCAGGAATCGCTGGCAATAGAAGAGAGGACGCTAGACTCCTCTCGGCACATAGGGTGGGCTCTGAGTTATTTTATTTGCATATTCATGGAAGGGTGACTTCAGAAGTCAGATGGACTTAGAGATATCAACAAATTATCATCTATTATTGACTTCCCTGAACAGCTGTCTATTCTCTTCCTAAGGGTCTAGGGGTTTCCTTAAGCTCTAGATTCTGCCTCATCAAGGATGTCGGGATTCTAACACTTTGCACCCAGGTTAACACAGCCATGTCTGGAGGGTTGAACCCTGGCTGGAAACAACTGGACACTGTTTACTGAGCTCTTATTCTCTGTACAGAATTATGCTGGACATACTTGTGGACCAAGAATGTACTGGTACAGAGTGAGGTGGAAATGGCCACTTTTAGCTGTTGGCATCCTCTTACCGAGGATTCCCCTTTTCAGTTTAAGGGTTACAAAACTCCAAATTTGACTAATCCACTGGCTGGGCCTATGGAATGGGACTCATCCCACCAGGAAAATTTACTATCATTTTAGCAAGATGACTAGGAAATAGGCCTAGACTTCCAGAAATAGCCTCAGAAGTTCATATATAGAAAGAGATTTCTTTGATATGATATTCTCTCTTTGTCACTGTTACACACACGTAAACACACACACAATCACACACACTAAAAGGGAAATTAGAAACACTTTTAGCTAAACTATTATAGTTTACAAATATAAACAACACACGTGCTATATAAATATACATTAGTGTATATATACATATATAACCATACAATAATACACATATTACATTAGTCATCCCACATTAGTATCCCACTCCATGAAAGTGAGCTGCTGAACCTCAGATTAAATCCCCATATATGTGCCATTGAAGGTGAAGTACCTGAAACACTATAATCCTGTAGCGCTCTAAGAGGGTTACTCTTCCTAAATAAGCAGGCTCTGTAATACAATGCTAGCCAGTTATTAGGATCTAAGTGAACTGCAATAGAAAGATCTTGAACTGCTTGCTTATAAAAGTGTCGTTTAAAATATACTCTCCCTCGGTACATCCTAGAAAAAGAGAAAAATTCATTTTAACATGTATAGAAAAATATAAATTTTCTCTTTTTGGCAAGCCTATTCAACTAATTTTATATTTAAACAACAACTGGTGGTTATTTCCCTTTGCTTCTCAGGAAAGTTTAGTCATAATGTTAATAGCAAAAGAGATATAAACTTTTTATAAATAAATATATATATAATAAAATGCTAATATTGTACTTTGGCCACCTCATGCGAAGAGTTGACTCATTGGAAAAGACTGATGCTGGGAGGGATTGGGCGCAGGAGGAGAAGGGGATGACCGAGGATGAGATGGCTGGATGGCGTCACTGACTCCATGGGCGTGGGTCTGGGTGAACTCCGGGAGTTGGTGATGGACAGGGAGGCCTGGAGTGCTGCGATTCATGGGGTTGCAAAGAGTTGGACACAACTGAGAGACTGAATTGAACTGAACTGAATAATGTTATATATTAATTGTATGCTTATGAATTTATTATATTTCTTGTATCTATCAGAGAGGTGTGTCAATAAAATAAATGAGACACCAAAGATACACCCAAATAAATTGGAGATTTCTCTATCTACATGCATTAAAGATATTGCATCAGTTTCATGAGTTGAATTCTATCTCCATTAATTTCTGACTTCAGTCCTAAATTTTCATTGACCCAGATCAACGCTGAAAATCTCACCTTCAATCAATTAATAATGTAAAGCAAATCAGCTTTTATAACCAAAATAAAAAAGGCAATTAAGGAAAAACAGGAAGAATAAGCTACTAGGCTGCCTGCTCTGAAGAAGTTAAACCCAGGGGGAGGAAAAGAGATGCTCAAGAAGGTTATAATAGGAAAACAATGATAATTTGAAATAAAGAGTGCAGCCAGTAACAGAGGCCTTTCAAAAGCACCAAGACTCAGGATATTTTATACTGGAGCAGAATATTTTTTATCCCACACATAAAAAATGTCTTATGTACCTTTTGATAAACATAAAATCTTACATTTATTTTTAATAATTTCTACTTGCTAAAGAATATTAATTAACTTTTAAGTCTACATATGATTCTGAACTTAAAATCTTACCGGATAAATCTTTAGTAATATTTTTTGTAGGACGTCATCTACAATGTGTATGAAGAATTAAGTCATGTCAATTCTTCAAAAACACTGACATTCACATCTGTTCCTTCTTTCATTTCCACTGCCTCAATACTGAAGATTCTCATGAGATCACACCTAGGCTACTATTTTATCCCATTCCTGTCTCTAGAGTGCTAAGATTTGATCATCAGATAATAAAGACCAAGGGGATCTTCCCCACCCAGGGATTGGACTTGCCTCTCCTGCACCTCTGGCACTGCAGGCAGATTCTTTACCAGTGAGCCACCAGGGGAGTCCTTTCTGTAAGTAATCCCCTTCAAGTCAAGAGGCAGACAACCAGAATAGGACAATAACTAGGGAAGAATTTTTAAAGAGCTTCAAAAAAGTTTGCCTTCCCTTCAAATGGCTGCAAGCTGGGATAGTTTTAGAAGTAAATTATTTCAAACTTTCAAAGAACAAAAATTATCCAATCCTAAAGGACATATTTCTAAGAAAAGAAAAAGATAAAAGACTCAATTCATTTTGAGAAAGTAGCCTCTGAAATCAAAATCTGACTATATGAAATCAGTGAACATTTTACTATGAATATAGATGAAAATTTAAAAAATTTAAAAGACAAATTCAGTATAGTTTAATAACATTCAATAAAAAAATATATGCTGGCCAAGAGGTTTCAAAATTAGAAGGCCTATTACCATGAAACTCTTATAAATAGATCATAGGAAAAAATTTAAACAGAAAAAAAAGATATTCCCTTGAAATAAAGAATAAATGGCTTAAAAATTAAAACTGCAATGTTTGTTGGCAAAAGCCAAAGGCATTTTCATTAATTTCAAGGAATAAAGACTATTTTATCACTAATGTTATAATAAGGTTAAAGTTGATGCAATGATAAAAAGAGTTGGGAGATTGGAGTAGACCAAAACAGGTAGAATAGGAACTCCAAAACCCCACTTTTCCACAAAAGCAATGAATAAGATAGCAAAAACTGTCAGAATCAATTTTTTGAAACTCTGAAATCTAATTAAAAACAGAACCACCAGGGAAATGCTTAATAAAGGAGGACAAACTGCTGAATTTTGGTAAGGGAGCTCAATGATGTTCTAACTCACCCTGTATTTCCCTCCCCAATTTCCCAGATCCATGGTAGCCTTCAAGACAACCACCTGCCTTCCTGGTGCAGGTTACTAGTACCAGAGGGACCAACACAAATCTTATTCTTAAAGAATTGTAGCTGTGTGTTTTGACCTGTCTGCTGGATGGATCACTGAAAGACTGGCTCAAATGTTTCCCTCTGTTTTGACTGCCTTAGAGCTTTCTGGAGGCTGATGTGACTTCCTCGAAGGTATTTATCAAAAGCACTTAAAGGCAAATGTATTAGCAGCTGCCACTTGAGGGAAGGGATAACAGTCTAGACAAGCAACAAACTAACCAAATACTCTGGGATGAAAGAAGCTGGAAAAGGAGATACCAGGAGGGTGAGGTCTTTAGAAAGTTTCTACATATTGCAGAGAATCTAAAGGCCACATGAAAACCCAAGGCTGGAAGCATGCACAGAAAAGACCTAAGCTCTCACCTCTGATTAATTCAGGCTCGGGCAAGCAGGACACAAAAGCTCAGTCACTGAAGTCATCTGGACAAGCACTGAAAGAGTGCCTCATCAGAGCCAATCTGCAAAGATCTAGAAACTGCTTTTGTTTGATTGGTTAGTTTCTTCCAGGAGATTAAGAAAGTATCAGTCAAATCACAGCTAACAATCAAGCTAACAGAAAGAGACCTAAGTACTCACACATAACTTTTAAAAATCTGTTCAGAAAAGTCACTAAACAAACCACATGAATGACAAGAAACAGCAACAACAAACCCTGAAAGTTGAGTGGATGAAAATGATATCCTAAAGTGCTAAATTATAATATTCAGAGTGACTACTTTTCAACAAAACATTACAAGCAATGGAAAGAAAAATATGACCCATTCACAGTATAAAAAGAAATTAATAGAAATCATCCCTGAGGATGTCCAGACATCAAACAGACTTATATTCAACTATCTTAGTCAGTAAATCAGCGCAGTCGCTCAGTCGTGTCCAACTCTTTGTGACCCCATGAACCACAGCATGCCAGGCATCCCTGTCCATCACCAACTCCTGGAGTTCACCCAAACTCATGTCCATTGAGTTGGTGATGCCATCTAACCATCTCATCCTCTGTTGTCCCCTTCTCCTCCTACCTTCAATCCTTGCCAACATCAGGTCTTTTCAAATGAGTCAGCTCTTGGCATCAGGTGGCTAAAGTATTGGAGTTTAAACTTCAACATCAGTCCTTCCAATCAACACCCAGGACTGATTTCCTTTAGGAAGGACTGGTTGGATCTCCTTGAAGTCCAAGGGACTCTCAAGAGTCTTCTCCAACACCTCAGTTAAAAAGCATCAATTCTTCTGCACTCAGCCCTCTTTATAATACAACTCTCACATCTATATGTGACTACTGGAAAAACCATAGCCTTGACTAGATGGACTTTTGTTGGCAAAGTAATGTTTCTGCTTTTTAATATGCTATCTAGGTTGGTCATAACTTTCCTTTCAAGG
Source organism: Aepyceros melampus (assembly GCA_006408695.1). Lineage (NCBI taxonomy): Eukaryota > Metazoa > Chordata > Mammalia > Artiodactyla > Bovidae > Aepyceros > Aepyceros melampus. Next base: position 136,815 of record SJXQ01012242.1, read on the forward strand.
AGTAAGTGTCTTTTAATTTCATGGCTGCAA